>VZZY01003416.1:42359-106349 GCA_013400335.1 Eurystomus gularis | reverse complement strand
GGCGGGTCGAGCCGGGCCGGTGCCGATCCCGATCCCCATCCCCCGGCGCCGTGTCCTGGGAGGGGAGAGCGGGAGGTGATCGGGCACCGGCTGCCCTGTAGCGGGGGCGTGTGAAATCACCCCGCAGCTCAGCGTAGGGTGCTTCGGGGTGAATTCTGTCCGGTCCCAACTACCCGCCGGTTCAGGGCGTCCTGGGGCGGCTGGTAGATGAGGCAGAGGACAACTTCGGGGGGTGCTGGCGGCCGCCGGGTGTTTGGAGGCGGCAGCAGGAGTGCCCGCCGCCGGCATGTGCCGGCCTCCTGAAAGATCCCGGCTGCAGAACGGGCCGTTGGCGAGGGCTGCGGCAGCCCGGGGGGTTAGGCCGAAAGGACTGCCCGGCTCCGCTTCAAAGCGCAGGTCGGCGCCGGGACGGGGGAGCCGGGTCAGACACCCTTCCGAATGGGGACGGGGAACGCCTTGCGCGTTTTTCAGTCAGACCCATTCTTCAGGTGTTAGCAGTTCCGCGAAATTGCAGCTTACACGGGAGAGGTCAAGGTGACCTGTTTATTTGTGGCTTTTGCTAGTGTAACAACAGATGTAATGACGTAGCCCTAACGTTGTAAGGACCGCAGCGACCTTCCCAGGGCAAGCACACAGCTTTGGCGCGAGCTGGAGTGTCCCACGTCCATCTGATAACTACAAAAGCCGTCTCCGTAGGTGTCATCTGGTTGACGTGGACAGTACGGGTTTAGAAAAAGTTAAACCCAGACTGTATAGCAAAATAAAAGTTGGACTGTACAAGTGCTTGATGCTTTTTTTTTTTTTTTTTTTTTACTAGAACTGCCCTCATTTTATATGGAAAGAGATGATGAGGCTTTGTTGCTCATTTATGAGGAGAAAAATCGGTACAATACATTCAGGAAGAAAAACTGCTGTTTATTTAATGGCCTCACTATTGGGAGGTTCACTGCAACATGGGAGTGCGGTCTGCCCTGCTCCAGAATATTGAATCTTTAAAAATCTTTACTCATGCAGCCTGTTTGATGGCTCAAATGGTCTGCTTTTTCAAGTGGTTTTAAGTAATGCCTCACTGATTGAATTATAATTTTCCTGACTTTGTGATTGCCAAGAATGTCCTTGGCAAAACATACATACAATGTGTTTCATCCAATTCTGAAATGTATTTCGTAATCAGAATAATAAAAGTTAATATTCATCAGTTCCTCCCACCATAGTTTCAACAATTCCTTTGTTTTCCTTGTCCAGCTTTTCTTTCTCCCCATTTTTCAGTGATCTTATTTTTTTTTTTCCTTCCCTTTCCTTTTATCCCCCCTATTCCTCTGTCACCCTCATCTTTATACCTTCTATTTATTTGCCTTTTATTTTGTTCTTTTGTGTGCATCTACTCACTGCAAGCTTCCTTACAAAGTCTGAGCTTTTATATTAGTTGAGAATTAACTTTTTCTTTTTAATCTGGAGATTCTGTTTCTACTTCATGTATTCATAAGATAACCCTGCACAGTTATGGAGTCTAAAGACTGCTAAAGATTATTATTTTTTTTTTAAATACTGAAAACCAGGTTTCCGTGTTCTCTTTAATATAGAGCTGTGGGTGACGTGTCTTGTTCTTAGATAGGTTTCTCTCGATGAAAGACCTTACAATCATTTAGGGAATGACGCTTTACCCTTTCAAAACAAAGTAGATCCAGACAAACAAAACACAAAATGTTACTGTAAGGATGTTGTAAATTTAACTGTAAGTTAGTCATTAGTTAGGTGTTGTAAAAATTGAGTTGTCTTCAGTTATATGGGTAGAAATGAACTAGAGTTTTCAGTTTATCATACAGGAAGGTAACAGAGCTTTTGTAGCTGAAGAGCTGTCTGCTATGCACCGCTAAACGCCGTTTTGCAGCTGGGACTACACTGTGGGTTCACCCCTCGCTGTAACGTGGCCTACCCATTCTCAGCCTGCAAACGGTTTCTTTTTAAATTGGATCAGTTATTTTTATGTTTAGAAGAAGAAGTAGTTAGCAAGTGCCTGTGCTTTTTCTTGGCTCATGTTTTAGCAAATAGAAGGCTTTTGTAATATGGAAGGTTCTTGTTTCATGCTATTTCTTCCTACCTATATAAACAAACTGTGTGGAATACTGTAAAACTATCTGTAGCACATGCTCAGTAGAGTCTTTTGTATTTATGGTATGCATCAAAAAGTTCTGTGTGTACAGTAATAATGTAAAAGTCAAGTCCATCCGCATGGTTTTGAGATGATACTTCCAAAATTGCCCAAAGGGTATCTAATAAAATATGTAATATGCTATGTCAAAGCAATCTGTACTAATAGCTACATAACATTCATTTTGCCCGTGCCTTGTATGAATAATACAAAAATCCCAACAGACTAAGGATCTGCAGCGGGTGAAGTCCATGGTGCTGCCAAGAGTCTAGGGAAGGAGGGTAATGTGGAGTAGTGACAGAGACCTAAGAGCTCTATGGCATCCCGCATGAAGCATCTGCACAGTGATCTCCTCTGCATGACCGGCGCAGTCGGTCACAAAGAAGAGCTGGAAGTGTGGGTGCATGGGGAAAAACAAGGATTCACGGTTTTGCTGCGTGGACTCAGTGGTCCCCAAAGATGCAGACGGGGCTGAGGGTTCCACCGTCCTTCCTACCAGTGTGGTTCATTATTCTTACCTCACATGGACTGCCTGTGGTGTGCAATTAATGAAATTATAGGTCCTGACTATATGCTTTCTCAAACAAAACTTCCACTGGAGCCAAGAGGTGTTACGAGTGCGTAAGGAATGCAGGGTTGCATATCCTGCCTCTTGGGCTTTATGATGGTGAGTTGGAGTTACAGTTTAAGCCTTAATATTTTCCCTCTGTGTTTATCCTAGTCTAGTTTCAGTTTTGCAATATGAAAACAACAAAATCACCCTGTTAAGAACATAAGCAACAGCATTCTTTTAAAAAGTAGTACATTTACTATAATTATAACTCAGATTCAAGCCAAAAATAGGGAGAGATTCTGAGTCTGAGTTTTAAAGCCGTCTGATTATGCTGTTACACTGCAGTAAACTCAAAACAGTGGGTGCTGCATGAGTTATATAGTACTAGTCATCCACAAGAAACTGTCAGCCTTAAATGGACATTGCCAGCTGCTATAAAAATAATTTTTACTTTGTATTTTTAACTCTGTAACATTTTTAGGAGTTTTAAAAATAGCAGTTGTCCATTAATCTTGATTCATCTTTTCCATCTTTCTTTTTTTTTTTTTGGTATAGGACAAATGTAGAAAAACTTTGGGAATGGTATTTGTTAATCAACTGAAACTGTTATTTTCTATAAGCCATCCCACATATTTTTTGTTTAGATCCTTACGGGAATAAGAACTACTATTTTTGTTCTTTTACCATTTGCTGGTGGTAGAGAGTACAATTTAAGATATACGTTTGGATTCCCAGAGATGTTATGCCATAATTACCACAGTCTGTACATCAGCATCACTCATTATGTCAGCAGATCTTTGAGGGTATTGTTTGTCAACTAAATAATGCTTCACATCTTGGAAGAGTCATTTGCATTTTTGTGGCTCCCTTAAAAATAGTGTAAGTTTAAGAAATTAGAGTTCTGTAGGCAAGGCTCTGTGCAAGAGCTGTATTCAGAAGGGGACAAAACTGGAATGCTTGTGTATTTACCAAGATGTTTCTGTGCTTTACCAGTTAGAGTAAGTGTGGATGCACTGACGGGGCAAAAAAAGGGCAAACTAGGGCAGGAGATTAACAAGCTCAGCTCCTCGCTTAGTATTTCTTGCCAAAAAATACCATGAATGCAGATAGAAATAAAAACATACTATAATTGGATCTCCATTCTGTAATGTGTGTGTGCACATTTTTTTTTTTGTAAAATTCCTGCTATTCCTAAGTATTCTGAGGACTGGATCCTCCTTTGTGGACGACAGCCATCACCAATTAACTTAAAATTCTGCTTTTCATCTCCGGTACATAAAGCACAAAAATGGCTGTTTACAGTATCACAAAAGGTCCCTAAAACATGATGCTTTTTCTCTGACAGTGGCCAGTAAAGGATTCCTCTGTGACAAAGAGTAGGAAAGAGCATAGGACAATGCGGTTGTATGTTCTAGCTGTCTGATGTTTAGGATTTACTGAGCCAAAGGTTGTATCCACATGTTTTTATTTAATGGCTTCTGGTATTCAACTGCATAAAATTGTTGAATGACTTTTGAACCAATGTTTAATTAAGAAGGCTGAGTAGGGAATTTTACAAAGGCCTGTAGGGATAGGATGAGGGGCAATGGGTTCAAACTGGAAGAGGGGAGATTTAGATTGGAAATTAGGAGGAAATTCTTCACTCTGAGGGTGGTGAGACACTGGAACAGGTTGCCCAGGGGGGTTGTGGTTGCTGCATCCCTGGAGATGTTCAAGGCCGGGTTGGATGGGGCCTTGAGCAACCTGGTCTAGTGGGAGGTGTCCCTGCCATGGCAGGGGAGTTGGAACTAGATGATCTCTGAGGTCCCTTCCAACCCAAACCATTCTATGATTCTATGATTTATCATAAGCGGTGGCAAAGCTTACTTAGGCATTTATAACAACTTCTTTCATTCATAAAATTTTTTCCCCAGACTTCTTCCTGATTAGTTCATTTGAGATTGCCCATGTTTTCCACAGTAAGAACTGGATTTTATGTACCTTTATTATACTGTGCATGGTCGTCTTTCTTGAAGCCGAGGAGTCCTAGTCAATCTGACAGAAACTGTTTCAGATCTTCAGTTCCCCTGGATTCCTGTACTAGGGAAAATTAAGATTGTTCCAGATGTTGTAAGTGTCTTCTCATTTGATAGAGAGTAAAATTTAGACCTAGAGTCTCCTATAAAGTGCCAGTAAGCAGATTTTACCTTTACATTTTTTGCCATTGTTCAATGTTCAGGCTGATGTATGTGCATGTGTGTGTTCTAAGGAAGGACTTCTCCCCTGGCTTTTTGGACTGAGTATTTGCTGTAGGTCTGTGTATTATAAGTTGGCTGGTGTCTATGTGTAGAAAACTTGCAGCCATTTATGTTTTATTTGGAAAGATGGATTTTAGTTTTAAATAATTATGAGCAACATTTTTAGCGTTTTTGCTTGTGGGAAGAAAAATCACTCTCCTACCTGAGAGTGCATGGTTTTTCAGTGAGCAAAATGAATGTCTTTTAATTTAGTCACAGAAATCTTCATGGATCAATTCCTGGCAAAAATTAGGAATGGTTAAACAAAGCAGTTTATACAGTCTTTCTTATATGCAATGAGAAAATTGGAAATGAATTACTGAAAAAAATTATTGCATAAATTCAGTATGGTGGGAAGGTCATTTTTGTTTATATATGTACCAGAGAATTTGCTTGTAAAGACATCGCCCCTCCTGTTTATCTACTCTGTGCAGAGTACTTTTACAGAATAAGCAGCTGCTGAGTCACGCTTTCATTGAATGATTGACAACCCTGGTTTCTACTAAGAATTGGTAGATTTTGTCTCCTGTGTATCAAGTGAGCAGTGTCACGCCCCTTACTTACTACATAAAAGCATGACACAGCATTACAACTGACTTCATTGAAAATGCTGTAAGAAGGAAAATAGAAATGTCTTTAGCTAGCGATGTAAAGCAAAAAAAATCCATCCACATTAAATTACTTACTGTCAGTAATGATTCGTTATTCAAGAAAATAATACAAGAGTGTTCATTTCAATGTGCTGAACCAGCAGTTTTGCAGGGCAGTTATTCAGAGGGAATTTTGCCTGAATATATGAGTAGTAATAGATCTGAGAGAGACGTGGTGCTCTCTGTTGGCAACGTTTCCTGAACAAAGGAAAATATGTGCATAACTGAAGTAGTTAAGTCTAAACCTAGATAACCTACACTTTATGATACTAATACATAACCTATATTGAATAGTTTTGTGAGGCCAAAATAAATTATGAGAAGCTGTAAACATTGCCTTCCTCTTCATAAATGTAGGAAGGTTTTATTATGGAACCATAAATATGTCCAATACATTCATTTCCCCTTCCTATATGATGTTTTAAAATTCTCTTTTCCTTGAATGTTTAAGTACATTTGGATTGTGACAAACAGAATCCAGTTTGCATTTACAGAAATATCTGCAGCTGTTACTTACTTTAAAGTCCTTTAAGTAGTTTATATTGCTGCTCAAAGCATAATTGTTCCATAAACAGCATGGTACTTCACATTTTATTTAGCCATTGCTTTTTTTTTTGTCAAATGTGTGAGTATAATCTTTTAACAGAGACAGAATTTTACTTTTGACCATTGAAGATTTTACTGTCATTGTCATATAAAAACCATGCATCTTTTTGGATTTATTGTACTCCACTGGTATTCCATAAAAAGGTTTGTCAGCACATTCAGCAGGGAAAGAACAAGTGCATTTATTTGGTTGTTTGCCATGGAAGTGGTTATTGCACTATTCTTCTGATGTCCTGCTTTGAATTGAAAAATATTATGGTATGAAATTCTGTTCATTTGGATTTTCTTATACCCTATGAGTACCTCAGTTGCCATAATACCAAGACTTTGCTTTGTGGGAAAGTTACTCATCTGAATAGAGTCTTTATTGAAATAACGGCACTGGAGTTTGATACGGGATTTTGTCATACCGTATTAAGAAACATTAAGCTTTCCTTGTGGTATGACATGAAAAAGTAACTATAAATTGCACAGATTATCTGAGGAATTTTTAAATAGCAGACAGTTCCCTAAATAACTAATGTGCATAGAATACATAACCATGTTCTGTAGTTTAACTCTTGATTAGCACACATGTGAAACAATCCACCTAACCCACAACCACCTCAAATTAAGAGATGCAGAAAGTCTGGATCACAAACTCTCCTTTTTGTTCCACTTGCAGGACACTTACATGCATAGGTAAGCACATGCAGACAAACTCGTGAGAGGTGATCTTGGCTGCTTTTAATGACCAAGGAGGCTACGGGAAGGAGTGGAATCCCTTCACCAGAAATATAACATAATTTAAAATATGATCCTGTGAGATATTGTTAAGAAGATTTATTAATTAATGCCAAAATAGGTAATATATGTAAAAAGAGAAACATAGTTTTAATGGGACTTTAATTATAGTCCCCTAGTGAATGCTATTGTTAAACACACCATTGCCCTTTCTGTTCTGATTGCTAAGTTATTTTTAACATCATGTTAGTTTACAGAACTCCTCAAGGTCGTGGTCTAATTTTATGTAGTTTTCTAGTAAATAATCTGAAATGGAAAAGTCTCACAGAGGAAGAAAATTGTTGAGGTAATATAAATGAAAATTTTGCTGTAGGATGAAGGGAATGTAGGTTAATCATTATGTCAGTGTACTAGACATGCCCATCATTTATTTTTTCCCCCAAACTTTAAAAATATTCTTTATTTTAATATTGTTGAGATTGTATGTAACAAATACCATTTGTTGTCTGATAGAAACTCAGAGACCCTCACTATTGCCAAAGTGGTCTTAGAAAACATACAAATTAAGTTTTTTTCCATTTAAAGATGATATATCGGACAGTATCACAGTACAGAAAATAACTCACCTAGACAAAATCATACAAACATGTAGAAAATTATACAAAACTAGCAGTGCTGCTTTTCCATACCTATTCTTCTAGTTCCCTTAAGTTCAGGAAAGACATCTTTTGTTGTTACTTGTCTGCTTCGCTTCTTGCCGTCTACCTCAGGTCCAGGATCCTTACTCCTGAGATCAGATTGGCATCTTGTAAAACCTTAATGACACAGGAAAACTGCTCTGCAGTTTTTGATTTCATGCAAAGTTTTGAAGTAAATCTACAGTAAGGCTTTATAAGAAAAAAGAATAAGGCTAAAGGCAGAGGAGAGCTCATTGGGAGGAGTCACAGAGAGGCAAGAAAGTCATCAAGAGACTTTGTTCACTGAATTTCCACTGAGTTCTTGTCACGGACCCCTTTCCACAGTACTCCCTAGGCTGAGTTCTTACCTGTGTGTGTATAATTTTGTTGCCAATCACTGGTCCAAAATGGTCATACGCTATCTTCCCAAGAACTGAAGGACCTTTGAGTATAAGGTTATCTATGATTACCACAAAGCCCCTTTGGCAACTCATTTTTCATGTATCCTGATGTCCATAAAGGTCAATGACAACCCAGAATGGGCTGTGCCTCTGCGTACCCTCTTGTCTTGCAGTCCTTTGCTGTTGTAATAATGTCCCCCTGAGGAATGGGAGGAAGCACAGGGTAGCACCTGGGTACTAACCAGCCACAAGCTAGTGCCAGAGTCAAGATGTTAGCCCTTTGCTTGACAATTGGGTCCCATAAGAAACCTTCCCATGCAGTTAAATGGATTCTGAAACCTATGTTGTTTTGTACAGGCTATAGCTGTCCTGAGCAGCCTTCCCCGAGCCCCCTGCCCATGCCCTGCCCATTTAAGCTCAGATCTGGATATCCCATTCTTGCTTGCATAGTGGTGTAGGTGTAGCTGTGTCCAGCTCTGTCTCTTGCAGTCCAAGTTTGCTGGCTGCCTTCCTGGCTGGACTTGGACCTACATTACGGGCAGCCTTGTCTCCAGCCATTTCCTGGCTGGGCCTTGAACTCACATGATAGGCAGCCTTGTCCCTGGTGCTCTCCTGCAGGAACACCTGGCTGCACCCCCTGGATTGACCATGGACTTAGTTCGATGTCTGGGACAGTTGGTGGACTGTAACCCTACTGCGACCCTGGCCCTACCTGGGTGTGGGACTGCCCTGTTGCTAGGGGTGATGGTGACCTCTGCCTGCTTGTCCTGGCGTTCCCATAGTCTCCTAGCTCATCCTCCCTTGTGGCAAAATGTATCTGTCTCTTTTCTTGATGCTTCCTAACTTCACTGAACAGCTTGGTAAGAGCATAGCTGAAGACCTTCGGTAGGGATTTGCCCCCAAATCCTGCAATTATTAACAGGAAGGTGTGGGAGTCTCTCTGTGTAAAGTCACTGCAAGATTTTGTGGATAAACAAACTACTTTCTTACTGAGTGCTATGCTTTAAAAAAATTAATTAGTTCAAATATGAAGCTCCAGCTGCTTATAAATCATGATGAAGACAGTATTAGATTATGATGATCTATTTTTGAATGCATACCTTAGTTAATAGGTTTCTATGTGAGCATCTAAACCCAGCATTCAGGGAACAGCCTTTGCATCTTAAAATATAGGTGTTCTTCTTTCCTAACCAATATAAATCCACAATCTAAAAGTATTGAAGGACAGTAAGGTCTTACATTAGTCTACAGAGTGCAAAAATGCCAGTATGTTTACTGCAACATTTTCTCTCAAGGTTTTATATTCCTTATTATTGAATGAATTAAACAAGGAGAATTGTACTTCTGTAAATTAACAAGACTATGCAAATACTTGATTTTTTTTAAAGCACATAGGATTGTAGAACTGTACAGTATTGTCTTATCATGTTTCGTGCTTCTTTACACACAAATACTTGCAAACACACTAACATATGTAGATAGTTATTGCTGTATAAGAATGCATAATTATTTAAAAAAATATTCCAGTGGTAGAAGTTACAAATACTCTTGTTATTATGGGTCGGTAAAATGTATGCAGCTGCAATAAACAATCTGTGATTCTTTTAAACATTATCAGAACTTGTATGACTAATTCAGCCTTTTATCTATCTGTGGATAATCATGTAGAAGCTAGGCACACAGGAATGTTGAACAGATAGTATAATTGGTAGTGTAAATCTGAGTGGGTAGGCAGTTGGATTTTCTTCAGTCAGTTCTGCCTAGCCGCTGTCTTTGAAGCTGTAATCCTTCTGAGCCAAGTGTGGTCTCAGGTTCCAAACACACATTAATGCCACGATAAGAAACTTGCTGCAGAAAGGTTGTGCTGTGTTGGGATGTCACTGCTCCCACAGCCAAACTGGCTTGTGAAGTTTCCTCATTTGTTTCAGTGCAAAGTCAATAGCTTTCCAGGATAATTTTAAACAACTCAAGCTATTTCGCATGAAATGTATAAAGAAAGCTCATGTCTTCATCAGCTCAGCTCTAGACATAGTGTCTTTCACTGAATTTGTGATCACAAACATCTGGTGACTGGTAGCTGCTCTTGCAGCTGAGCTGAGTTCTGGTACACAGGACGTTCTGGGGTGCAAATGAAGGGAAGAGAAGAGAAGGTAGTGTGATCTGCTCTACTTTTGTTAATGGTTTAACTTCATTCAGTGGGACATGCACATCTGGGAGATCAATGGAGTCAGCAGGTACCTCACAGGCATGCAGACATGAGGATTGGTATCCCAGTTTATAGTCTCTCATGCCCAGTACTGGGTAGAACACTTAAAATTTTCTGTTTAAATACTCAAATACAAATGTTACCCTCTGTAAAACTAGTTAAGCTATAAGGAAGTGAAGGATAATACAACTTTTAGTTTTATTCTGGTATTTGAACAAGTGCTCTTTATGCCAGGTAAGTTAAAGAGATATAGGAAAAGAACTATGACACTTTAAAATGTTTATTTCCACTTCTCATTTTAATTCATTTCTACAACCAGATATCTTTAATACCATGCCTAAATATGCAGGCAAAATAGTCTCAGTTTCCTGAGATTAGCTGATATAAAGTTTCATAATGACATATGCGTTTTTAAGTGTAGTATTTCACCATTCTCCAGGTCTATAAATAAAAAAAATATGTGAGTAATAAGTGATATTCTTGCCTTTTTATTTCTATAAGTATCCCATTTCCAATGGAAATGCAACACAAAATAACTAAACTTTGGTCTTCCTGTGCTGCTTCTGATCTTTATGATAGTATGTTATTGAGGAAGATATTCCATATTTTGGATTGAATAAATAATTAATGTGAAATTTTAAATTTGTCTACAT
Organism: Eurystomus gularis; assembly: GCA_013400335.1. Classification (NCBI taxonomy): domain Eukaryota; kingdom Metazoa; phylum Chordata; class Aves; order Coraciiformes; family Coraciidae; genus Eurystomus; species Eurystomus gularis. Next base: position 95,452 of record VZZY01003416.1, on the reverse strand, counting down.
GCTTAAAGTTGCACAGAGGCTTGTTCAGCCTGTTAGTTGTATATTCATTTTGGTAGTTCTGTACACGAAATCTGAAATTCTAACTGGTAACTTCCCTTCCCTTCCCTTCCCTTCCCTTCCCTCAAATGTAATATTCCTTATTGTATATCTCACAGACCTCTGTTTCCATGCCCAGCTAAATTACTCTGGTGCAAAGATAACTACACTTGAATGTCTAGAAAAATGATATTGTAAAATTTACCCTCTCGCAGTTGTAAAGCATGAAGTTACTCCAATGGTATTGTGCTCTTGCAGGTGTAAGATAACAATCGTGTAAATGAGGTGCAGGTGTTGACTAACATCAAATTCTACCATAATGGTGCATGGCGGAGTCCGTACTGAGGCAGATTCTCTGCTAATATAATATTATTGCCTGTAGTTGATCAGAGAATTTATTCCAGACTCTCTGTGCAATCCTTCATCTAAATTTAAAAAGCCAGATTATGCACATGCATTTGTGAATGAAATCAATGACAGAGACATGCTCCTTTCTGTACAGGAGGAGTATTTGACACAAAGCATTACCTTCTGTTCTCCTTCCATCTTAGACAATACCAATATTCCCAACCAAAGGGATAATTGAGTTTAAACCCCAGCTAGAATTTGTCTAGATTAANCCACCTAAAATTTGTTTGTATAAAAAAAAAAAAAAAAAAAAGGGAACACTGAGCCCACTGGAGTCCAAAGAGCAGGTTCTGGTTAATTGCAAGCCGAAGGAGCCAGTCTCCTTCCTTTTGTGGGTGGTGGTAAAATAGTTACAATAATTAATCTGTTAACTCTGTAGCTAAAATTCTCTTGTGGAAAAAAAAAACAACCCCAAACATTCCAAGAAAAACATGACTTTGAAGAATGAGGTGGATATTTTGTTCTAAAATGTTTTGTCTACACAAGAAATACTTATTTTCCTAAAGCTTCTTGATTCATTTTGTCATGAAGCAAGTTCTTATAAAAGTCCTCAGCATTCATTCACAGTTGTCAGGCATTAACACAGTCATCAATGCATGCGTGTTTTAAACAATCATATTTTTACTGTGGTTTTTTTTTCTTTTTCTTTTTTTTTTTTTTTTTTTAAATACTTTATTAATTCCCAAGAAGCCATTTATGTGCTTTCTACCTTTTCTCACAGTTGGTGTAAAGATGTTGGTCTTTGACTTTTTCTTAAATTTAGAGATAGTAGTTTTTAGTTGGGAAGTACTAGACTAACTTAAACATACACTAAAAAAGGAATCTCCAAAGCTGTTGACATGTTTGTATTTTGCTTCTAGAGCTATTAAAAGGTTTTATTTAATGTTGCATTAAAGAAGTTGTGGGAAACCGCGACAGAAGTCATAGAAAATAGACGAAGAAAGTAGCCCTTGAAAGTGAGCTAGTCCTTCCTGTGTTCTCAAGGTATATCTAAAGATGCCTAAATCATTCTTGGCAGAGACTGGTCCAATTCTCCCTGGTTGCAATTTAAGTCCACTACTGTTTGGTCTCTCTGCAGTAGCCTTTTACACATCTGAAGACCATTATCATGTCTCCCTGCAGTCTTCTTGTTTGTATATGGCGAAGAGCCTCATCCTTTCAATGTTTCCTAGGCTAAGAGAGCTCTACCTGCTATTCTCTGTACTCTCTTCATTTGATTCCTGGCATTCCTGGATGCTTGACTGAAGATAGTGCTCCATCAGAAATAAACCTTCCTATTGACACTTTTCCAGGATGATATTTGCTCTTCTTGAAACCCTGTGGCATTGCTGACGCATGTTCAGTCTGTGACCCACTGCGACCTCTGATCCCGTTTGTGGAACTGCTGCCCGGTCATCCCCATCTTATATTTGTTCAGTGGATTATTCCCAAATGCTGTGCTTTGGATTTGTCCTTAGTGAAATGCATTCCATTTGTTTAATGACCACATGCATCTTATTTCGGTAAATGCATCTTCTCCATTTCTTTAGTTCATCCTTCTGAATTCAAAGCCTGCAGTCTCTGTAGGGCTTACAGCTCTTCCAAGCATTGCATCCTTTGCAAAGCTGATACAAATGCTATTGATTCAATTGTACAAGTCATTAATGAAAATACTGAAAAGTGCTAGATCTAGTATAAATATTGTAACAGGTATGGAATGTCCTGGTCAGTGACTCTTTGTTACTGATGCTCTCAGGATAGGCATGATGTGAACAGAGAATTATTCTGCTGATATGTCATGACTTGAGAGTGTTGAAGTGAAGTTGTGTCAAACTGTTCAGGCTTGGGGAGTGCTGAGCATCTTCAGCAACAGTGCTGATGAGGGTCCTCATGAGGTCCAAAGCTGAAAAAGCAATAGCTTGAAGCATCAATTCCTCTTCTGCACAGCCAGGGGAGTTATATTTGACATAGTCTGTGGACATGGAAATCAGTCCTACATAACTGTATTAATTTGTTTTAATATTTTCATAATTTATACTGTTTTGTGAAAAAATAAATTGAGTTTAGCCTAGTTTATCTAAAAAAAGAGGAGTGTTCTTAATTAGGGGGAGAAAGAAAGAGTTAGGAGTATGTACAGGAAGTACAAGTATCGTTGGAAGGCAACAAACATTCAGGAGCTATAGCTATTGTAGTGCTCTGAGTAAACCATGGTGTATAAGTTTTCCTATTCATGGAGAAACTTGTTAATTTTCACTTTTGAAGGCATTTTTCTTTTTTTTCCTGACTTAAGTGCTATCAATGGCATGTTCCATTAGGAAATTGTATTTAAAAAAAAAAGGCTGACAAGGGCTTTTTTCGTTTTCATCAGTGCTTCTTTATGAAAATGAGCCACCCAATATATGAGTTTCACACAAGTTTTTCAAAATGTCATGCATTTTAAACTGATGTTTCTATTACAGTTATTTTTTTCCAATAACTTTGCATAAACAGACACTTTACAAGAATGGTCTTTTAAGAATACATTTTGCTGTGGACAGTGCTTTCCTTTCTTACAACTTCCTGTGGAGTCTTTCCTTATATAAACTCCTGATGAAGATGAACTTGCTGTTTTTGTTAATAAGGGTTTAACTCTTTTTCAAGGCTAGTTACAAGAAATTAGTTTGAGCTGCACTGGCACTTACACTTTCTGTCATTTAGTTCAGCAGAGATCCACAAGCAAACATTTTAAAATGTTTTGCCTGCTCATCAAACTTGAAATTAGCTGCAGAAATATTGGACACTGATACATAACTCCTTTGTTTTAGGTATGGTAAAGCAGGATTGCTGAGACCAAACTTACATTTTTGTAAGGGCTCTTTAGTATTACTTGCTTATTTAATGCGAATGAAGTTACCAAATACCACACCTGCTATGTATTACATGGTTCCTAAAGTATAGCCCTGCATGTCTTTTGAAAGGAGTAATGCATAGAAAAATTACATTAAGGAATGATGTGTCAGCCAGGTAATTTTCCCTTAAGATATAAATGATTCAGAGAGGTTGATTCTTGCTGCTGTGGTACTCAGTAAATGAAAATACAGCCTGATATAAAGCAATGCGTTGCTTTATATTGCTCTTGGCTGAGTGACACTGCATTGTATCAGCATGATAAAATCACATCAGTAGTATCTCAAACATTAGAATAATTAATAAGTGATTTCTGCAGTTGAAAAGGTCCAGTTCTGGTACAGCCAAACTTTGAAAGAACTGACCTGGATTTAACTCAAGGTTTGCTCAATAAGAGTCTAGTCTGAAAGAGAGCAAATGTAGTTACGAAATCAATGACATATGACCACAACTGAAACATATTTGATGGAACTTGAGAAATTCAAGACAATAAGATAAGGCAGCAATCTCTCCATGGTTTATTCAAGTTTGGAAATGTGCATCCTAAGAGACTAACTTGTCCCATAATTTTGCAACTCTTATTCAAAGCTGGCATTTTGCAGTTCAAGGAGTATTGTTACTTGAAGTGAAAATTTGAAATTTAAATGGATATTTTAATTTTTTGTATACTTTGTAATGTGTAAGCAACAGCTCAAACTTTGTATTTTTTAAATATGGGGAACATTATTAGTTTTTCATCTTTTACCCCAAGATCTGGATACTGTCTGGACTAGGGCACTCTTGAGTTGTCTTGTCTACTTGTTCTTGAGTAACAGATGCTGTTGGCTGACTGCACATCATCAGTTAGGAGTAACTGAAGGGTTAGGTCTGGCTTTGTTAGCCAGTATGAGACTAGCCTACATATGGTGGCTGCCAGTGGGATGAAGGGATTGATTTACCCAGGCTGTTGGCACCTGGCTGCTGCTTTCCTCCAACTGGAAATTTTTGTGCCCCTCTGTACCCCCAGCCTCCAGCAGAATTGAATGTCTGGTTACTCATTAACATTATTCTGTCAAAAGGATTGGAGTGAGTTTAAATACTTCATAGTGAGGGATTTTTTTTAAAAAAATAACCAACCTTGAACAGAACTGGGTTAGAGGAGACTATGCATGCAGCAGATGGGAAGGTGCAGCCATCTCCCCTGGTGTGGATGGTGAGGCCCGAATAAGCAGCTTGGGGAAGTTTGCACAAGTAACCACAGGCACTGGTTCTGCCAGAACCAGAGAAGTTTGTCTGACAGGGCTTTCTTTCAATCTAGCCTCACCTTCAGTGCATTTTTTCAGTTAAGAAAAAAGTGTAAGGCAATGGCAGCATCAATGAAATAGCAACATCACAACATCTGAAGAAACAAGCAATCCCAAGAAGGGGAGGAATTGTTTAGCTGTAGTTTGTAGAGTTTGGATGAAGGGATGAGTTTGTAACCTCTTTAATGCCTGTGATTAACTTGCTTTTAGAAGTCACAACTGCTGCTAAAGACTTGGTGCCTTCTCTCCTACCCTGTAGGTGTTAGGAGCTTAAAGCAGAGTTCTTCACACCTCCTGTGGGCGGACCCGTGACCCCTTGTGGGCGGATCGCGACACCTCCCCATAGTTGCTCCCCAGCCACAGGAGGATGTTTCTCAGGATGTCATAGTATGTTACAAAGATAATGTCAGATCAAGGAGTCCTGTCTCCTCGCATGTGCCTCCTCTGCTTGTGTCTCATTCCTACCACTACTACACCACCACCACTATGTATCAGCCCCTCCACAGGGTTACTTGTAACCTAGATCCTTTCAGCAAATCACCTTCTTGCAGAGCCCCACCAGCAGCTCCATGAGTATTGCTGCAGAGGCAGCAAGCTGGTGTGGTGAAAAAGGAGAAGCCCAGGCTTTTTAAACTGGTTTTGATGCTGCAGCCACTGACAAGCAAATCAAACACTGAGACAATGATTTTTGAAATTATTCTAGGATAAATATATTAAAATATTCTATAAATTATTTGGAAGACCATGCAGATGACTGGGCACTGGGAGGACATTTTGTTCAACATTTTTAGGACAAATAGTCAGAAAATAAAGAATCATAGAATCATAGAATTGTAGAATGTGTTGGGTTGGAAGGGATCTCTAAAGGCCATCTAGTCCAACCCTTCTACAATAAACAGGGACATCTCTAACTAGGTCAGGTTGCTCAGAGCCCCATCAAGCCTGACCTTGAATGACTCCAGGGATGGAGCTTCCACCACCTCTCTGGGCAACCTGTTCCAGTGCTCAACCACCCTCATATTAAAGAACTTCTTCCTAATGTCTAACCTAAATCTAACCCTGTCTAGCTTAAAATCATTCCCCCTTGTCCTGTTGCTACAGACTCTCAAGAACAGATTTCCCCCTGCCTTCTTATAGGCTCCTTTCAGGTATTGAAAGGTCACTACAAGGTCCCCCTGGAGCCTTCTCTTCTCCAGGCTGAACAGCACTAACTCTCTCAGCCTGTCTTGCACATTTATTATGCTTTTCACCATGACAAACAAGAGCTCTCAAATCTTGTCTTTGGCTTTAAGATCCAGAGTACATTGCAGTATAATGTATTAAATCTAATTATTGTGTGCATTTGAAATTTTCTACCTAGAGGCATAAGAACTAAAGCATTGACTTGACATTTTAGCTTCTGTTAAAAGAAAATGCTCTTAAAAATCAGCTGGCTTGACCCTGGCCAGGAGTGTGAGAACCACTACAACATTGTTTCTTGATGGAAGTCATGTGTCATTTTGGTCAGAGTTTTAAAACCTGTATCAGCTGGGCAACAGCAAGTTCTTTTGTGCTGTTTCTTCCTGTATTAGTGAAGCTCCTGTTGCAACAGAATCTCGGTCATTTGAGAATGAGAACTCCAATAATAGGAGCAACAGTCATAGTTCAACTGGCCAAGCACTGATTTAACAGTATTCTTTGTAGGCAGATTACTAACAGGCAACAGTCCAAAATACTTCAATGACCTTAAAAATGTTTCCAAGAAAATGTTACTGATTTTAATAATGACTATGCAATACGTAGTAAACATCAGTGCAAGAGGTTAAGAGATCAGCAAAGAATTCTCAGCAGCATGGTTTAACACAGGAAGCAATGGGGAAAGTCTAAGGTTGAACTGTTCAGTTAAAGCAAGAACGGAAATGGTGGCAAGAAAAAGAAAACATGGTGTCATAAACATGATGACATCTCTGTGCCAAGAATATGACTCAATACAGTTGTAAAACCTAGGTACAAAAAGTTCTTATAGATTCTAGAAAGTAAGGCAGAGTTGGTAATTGTGTCATGTTTTCACCACAGATAAATCTATTTCCCCTTTTGATTAAAAGGTCAGGCAGATCAAGTGCAATCAGATAAAGCACATGGTAAAGCACATACTCAAAGTACTCGCTTCAATGAGTTATGAAATATAGTAATGTGTCAATGAGTTCTTTTCAGGTTAGGTAGAGGAGGAGTTTTCTTAAAGTATGTAGGCACACAGGAAAAATTGCAGAGTTTTAAGTCAAAAGAGAAGCGCGTTTTTCTAACTTGCTTACATCCAGAATACATCAACTCATTCAAACAGCTGAGGAAAGTGTCAGAATCATCTTTGTAGTTCCAAACGAGGAGAAACACAAATGCTGTGAGAAGCTGAGTTCTCTGGCTTTGACTCAGCAAACCTCTTAAGCACGTTCTTAACTTTAAGCACAAACATTCCCATGGAAATAATTGGTGGTGACTCAACAACTTGCAAGATCAGGTCCTTAAAAATGTTTATTTTCTTTCGTTATTTTGCATATGTGTTGCAGGTTCTCCCACAGCAAAGCAGCAAGCTGCTACATGTTCCTTGTAACTGTGGGTACAGAGGAATTTACAACGTAAGCATTTTGTAACGTATTTTGTGAAATCTGTGCCATCACCTTAACTCTTTTCTGTAGATTCGTTTTAGCACAGAAATGCTGCAGAGCTAACACATATAGGCTCAAGGGGGGTTGGAGATGTTTCTTTTTTATCATCAAAAGACATTTAGTTGTGGGAGAGTTTATGGAGCAAGAGCAACGTATCATAAGTTTTATTGCTTTGCATGTGAGGTCGGGTAACTAGTTAACAAAACTGTGTTGTTTGCTGACTGCAGTCGTGGCATTTTGTAAAGGAAAGGAACCTCCTATGAAGTAATACAGAAGTATTCTGGCTCATATTTGTAAAGGAAATAATCTGTGTTTGTTTCTCAACAATAAAGTGATCTGACATTATGCAAGTATACCAATGAAAGATGGTCATTAACTGTTTAAGAGACAGAGTCTAACTACTCCATTATATCTTTTTTTTTTTTTTAAGTTCTTCCTGTTTTGTTAGTATACCATTTGTTTGCACTTACAGCCTCCTCTCTGCTTCTAAAGGAAAAGGAAGGACCTTTCAGATGTAGGCAGTTTATTGCCTGCAATGTATAAAACTGAAATTTCCTTACATTTTGGTTCAGCTTCTATCCTTATTCTGTGTTCAGTTAATACTTTGTGAAGTAGTGTAACATCCTTTTCTCCTTCACTGTTTTTATTGATTCTGTGTCTTGGGATTTTGACAGGAAAAGGGGTTCCAGTTTAAAGCCAGTCAGACTTAACAACTAAGAGTTTCAGGAATGCAAACTAAGCAATTACCACAGAAGTTAGTCTGAAGGTGGGTCCAAGACTTTCTAAAATTTTACTTTAAGCAGTGGTTCTGATTACAGCTAACTCTAATAGTTACAGTTAATATTGACCTTCTTCATAAAGTCCTGTTTGCAGCATCTAGACAGGCAGAATCCTGATTTCTGCCAAGGACTTCCAGGCAATACAGTAATAGGCAAATGCTAGTGCTGCTGTCAGTAATAGGGAGTTTGTCACTGTACTTTAAAAGACTGTAAGCTGAGAATAGGTTGACCTGTGTTGTTGGACTTTTCCTTAAAAATACAACAAAAAGGTAAAGTCAGATCCAAAATCTACTTACCTGGTTTCTGGCAATAGCTCTGATGCATTAAATGTTTCTAAATGTGTACTTGTGTGAAATAAAGTATACCCAAATTAATGCACACCTCCTTTTCTTAAAAAAAAAAAAAAAAGACAAACAACAAAAAACCAAAAAACAACAGCAAAAACCCAACCAAACAACCTGGGTATTTAAGCCAGTGCAGAGCACTTCTGATGTTCTGCTGATCAGGTAGTCATGAGACTGTGCATTGGGACACAGGAGAAGGATTTAATTTTAGTCTAGAGAGGCAGTTACAGTCTTTCAAAATAAGGACAAAAGAATCACTATAGCCTGCAAACTACTGTACATTTGTGACACAAGAAAGAACCAATAAACTGCATCCTCTGTGCAATCCAGGCTCAGGAACAACAGCATTTGTTGGTATGAGAATGCAACTTCTGTTTTCTCTTTGTGTAAAAAATGTGACTTGTGAAACTTACACCTCTGATAGCACATTATTTACTATTCTTTGGAAGTTACCTTGCTTTATAAATGTTCAAGTTCTCTTTCTTCAGCTTGGAAGATGCTGTTGGACATTACCTGTTTCTGAGGAAGGAAGCTGGTTAGAAACCAGTGGCTCTTGCTTCATCCTTTACACAAATATTACAATGTTACCAGAATATCAAATCAAATCAACCTCCTGTCAATATCAAGTAGACCTCATAGACTTCAAGAAGCTTTTGCAGGAGGACAGGTAAGATTTGAGATGTGTACCACAATATATACCACAATAATGGTTTAGTTTAAAATGGGTTAGTTTAAATGGGTTTAGTTTTAAAATTCCTCCTGGTGCTGGTGGTTAGTAGCACTGGAGGATAGGCTTGTTGCTTTGGGATAGCTGAAAGAACCACTAATTCAACTCTGTCTGTAGTAAAGAGAATGCTCGATATTTGTGTTGAGTATTTTATTGATATTTATCCATGTTAATTTTTAGATTTTTTTTTCTTAAAGAAATTCCCATTAACTGTTTGATTTCTGGGTCTTTCCCAATTATAACATTTTAAATGTATTTAGTTAAATTAGCTTCTCATTCTGATCAGTTATATCATCATTTCATGTATTTGACATATTCACCATGAATGAATGCAAAAAGGGAGCCTGAAGACACCCAAACAAATTCAAATTTTAATTTGAGTGGATACTTTTTGAAAGTTTGGCCTGGTGCTATTCAAAATGCCATGCTTCTGAATCAGTAAGCGATAACTCACAAGGGATAGTGCTGGAAATAATCCATGGACATCCTGTTCTTGTTAGATGTGGGCTAAAACATTCTGACAGGCTTCAAACTTGTTGAAATATTATTCATTAAAAATTTTATTGTTGACTCCAGCGTTACTGGGAGCACATCTTAGTTATCTCTTTAAGGGTGACTATGAAAAAGGGAGAAGGCAGAAGTATGTATGGTGAAAACCAGTGAGAAAAGAAGCAGAGAGCTGACTGTGTGACAAAGAAAGAGACACCCTGGGAAAGCAGCAGAGAAAAGGGAAAGAAAAAAATCCCAATTTTTGTAAGCATGTCTCTTTAGGACTGAGACTGTGCCAAACCTTGGACTTGGAGGCTGCTCTGTCCTTAATACATTGCACATGATTGTCTGTAGCTAGAAAAACATTTTTTGTGGTTTTTAAAAAATTGAATTATCCTTATATGAAATAAAACAAACTATGAGTTTAAATGACAGAGTAAAAAGCGACCAAATTCATTTTGCAAGCCCTCAGAGAGTTTAAAAATCCCTTAGGTTCACAAAAACTCAGACTCCATAAAGTTCATATATTCCCAGAGTAGGAAGCACAATGGAGTTACTTCCATCTGCTTTAATTGAGTTTTCATCAGACTCTTTATATTTAGATAACTTATGCTCCTCTGAAGACATGTTTGTATTAAGGACAAGATCTAAAATACCCTGTTGACACTTCCTGTGCAGTCTAGGTAGAGGTCAGGTAAGAAGAGGGGTTATAAAGCCTATGTGACTTTTGAAGCTACAAGACTATAAGCAGTTTGAGTAGGATGACGAATGTTTATTTCAGCAGCTATGCCATGTTCCAGATATTCTCATTTGCCTTTTAAGATCTGCATCTTGGCTCATTGGAAGTATTTAGAGAGGTTCTCTAAAGAAAGAATCCAGAGAGGCTGGCCTTTAGTGTATTCCTTAAAAGAAATTATTTCCTGTTGGCTGCTTCTAGGTAACTCCCCACTCAATAGGAGTTTTTAGCTTGCTTCTCAGGAACACCATTCCCTACTCCAGATGATGTCTAGGCTCCCAACTTACTGTCTTAACAGACTAACAGGGTCCATTTTGCAGATGTGGGACTGCCTATTAAGCAACATGAAGCTGGCTCTAGGTGCTAGCTCCAACTAGAAGCAAAGGCTTGGGGCACTCAAACCTGTGATGCCAATGTATCTTTTAGGCAATACCTATCGAATGGATGCCAAAGCAGGGGTGTGCATGGAGTTAGATTCTGAAACAAGTTGATACTGACAGTCACTCTGTAGTAGTAGACTCTGATAATCAACAGAGATACCATGGGGACGAGAGAACATAACAATGGCTATGCTGGGTCAGAACAAGGATTCCCTCAGTTCAGCAGGCTGTCTATGATACATATCTGGCAGAGAGGCATTTTGTTCATGAATGTAGTTTTCGAGAGTGAGCCTCATCACTAGCACTTCAGGTAGACTGACTTCTGCAATTTCCCCAGATCCAGGGAACTTGACTGTAAAATTTGTGATGTGGGAGACTGTTTTTGTTCTTTTTCCTGAATTAAAGCATATTCCTCCCTCCAAACTTCCAGTGATCTTAAGTGGTTGCCTAGGGAAGAACACAGGAGAATGTGATCTGAGTGCTGCTTAAGCCCACATCAACTTTTAGCATCTTTGATGTTCCTTGCAAGGAATTCCACCCATTTCGTGAGAACTGAGCCTTTTATTTCAGTTTGAATTCTTATCTGGAGCTTCCTTTGATATCCTTCACTCTTGAATTGGTAGATGCAGTACAAAATTGGTGCCAGACTACCCTCTCCATGACACAATTTTACACGCTTCTGCCGCATCCCTCAGTCATCTGTTTCCCAGACTGTAGAATCCTGAATTGTCTGATTGTTTCCTTACATCGAAGCTGTTGCAGACCTCTGACTGCCTGTTCTTGCTCTTTCCCAGTTTTTCTTTAATTTGAAGTATGTTCTGAGCCCCATTTCTTTACTCAGCTTTGGAGCTAACTCTAGATTGTAGCTGAAGCCTTCCTCCAGTCAAGAGTCTTCCTTAGAGTTGGGTGCTCAAGTCTTCATGAAAAAATGTTGTGTAGTGACTTATTATTCTTAGGGCTCATTTATATATGTGCATATGTGTGAGTATATGTGAGTAATTGAGATTTGCTTCACCTGCTCCTCTACCATGGATGACATGAAGCTGTTTACATATTATTGTACCTGGAGCAGGTTTGGGAACTCCAGTGTCCTACCTTTCCAGCCAGTATGTGACCCCTCAACTGGAGAGTCATGCAGGCTCTGTCTCGCACTCAAATTATAGGATGATCACTTACGCCATGTGTAGTGTGACTGCTTCAGGGACACCCTTACCGCAGAGTCAATTTGCCTCCTACTTCAAGCCATCTCTGAGAGATGGCAGAGGTGGTTTTGCACTCGCTTGGGATCTGGGGACAGGTTTTTTCTTATATTCTGTAATTGCTAAGCTGTTGTGTAACAGGACTTTACCTCCTCTAAATGAAATAGCATCTGCCGTGATACTTCCTCCAGTGCTTGCTCCTGTAAGTGTAGGGATTGTGTTCATGTGCCATGCAGCATTAGGAAGCATACACAGGGGCACTATAGATATCACAGGACATGGGTCAGAGAGCAGTTTCTGGTGGCTTTGGGTCATGTATGGACAACAGATAGTGAAGAACCCTGCTGACAAAGATGTAGGTGCATACAGGATTGAGTAGAAGGAATGATAGAATCATAGAATAGTTTAGGTTGGAAAGGACCTTTAAAGGTCATCTAGTCCAACCCCTCTGCAGTGAGCAGGGACATCTTCAACTAGATCATGTTGCTCAGAGCCCTGTCCAACCTGACCTTGAATGTTTTGGGGGATGGGGCAATTAACACCCCTCTGGGCAACCTGCTCTAGTGTTTCACCACCCTGATCATAAAAAATGTCTTCCTTAGATCTAGTTTGAATCTACCCTCTTTTAGTTTAAAGCCATAACCTCTTGTCCTCTTACTACAGGTCCTACAAAAAGTCTGTCCCCTTCTTTATTATAGTCTCCCTTTATGTATTGAAAGGCTGCAATAAGGTCTTCTCAGAGCCTTCTCTTCTGCAGACTGAACAACCCCAGCCCTCACAGCCTTTCTTCATAGGAGAGATGCTCCAGCCCTCTGATCATTTTTGTGGCCCTCTTCTGGACCCACACCAACAGGTCCATGTCTGTTCTATGCTGAGGCCTTTGGAGCTGGACATAGTACTCCAGGTGGGGTCTCAGCAGAGCAGAGTAGAGAAGCAGAATCACCTCCCTTGACCTACTGGTTGAGCTTCTTTTGATGCAGTGCAGGATATGGTTGCTTTCTGGCTTGCGAGTGCACATTGCCAGCTCATGTCCAACTTTTCATCCACCAGTATCCCCAACTCGTTCTCCACAGGGCTGCTCTCAATCCCTTCATCCCTCAGCCTGTATTGATACCAAGGGTTGCCCCGACCCAGGTACAGGATCTTGCACTTGGCCTTGCTGAACCTCATGAAGTTCAAATGGGCCCACTTCTTGAGCTTGTCAACTGCACCACCCAGCTTGGTGTCGTCTGCAAATTTGCAGAGGGTGCTCTTGATCCTATTGTCTATGTAATTGATTACAATATTAAACAGTACTAGTTCCACTACAGACCGCTGAGGGACACCACTCATCTCTGATGGTATTTCAAGACTTGCAGTTTGGGCTTAGGTATTTAATAACCACTTACATCTAACTTAGATGACTAAGATCTCATGAGAAACTATATCTTAGCCTCCTTATACTTCAGTATTTCTTCCTTCCACAAGCAGTTGCCCACCTGAAGTGGGTACATGAACACAGGCAGATTAGATATGCTCAGACACAATTTTATTTGGGACTGAATAAGTGCACAAGGTTAACTGGATCTGCATTAGGTGTTGTGATATTGCGCAGAAAGTCATTGAGCAGCTATTTCATCGTCATAGTTGCCTACATCATACGGCAGTGTCAACCTGGATAAGAGGTTGATGATGTCCTAGGTGTCTGACATGGACTTACTTGGAGACAGCTATTACACTAAGGAACTACCTCTATGGGTTCCCAAAGATGCTATTACTGTTGTCCCTGCTTCACATATGGACTTGGAGCCTAGAAGGATTGTGACTTATGTAAGTCAAAGTCACTCAGAAAGTCTTTGACTGAGCCTGAACCCAGAGGTGACATCTGTTGTCTAGCATCCCAGTATCATAAGTAGCCACTAAAGTGTTTTGAAATTTTTAAAATTTTCATTATTTGAATCTTTTGGAAAGGTTGTGATCACTATTCCCATACTTTGTGCTCTCCTCCTGAGAAAAAAACAAATCCCTTGTAGGGAACACAGAGGAAGGTATTGATGATTCATGGGGCTGGTGAGACTAATCTTTCAGTCAATGACTTTTTTCTTTCTAAGCATCTCCAAATCTTACTACTCTCCATAGAGAGAAGTTTTACAAAATAATGGGTGAGTCATATTATTTCTCTGTGAACATAAAAAGCTGTCTGGTTTTCTTTTGAAGAGGAAGTAAGTCAGCTTTCACATCCTTACTTGGGGACAGCTGGTTTAAGATCTAGATGATTAAAATTGGAAATTAAGCGGTTTAAGTGTTTGTTCACTTGTTGTGGGTAAAAGCAAGAAGGGGACGGAGAGAAGAATTCACCTTCATCTTTTTCAGAAAAGGAGACGTTATGGTTTAATGTTATCAGTGGTTTAAAGGGTTCATGATCCAGAGTTGTCCCAGCCAGAGCAACTCACTTTGACTTCTGGACAGGAGGGTCCTCAGGGGGGTCAAAACAGAGGCTGGAGCTGCATGGGTGCTAGTGCCCTTGCCCACTGAGGTCCCATGTGGTGGCTGTCAAAGGAAACATTTCAGATGGGAGTAATCTCTAGATCTGTGTAATCAGGCACATTATGTTAATATAACATTGCTAATTTCTCTGAGGAGGCTCCAGTACATGTGGAAGGATACTGTGTCCTTTCACTGGTGTGTTGCTTCTCTGCCTGCTTGGGATCAGGAATGAGAGTGGCAATGGTGATGGCAAGGAGACAGTTCAAGGAGTATAGTCCCACATGGGAGCTCCCCCTTCTGTGTATACAATGGAATAGGGGCTAAAATTCATGGGAAGAAAAGAAGGGGCTCATTTCTCACTAGGGTAAACTAAGAAGGGAAGAGCACGAGAGTTTGTCTCTGAATTTCCGTGTTCCAGTTTTCAAACATAATGAGTTGTAAATAAAAGTGTTTGGATGAGGTTTGCTTTACAAATGAAGAAAGACTCTTTTATAACCGGGCATTATTACCTGTACAATAAAAACACTTTGTTCTGTAGAGCTGTTTGAAATGAGCAGAACTGATTTGGAAAAATGAAATGGTAAACATCACTAAATTAACTGCATAACATCCGGATCAATATATCTTTCTATGAGCAGAATAGCAGATGCTCCTTTGCTTCATAGCAACCAGTTGAACAATGGCTCCAGATAGAGCTGTGAAAATGCCAAGGAAATATTTTCTTTTTTTGAAATATCATAATGAAATTCCATCTAGAATGGATTCCCCAGAGGGGATCTTAAGCTAGAAATCCAGAGATACCTAGAGGTAGCTTTAAACAATTACCCCAAAATAACAAAAAACCTGTTTGTAGTTCATGCAGGGGAAAATGAGTGTTTTTCCAAATATGCATAATTTCCAGTAACTTCCATATCAGGAAGGTAAATATTGTAATCGCTTCACTGTGTGAAAGTGCTTATTTATTATGGTCTATGTGAGCCTTTTTTTGACCATGTATGCAGAATAAGGAATTCTGCTCTCAAAGCCTTAAAAGCACTGGTGCTAGTGAACGCCTGCTCCTAACGAAAATCACTTCCTTTTTTTTGACCATTGCCTCTTCATCCCCTTTTGAGTGACTAGTATTAACATCATCGTCCACATGTATTCATGCACAGGAGCTTTTAATCTCAGCTTTCCTGCACTGAGTAGCTGTGCATATGTGAACACATGGTTGCTGTCATGTTAGAAGATGGTGGAATGCCTTTTGCCCCAAGTATTCTCCTGATATTTACTCTTTTCTGGAGTATGTTCACATAAATGTTCTTTCCAACTTCCTCTACTTAATAATGTGTAAGCAGCTACATCCTGCTATTGAAATTATTTTTTGTTTAATAGTGAATGAATATCATATACATTATACAGAGGGACTTTTTACAAGCGCTTGTAGGTATAGGGCGAGGGGTAATGGCTTCAGACGGGAAGAGAGTAGATTTAGATTAGAAATTAGGAAGAAATTCTTCACCCTGAGAGTGGTGAGTCACTGGAACAGGTTGCCCAGTGAACTTGTGGATGCTCCATCACCAGATGCGTTCAAGACCAGATTAGATGGGGCTTTGTGCAACCTGGTCTAGTGGGAGGTGTCCCTGCTGTGGCAGGGGGGTTGGAACTAGATGATCTTTAAGGTCCCTTCCAACTCAAACCATTCTATGATTCTAGGTACTAATGCTTGTTGTTAGCTACTGTTTTACAAAGAGCAAGTTATAGAATTCTTGATGTCTGCCTTGAGCATTGTAACCTGCTAGAGTCAAAAATAAGGATAAAGAACTACCAAAAATGCATTGAAAGACAGGGAAAGATATATAATAAAAGCATATTCTCTGCTATGTTAAGAAAAGCAATACTGAATTGAACTTAATGGTATATTCATATATTATGTGAGAAATACGTTAGTTCTGAAGAAAATTGACAAATTCTATTTTATAGAACACAGAGTTTTCAGAACTTAAAGTGTACAGTTCATTGGTCAGATTGATTTCTTTTCAATATGGTCAAAACTATCCATTGGATGGTTTGTGAGTCACATCCTGCTGAATATATTTTTCATTCTTGTCTGCAAAATAAGAGTTGTTTTTTCATTTATGCAAGAAGCGTAATCAAAATAGTGTATAATGTATCTCTGAACCAGATAATGATGTAATATTTTTGGAAGCAATTGTATGTTTATTAAACAATAATGATTTGCCTTTAGGTTTGTGTCTAAGCATTTCTTATTTTCATCTTGTTTTCCAGAGGCGCTTCATTACAATGCTGATTATTTTATTGCTACTGGAGCCTTAAAAAAAAAAAAAATCTATTACTTATAAATAGAAACTTAATATGGGTTATAGTTCTGACCAAAATGGAAAATAAACTCTCATTACATTATGGCGTCTCATATAACAAATTATTAAGATCACTTCTGATCTTATGAATGAACTACCTTTTCATCTGGGAGAACTGGGAAAGGGCAAAGGCAACAGAGTTTGTTTTTCTACTGCACCCCATTTGCAGGCAACAGTACTGCAGACGAATATGCAGTAAAAAGAAACAAAGTCTGAAAGTTAATACCCCAGGCGCCAAACACATGTCTGTGAAAGAGGAATGCAAGCAGACATTTCTATGTGCAGTACATTAATTCCTAATGGGCTCTTTCTCTTTTACAAAGGTCAGATTATTGGATGGAACAGAATCCAGTCTCATGTAATGTATTACCTGCCTTGGTATATGTAGAGTAATGGCATAGCTTTCCTTGCTATGGGGTTAACAAGTGATTAATACTTCTGCTGGTAAGATGTGAACACCTCAACAGGTCAATCCTATCAGAGTTGGCTGTGTACAAATCTGGCTTTTTATACCGCCAAAATGTCCTTAGCTGCGAAGTGCTGGGTGTCCCCATAACGCCAGAGGGACGGGATGCCGAGGAGGATGCGTGCACAGAGGATTATAACCCGCTTGACGTTTTGTTCCATGTGGCACTTCATTTTCCAGTCTCATGCTTCCCTTTTTAATTGCCAATGATGTGATGGAAAACATCAGGTTGGTAATTCTAGCGTCTGGAACCAGGCTGTGACATGGTCATAGGCTATGAAATTAGTGCAAGCCTTGCCATAGCCTCCAGTGAATTCAGGCTCACACCCTTGAGGTTTTGCCATGGGAGAAGCCGAGCCTGGGCAGAGGCAGTGGGAGTGTTACTGGCGTGTGCCCAGGCCCTGGTGGAGACCAGAGTCATTTTGTAGATGGCCTCCTCTCTCCTGAACAAGTGCACAAATCACTGCCAGCTGCACGGGCAGTTTCTGGTTGTGGCCAGCTCTCCAGCAAACACCACCAACTTACAGCAACTAGAGCCACCGAACAACTAAGAAAATCCAGCAGCTTTTCTGTGCTGTCACCCACAGCTGACCTATTAGAAGAATCTGAGAGGTTAAAAATAATAAGCAAGTCCTTGAGGCTTTGACTCTTTTGGGACACATTTCCTTTCTACCTTGGTGCTCTTAATTTAGATTTTGGACTAATTTATACTGGTGTTTTCATATACAAACAAACGACTGTGCAGCTTATAGCTTTGCAGGATTGCAGTTTGCAGTTCTGATTTGTCAACATTCCTCTTGGTTTTAAAAGTAATTTTTTCAGCTAAGAACTAAAAAAATTGGTCATAAAGCCAAACTTATGCATGAGTTCAAACAAAATTAACAGATAGTATAATAGTATTAGATTTACTTTTGTCAAGGAAATCTACACAGAAGAAGAATAATTGAGCCTGGAATTTCCTTTGTTATCCAAATATTTGACAAAAATAAAAGTTGGTCTTTAGATAATTAAGTAATTTTTTCTAAGAAGGAAATTTATAGCACATTGTGAATTTGTGTTTCAGTAATCCCTTGCGTTTCTGTGCAAATATATAATCAGTATATACAGTTTGTGATTAGCATGATTTGACTATTATAGATTTCACATAACTGTCACTATTATTTTTCTTCAAATTTTCTTCTAACCTTTTCAGAACTGAGAATCCTAAATGATGGATGTAACATCTTATGCAGGTGAATTTTGTTGGAAATGTGGTGTTTTGTACCATGTAGTGAGGATGAAAGTTGTAAGGAGTGTGTAACAAAAATACAATCAATACTAGATAGTTTGAGTCAGCTGAGTCTTGTTGACTCAGGCTGTACCATTGACCATGAAAATTTTAAGGGAGGAGGAGAAAAGCAGGTTTTGGAATTTATACCTGATAGCTTTTTCTCACCCATCATCCTTTTTGGAAAGAGTGAAGTTTGCACTTTACAAAGGTGCAGGATGTGAAATCTCTGGATGCTCTGAAAGATGTATTTCAGTGTTGCATAATGAAATCTGATGGGTGGAAATGCCCTTCAAAGGCTATTTCCTTCCCTTGAACAACAAATGCTGTCATCAGCTATTTTTGATTAGCCTGTGAAATGTGATCCTGTCAAGGTAATGGGGCTTTAGTTACAAGTGTACCTTCAAGGCTAGCAACAGACCTGTAATCATGAGCAAAACCTGGCCACCTGCAATGGCATAGGGTTGTTCACATGGTCCATGATGAAATGCTGGGTCAAGACTCATGCCAGAGTCTTAAGCACCCATGACATTGCCTGTGGTTGTAATGCTTTTGTTGCTGAAAGTAAACATAGTGACTCCTGGAATACACAGTTTGGAACTGTGGGACAGGTGAAAATGACAGGTACTCAATCAGCAGAAAAAAAAAATCACTCTTTTTTCTTGGCTGTCCTATAAGTATATTGTAGAGAGAGCGAGCAAAATCTTTTGGGGAAGCAATTCAGTATACTATGGTGATGTTATTCTAGAGCAAAAAAATTACCCTATTTTGTAAAAAGTGGAAAACAAACATAGCAACAACAGATTTGAAACAAATCCGGTTCCTAATTTCCACCTCCGTGTACTCTGCACCTGATGTTTATATTTCTTTAGTAATACAATGGGTAGGATAAGTTACTATTCTTACTTCCACTATTCTTACTTCTTAGTGTGGCAATCTAAACAGCTTAATTCCTTGCTGCTCATACTTTTAAAATATTTTGTAAGCATTACAATTTTTTTTTCTTTTACCCCCGGGCTATGCATTAACCTCTTTACTCTCTCAACATACATTTGTCTCTGTAGCTCTTTTATCTCCACTGATGCTCTTTGCTGAATTTCTTCCAATTTGTGGCTGTCATTCTGGTATTGAGGTATCCAGATCTGTATAGTCATACAGGAAAGCTCAGCATATCCTAGTTCTTTGCCAACAGTACCAAATTATAAATTTTTAGGCTTATAAGCATTTTGACATTTAGGATCAGCTCAGTCTTTTCTAGTAAGACTGCTTTCTCAAAGAGTTTAGGGTTACTATTTCCTATATACCTTCTTTTTTCTAAACTAACTTCTTGCTTGTTTCCATCAGCATTTTTTAATCTTATGGTTTTATTTGTGAACACTGATCCAGTTTTGGTATTTATCTTGCATCTCACTCATCACTAGAAAAGCAGCCTTCTTTGATGAGCACAGTTGCAAGATCTAGACTTCCCACCATTTCCAAAGAGAAATAATGTGCTGCTTGCTGTTTTAAATTAGGAAACTAGATATAAATGAGCTTTCCACTGTTCTGTGGGACATTCACAAATCACCTCCAAGTTTGGTATACAACTTCGTAGTGCTTCCTGGTCTTTCAGGAGGTTTACTGCCTGTAGTCAAACCAAAGCAATGACCAGAACACAAGTTAGAAAAGAAAGAAAAGAGACAAGTGCTCTGAACTGTGCATGGGCTCCTTTTCAAGGAGTTGGATGTGGCAGACCCTAGATCCAGTTAGAGCCACCACCTGTAGACTGACCCTACCCTTCTAAGCTGATAGAAAGCAACCCAAAAATCCTACCTGAGATAGCTACTAGCAGTTGTGCCAGCACCGCCTTTGGTGAAGCACTCCTCTGCTCTCAGTCCCCCTGAAATAATAAAGCTGTTGACCGACATGGAGAAGCCATAAGCATGGGAGACAACTTTCCCTTGAGCTACAGCTGCTCGATGAAATGTGCTCCCACAAGATGTAAGGCTGGCCATGAACCTCCCTACCCTCAGGGCTAAATGCAAAACTCTTTCCTTTGATTTAGCACTCACCTAAAACTCTCTCATATGCAACAAACAAGTTATTTATTCTAGTAGCTGAAAGGGGAGAGAGAGGATTTGTGTTTGTTTAAGTATTTTGGTTGTACTTCGTTATTATGGTTTTGTGGGTTTTATGCTTACCTAAACATCCAGATATATTCCAAAATACCCTGGTTAACCAAGCGATTTAGTGAACACTTCAAGGGAGGTTTAATATAGCTCCCCATTTTTGAGCAAACATCTCTTTCTACAAATCAAATGACCCAGTTGAGTTTCTCAGATGATAGAAAAGAGTGTCCAGGGCCTGAATCTCAGGATTATGAATCATATAATCCACAAGGAAGCATGGTGCATGAGGCTGCTGGGTTAATTACCCATCACCTCTGTGCTCCCTGCCTTTGGCACCTGCTGGGGACTTCGCCCTGGGTGCAAGTTAGGGCACACAGGGAGGTGTGGAGGGCTTCAGCCTTACGTGGGGAGAGGGGAGAGCAGATGTAAGGGCAGAGCTGTGACTCTCATCTGTAGGGCTGTTTTCTAATGTGCTGATTTTGACTTTGTTGTCAGGAGTAAGAATGATGCAACTGCTCAGAAATGTTGAAGCAAAAAACCCCCGTCTTTAAAAGTAATTGCTTCCTCCCTTTGTAAACTACCTACTCTTTAAGAACTACGAATCGTTGTAATTAATCCTTAATTCAAATTGCTGTATCTGTGTTACATTGTTATGTTTACTTAGATGTAAAATGCATTATTCTTTACAAGAGAATGGCATCAATCGACACAGTCTCTGACAGGCACAGGCAGCTCTAAACTAAAACATTAGGCAGAGTGTTAAAAAGCTAGTTAGGTGCCAATATGTTAATTAATTAATCACAGGCATATTTCAAAGCATTCTTCATACCTCAGGTGGGGCTCCTGGGCTATTATGAAATGCCAAACTTCCCTTGGGGCTTTGAGGATTGCACTTTTAAATTCCTCAGAAGTTCAGGGAAGGAAAAGGGTATGTTTTTGGTGTGAGTCACTGAAGTGAGGTTGGAGATAAAGATTTCTTATTTTGTTTTATATTGAGGGGGGAGGGCAACAACCAGCCAGCAAGCATTGCAGGAAGAAACTAGGTGGAGGGCAAAGGCTACTTTTAAAAATGCATTTGATTTTTAATTTAAATTTTTTAGCTTAATTTTCCTGAACTTGTTTTATTTTAAGTTTAGGTGTCTGGTATATATTAACCAATATATACTCCCTCAAGCTCTGGGGAGAAACCCGTTGGTTACCCTTTGTGCTAGCTCCTCGTGCAGTAAAGTGTAAGTGAATATAAGGAACTTCTACTGTTCAGTACCAAGAACTTGAAACCAATGCATTTTCTCCCCTGGTTTTGCAAACAGAAGATTATTGTTTTCTCTCAGCTTTTTGTCCATGAGGTACCTGCAGATACCCCCACAGTTCCTTTTTTTGTAGTAAAAGAGGAGATGCTTATCAAATAACTTCTATTTCAGTGGAGTGCTGTGGTGGGCAGGAGATGTTATGAGGCTTGGAAGAAAGAAAGTAAAAAGAAAGAAAAAAAAAGTGGACTTGATGATTATAAGGAATTCATATAATTTTGTAAGCCATGCAACTCTAGCATGGGTACGTGTTGGAGAAGTGTAATCCACCAAGGGAAGATCCCAAGCTCTGTAGCTGTCCGGTCAACCCTGTGCCGTGAGAGCAAGGCACAAGATGACACCTGAAAGGCATCCTTGGTGAGGCTCAGTGAGACAGATACCTGAAAAGGACCATGCTAACCAGAGACTGGAGTGTGTCAGAGACCTGAAAAAAGCTCTCAACAGGACTAAGCTGAGAAAATGTGGCTAGTGAAGTCTGCACACAGGTGGTGATGTGCAGTGTCACCCACTGTCTCTCATCTAAGCCTCTCAGGGCAAAGGAAAAAAGTTAGCAAGCTGTGGGCCACCTGCTTGGCCTAAAACTTTCACTTGAATTGGCAGGAAGAGTAAGTGTAATGGAATTTTTTTAAAGGGTTGGGCAACTCTGTTTACATCTGACTCATGTTGCATGTAGATTCATGAAATATAAAGCAATTCCTGGATTAGATACAGAAGAGAAGTGCCTCACATGTCAGGACAAAGCTAGTACTATGTGGCATGTTAGTGCTGAGAGAAGGTCACTCAGTTTCGCATTTTTTCTAATTACCATTCCCACTTGGTATCTCATGCTTTACCTGCGGCAAAGTTGTGTAACACCCTGGGAACGCATTTATGTTTTCCCAGCGAAGGTGCAGAGGAGAGACTGCATTCAGAGAACCCCTCCTAAGTCCTGCACAACTCAGCCTGGAATATGTTCAGGCAGGACTTTGGGAGTGCATCCAGTACTGCACAGATATCACCGATGAAGTGAAAAGATATCCAAATAGTTGGTCTCTTTACTCTGGTTCAAAGAGTTCTCAGTCCACTGGAGAAATGAGAAAAGCAGGAAAAGTTTTTTATTCTTTGGAAACTTCACAAAAGCTTCTTAGAACAAGGTTTTTGAGACCCACTGTGCAGTTGAAGTGCGCTGTGAAAGGTGCCTTGTTTCTGAAGAAGAAGAAAAAAAGCAAACTTCGACAGAACTTAAAATATTTTGGTTGAATTCTTCAGCTTGATGATTTAAAAATACGTAACCAGGAAAGGGGGAAAAATTCAGATGAATGCTGGTGTGAAACAAGAACAACCTTTCACCTGGATTTGTTCTGCAATAATCATGGGAATATGGGCATAAACTCAAAGGAAAGGGAGTGGCTTACTCAAAGCCTTATAAATAAAGTACAAAGGTATCTCAATGGAATCTTTAAACTTGGTAGAGCATTTGGCAACCAGGAACAATTTGGCAAGGATCTCTTATTTACATTCTACAGGATTCAGCTGTTTTTAGCTATTTGTTTGTTGCTTGCAGCCGAAATGGCTGAATGCAAGCTCATAAGACACCTCTTACAAATTTTAAAATAGATGGGTAATACTGTGTACTCTTCTTGAGTGTGGTAGGAGAATATCCTGGATTAAAATGTTAAACAAATAGTCTAATAAAGAAATTCACCTTTTTTTTCTTTTCTTTTCTTTTTTTTTCTCTCTCCCTGTTATGGTGGTTGCAAAAGAAGCATACAACAAATACAGGTCTGTCAAAAACCCAGGAATTAAATAATGTAGAAGGAAAGGATGGGGAAAAAAAGAAAAGCTGCTTTATGTAGGCAAGTTTTGACTTTTAATAGTGTATTTTATTTATCTTTTCTAGAACTGTGCTGCCAAGTGGCCCTTAATTTACAGAGCTGTCATGCACTTGAATGCAGTGGAACAGCTTGTTTTGAAAGAAACTACGGAACAAAACTTGGGTTTATGTTACTGGAAAGATGTGTGCTTTCTTTCACTATCAGCAGGCAATCAGAGTTTCTATGGACCTGGTGTTAACAGAGTTATAACAGCATGAAACTCGAATAATGTGGTGATGAATGAGCCTGCAGGTTGGGGGGGGGGAAAAATCATGTGCTTTGGAACAGAATGATGTTTGGTAGCCAAAGAAGATCCTGCCACTATATACGGTCACTACATTGTTCATGTTCGTTCAGGAAGAGCCACACCTTAGACGCTTCACGGCTTGACACTGCAGGGTGATAACTGACTGTCACTTTGCCGTGTATGTGGGACGAGCACTCTAATGTAATGCTCTGAGTTGGACATGCCTTTTTGCGTGTTGCAGCTTGTGTTATTTTTGTTTCAAGCTTCTGATCACAAATACAAACCAAATTTCTGCACCTCTGCCCATTGGTATTGGTGGAGTGGAGTTTCTCAGAAACCACCTCTGAATAATTCTGGAAGGATTTGTATCTGCAGTACAACAACTTATATGCATTAGTAAATAGTCTGGCTTTATGACTAATTCATATCTTTACCTGTTACTTAAATCTTCAGGCTTTCTTTGCGTTGATAATAACAGGGAGATCAGAATTTCCCTGAAAACCAATGGGAAGTACCCATTGATACAGTGGAGTCCAGGATTAACCTGTTGTTGCTATGCACAAGCAGAAAAGCAGATAGATAAATTAAGTGGGAAAGAGGAATGGAGGCTACATCTTGTTCAGGAAATGAATTTTTATGAAGTAGTTTACTCTTAAAGCTTAATTATATTAACTAGATATAGATATATGGATATCTATATTGCTCTTCAAAAGTGGCCTCGAGGACATAAGTTGCTGCCATTTTGGTCTCTCTTGAGCATTTGCTTGTGCTTGAATCTGAGCTTGGCAGACATATGGGGTCCTTCCTGCCCCAGCAGGCACTCTGCCTGCTCCTGAGCTGGGCCTTTTATCTTCACATGGGCCAGGAGTGTGACATTGATGAGGGCCTCCAAAGACAGCTATATTCACCTGTCATACTTCCTACATTGATTACAGGGTGAATGCAGGGAGGAAGCAAAAGGCTTTTCTTATGTTTTGCAGCTTTCTCCCTCACTTTCTGATATTCCTACCTGCCCTTGAGCTTACAGAAATCCATCTTTTTTGCCAAGATGGACCCTGATTCCATCTGCTCAATATTCGGTGAAGTGCCACAGTGGAGCAAGCCTTGGAAATACCAGGCTTCTGTCTCTGAGATCAGGATTCAGAAAGTCTGTGTTTAAAAAGATGGGTGAAACATTCCAGCAAAACTTGATTTTACTGTGGTGCCAACCATGCAGAGAGCAGTGTAAGAAGATGGACTGCCTTTCTGGGTAATATTTCAAGTGGCTTCTTGTATTAGTTTAACTGACAAGATACAGAATCAGCTCAGTGATTTTTCTCCTACCTGAATGGGTATTTCTGGGCAAATGTGACAACTATATGTCTCCCAAGTTGGATCACAGCCTGTATCCAATACATCTCACAAGCACACAGAAAAGCTGCTCAGTGCTAAGACACAGTCCTAGAAGCTTCTGTAGTCACTACACTGAAGACTTGCACTTTTATTTGGGTTGTAAGTACATTCAAAGAGCTCTGATAGAAGATTTGTGAGACCAAAGCAAAAACATACGCATGTACTCATGCTAACCTTCAGAAGTTCCCTCACATCAAGAGAGTATGGGGGCATTGGAACAATAGAGAATGGGCTGCATCCCTAGTGGTTGGACACAGTCTGGTAGCATTGTTCTTTTGCTCTTGGTTGGTCAGTATGGAAAGGTACCTTTCCCTGGTCTCAGTTGTGTAGTACGCCTGATTCTTCTGGCTTGATTGCACAGTCTGCATGAGTTTCTCATTCATACCCATATGAGTTCAAAGGCCTCTTCCCTGTTCAAACTTTCAGAAAAGCTCTTTTTGCCTCGTTACCCTGACTCAGTAATGTCACATGTCCCAAGGTGTGTTCACCCAGCATGGATCACAAATGCTTTTTGAAGAAAACCTTCCTGTCATTGCCACTTGCTGTGCTTTGAATTGAGCTGCAAGTCTTGGAGTACATAGCCTGACTGAATTCCTTTTGCATGAAGCTAATCCTGTCAATGTTCTCCAGGAGCACACCTAATGGGACACAGTGTCAGGTTAGAGCTCATCCAAAGTAAACCTTGAAATGCATATAGTGTGGTTGCTGAGTCCTCAAGCAGCAACTCTCCTGCTCTACAATTCTGCCTCTGTTGGGACACAGGGCTTGCAGGCACAGATCTTATCACTGTTGTGTCTTTTCCCATTTTCTGCAGCTCCTTTCTGGTCGTTCTAGATTGCTCTTTGTATTCTTCAAATCCTTCTTCAAAATTTGACTTCTTCACAGTTTTCTTCCACTATTACTTTCCAGTCATGAGCAGACTAGCTCTGAACGTAGGAGAAATATTAAGCAGACCACAGGGTGACCAAAAAGCCACAGGCCTGATGTCTACATTGTCTGAGAAGAATTAGTGAGCAAGACAAAGATAATGCCTGGGCTCTTAAGGACTTCTCTGTCTACCTCCTGTCCCAGTCCTCATCAGCCATGAGATCTGGTCTCTCAATTGGATGGATATTTTCATAATTTTTTTTCAAATATGAGTATTTTATTAAAGATAAAAAGAGCTAGTTTAGAAATAGGATACAACACTCTGGGCTGAGGTCTTTGTTAGCCAATATACACACAGAAGGGTGTGTATGTGATTCCCACTGTCCCTTATGACCAAAGTGCACATATTTTTACTGGTAGAAAAGCAGAAAATCCAGTGATGTTGAAGGTGGTTGGGCCTTGGTTTCGTCTCCTGAAAATGCTGGGGTGTATTTAACCTTGTGCATGGGAGGGGCATGAGTATGTGTTGCCTACATATATGCTTCAGGACTTTCAGGGGAAAAAGGCGCTTAGCTAGTTAAGAACAAGCATGTGCACATAGAGCAAGAATGATTAAACTTGGCTGCATGAAGGCCTCCTCCCTCCCCTGGTCCTTCTCCCCCCACATCTTCTTTCCAAAATTGCATTAAACAACTTCCAAAGTGACTAATGTGCTTTGGGGACTGTAATTATTTGAGATCTCTATACTTCCCAAGTTCTGGAGGCAATTATCATTTGGCCTTATCCTTTAAAGTGTGCTTGCTCAGTGTGGAGCTCTTGTAAGTGTGTGCCTCTGAGATATTCCTTACATAACTCCCAAGCTATGAAAATACGGTGTTTAATTTTTACAGGCGATGAGATTGTTTGGTCTATTGTTTCCTGTTAAATTCACCACACCAAATTCCATCCCATGGGAACTGTCAGTAACTGAGATGATGATTTAGGCCATTCTTTTCTGACAAAATTTGGATATTTCACATATTTGATAGTACATCTGTTATAGGGACAAATTCCTGTGCGGTGTGTCAGCCACTCCTTGTGTATTAAAATCTTATCTCAGATGTTTTAGGATTCCCATTTAAACTTGTCAAGTGATTTAACATTAAGAAAAAAAAAGTAATATATGGGTTTTTTCTGTACTCATTGATCTTGTCTTTTGATGCCATGCCCATTCTACTACAATGCATCTGGAAAATAGCCTGTGATTTTTCTTAAGGCAGGAAAGAGTATTTATGGCTGCACAATAATGTTTTACAGTGTATATGATCAAAAGATTACCAGCTTCATTTTCAAATCAAGTCCAAACAATAACAGAAGCTGTCAAGGTACTGTGCTTTGTTTCACAGTTTCTCAGGAATATGCCTGAAATTCTGCCTTCATTAGATATACTTTCCACACTGTGTGCTTCGAGGTGTGAACAGATAAGCTACAGCATGAGAAAGTACAAAACAAAGTGTAAAATGAAATGAATACAGCAGTGAAATATATCTGTAATGAAGAGCTTTAATTGATGGAAATCTGTCTGTATGTTGCCCTAAAAGAAGGAATATGTTGAGCAAGAGTGAGCAGGAATACTTGTACTTCCTTTAATCATAAGTTATATAGTTTCCAGGTAGCCGAATTCAGGATGAATAGTCAAGCAGCAACTTTTTCTTACAATATGTGATTAAAGAGTGGAGCTCATTGCCAGTGTGTGCTTTAGAAAATAATGGATAGCAAGATTCAGCAGTTCACACAGAAGTTCAGGTAAGCAGCTGCCATAGAGCAGTATCCTCAGAAACAGTAGCAATGAATGCTAAAAAAACCTCGGGCAGTGAAGTAACCTACAGTTCTTAATGGTTAGGATAACTTCAATGGGAAGCAGAATGTTTACATCAGTCTCGTGTATCTTTTTTCCTTAACATATTTATTGGTGGTACTACCTGTGGATAATGAATGAGCTGGAGTGGAGATCTTGACAAATCCAGTGTTTTCTTTTCATTTTCCTTTCCTTTCCACTTGGAGAAATGTGTCATTTTGATTCTGCTGAGAGGAGAGTTTTGTGCAGGCTTCATAAGAAGCATAATTTATTGGTGTAGCTTCTGAGGGGTGAAGTGGAATGAATATCTCTCTTCAGGAAGCAAGAAAACTAACATTAACTCTTACCTCTCAGGCTTTCTTACTGGCAGTAAAGATCTACATCTAAACTGCATGCCATATGGGTTTGATTAAAGCCCCTTGAAACATAGTCTAGCAGTTCTAAAAGGAATTTGGTTTCTTATCTCTTATTTTCTTGATAATGTAGTCTTTACAGTCTTGGAGCAGTCTTAAAGTAAGATATTGATATTGTCTAATATCAGTAGCAGACTGATGATGCCATGGAGAGGCCATTCCAGTTATGGGATTTTTGGGAAACCAAGGGATGGAAGTACCCAGGAGTCCCCTTCCTCCACAGTGTT
Organism: Eurystomus gularis; assembly: GCA_013400335.1. NCBI lineage: Eukaryota > Metazoa > Chordata > Aves > Coraciiformes > Coraciidae > Eurystomus > Eurystomus gularis. Next base: position 66,754 of record VZZY01003416.1, on the reverse strand, counting down.
GCAGGAGCAGGAGCGTACTCTGCGAGTGCTGTGGCTGCTCTTTTCCCTTGTAGCAGGAGAGAAGATGAAACAGTGCACAGAAACTAGGAGTCAGTCTGTCTGTCCCTGGCTTCAGCTGACCACTACCACCACTTGTATTGTGTGACTGTCACATCTGCAGACGCAGGTAGGATGATGTGATACCTGGCAGAAGGGAACGAGCAACCCGACAGCTTTTTCCTTCACTCCTCCTGGGGCTTATTTACACCTCTGGGAACTGGGCTTAGAGTAAAATACAGTGTAACAAAATAGGGTAAAAGAGTAAATAATAGATTAAAAATGGTGGAAACAGATGTTTTCCATGTGGGACTATGGGGCTTATCAGTTGCGCTGTGCAAGGAGACTGACTGAGTCTGATTGTTGCAGTGACCTGGGGTGTCCAGAGTACTCCAGAATGCTTGCAGAAATGAGGATATCATTGGAGTGGAAGCTGTCTAAAATCTTCTAGAAGCTGATGATGGTAAAAGCCACCTTTGCCTTAGAACAAATGTAAAAAACCTGAAATGGTAGAGGCTGATGGCCATACATAAAAAGTCATCTGGGACATGAGCTGTATCAGTGCAGGGGTTTCAGGAGGGGCTGGAAGTGAGGAATAGGGTATGTTTGGGTGTGGGCTGGATAAAACATTGTGTAGGCAGTGCAGCCGGGTTACCACAAAAGCAGGCAGAGACCACTAGATAAAGCCAGGAATGGTCAAATGAGCTTCAGTAATGGGGCCCTGCAAGGAGAAAAAAAATAACAAGAAAGGTCATGCTTTTTGGGTGAAGTGCTGGCAGGTGAATAAAAGACTTGGAATAAAGAGCAAAGAAATTCCTTCTTACTGTTTGATGATTGTAGTAAGAGAAATACAATTTAATGCCCATTTTCAGTAAATAAACAGGGTTGCTACCCTGTTTATACACAGTTCAATCTTCAGTTTCCTCAACAAAAACAATATGAACAGTAGCTAACGACTCTGGCCCAAAGGGGTAATAGTAGTCTCTAACGGGAATAAATAGAGGGTAGGCAGCGCTCTTTCAACCCGTTCTTTGAAGAGCAAGCTGAACACAGCCTTTAAGAAAGGTACAGGTACACAAATATTTACCTGCTAGGTCTCTATTCACGATAGGTTCAACCCTATTGTCCTTGGTTGTTGCTTTCACTCCTCCAGAGATTTGCATCCTGATGTATGACCTGCATTTGGAAGTGGTAATTAGTGAACCAGGTGGCCGTGCACTCTCACCGGGCGCTTTGAACGAGTGGCAATGGCAAGTTGTGTGTGCTGCACTGGCAAAATCCCATGCATTGTCTCCAGCTCCAGGGGCAACTCAGAATTTGATGTCAGATCAAGCCAGGGCTCCTGTTATTGACTGGCATCCTGGGAGACTGTGGTAGCGCTAATGGAGGATTAGGGCCTTGTTATAGTAATTGCTGGATAGAAAGTGTCATCTTTTGGGAAGGCCTGTTGGCAGAGCTGCCTTTCTCATTTACCTGCCCTGTAATTAAGATACAACTGGGAAAGGTCTTAAGAAATAACTGTCACTTTCACATTGTACCTGTTGTGTAGTTTGATCTAGGTAAACAATTTTACGTGTTTAATTCAGTGTAATTTTGGATTTGCATGTTTTGTGATATTAACTGAAATGGTGTGTTTTTTTTAACAGAAGTGGGCAGAGGGTCTACAATTAAAGTGAAGAACAGGGATTCTGCTCCAGCCAGACTGGCCTGGAGAAACAAGCTGCATTGTTCTGGAGGATTAATTTCCTCCTGGGAATGTGAAAGACTGCGGGCGAAGACACACTGTAGGTAAAGGAAAGAGTCGGGGATTTGCTTTGCTAGCCTTGTGCAATGCCTCACATTTTGTTTTTCCTGTTGCTGAGGGCCCTGCGTGGAACAGATTAGGGCTGGTGGCTCCTGGAGGAGGGCTGATCCCCACATGGCAGCCGACAAAGGCTCTATTAAGAGGGGACAGGGAGGCAGGGCTGTGGCCAGGGTGCAGGAACATGATAGCAACCTCTTGAGGCCAGAGAAACTGTAAAATAAACCACTGGGCAGCACGAACGTGGAGGTGAGGAATGTGAAACTGGAGTCGAGTTATTTGGGAGCAGCGCCCGTCCAGCGCTGTGTGAGATGTTACTGGCCAACAGGAGCAGCATAGCTGGTTATAAAATATAGTGTCGATGAGACAAACTCTTTGTTGGTATAAATAACTTAAACTCTACTCAGATCAACTGCCCACTTTTACCCGGGAATGTGGGCAGTGTATGTGGCTCACTGGCTGTTACCCAGCCACCTTCTCCACCCTGCGTCTGGCTGGGCTGATAGAGTCTGGCAGCTGGAGCTGGTGCAGTCTTGGTGACCTGCTTACATTTTGCAGCAAAATGCTGCATCGTGGCCAAGGCTGTGCTCTCTCCTGCTTGTGGTTATGTCCCAGACACATTCCTGGGCTATTCCACCCAAGGATGAGGTTTAAGGCAGAATCAAGGCTGCACTCGCTGGGAACCATGGTCCTGCATTCCTGCCTCGTGCTTTGTTTTGGCTCTTGTTTTCAGCCTTTCTATTCTGATCACAGTCACGTCTCTTGGGTTTTCCTTCTACCAAGTCATGTCTGGCCCACCAGAAGTATTGGTGGTGGCATAAAGGAAGCATAGTGGTCCACATGGGCAGAGAGGAGAGGGGCAGGAGAAGGGCACAACCACTTTCTGGGGAAGCATGTTCCCAAACCTGCTCCTGCTGCTCCCTAGACTGCTCCCTCAGGAGTGGTGGTGTCCCAGCCACATGAACATAGTGACTGGCACATTTCAGCCAAGGGTAATTAGAGAAAGAAATGAGAATTAAACCTGAATTGGGCAGTCAGGCTTAACCATCAGTCGTCGTGTTGTGCTATTTCACCCTTAAAAATCTTGCAATGCTAAATATTAAGGAATATTGCAATTCAGCAAAAAGAAAATAAGAACCAAAAAGAACCAATTCCTTTTGATGCAAAGAAGCAAAGCATATGGTAGGCAAAGCCCATTTTAACAACCAAATCTTCCTATCTGGCAAATATTGTATAACATCAACTTTGTTTATAGTTCACAGCATTACTAAGAGGAGTGCTCTGAACTGAGACTCGAGTGTTTACTATCATAGTAAAGGAACAAACGAACAGAAAATGGAGTAAGATCTTTTTTTAAAAGGAAAAGGCCTGATTAATACTAAGACAACTGAGCTATTGTCTAAACACTGGTTTTAAACTTGATGTAGCTTGTAACAAAATGTAACAGTACTCACCACAACATATATTATGTCTAATGCTTTCCCTTGGGCTGGAACGGAGGAATAGTTCACTCTTGTAACTTGTTCCAGATATAAAAATAATGGTGATTTTTATTACTTTAAACATATCCCCAGAAGTTGATGGCATTATTTAATAAGAACTGTCAGTATCCTGTACTGTGTCCCTGAAGAACCTCTGCATCTCTGTGGAACATGACCAACAGTTCATAAAACCAGAAGGATGAAGAGTATAGCAATAAAAATCTGTTATGCATAACTTTTGATTGTCTCCTTCAGTTTACACATTATTTACCTGCATTTCATCAGCCTAAATTAAAATTAAAACTGAACAATTAACTTCATTTTTTAAGTCAATAGTATTCCTGCATCCTCTCTTTAACAGCAATACTTTAAGAAACCTGAAATGTATTTATAAATTCTCCTCCAAGCTCTGGATCCATTTTCCTTGTTTAAGAATTGGAACGGAACTGGCTAAATATTTGTAACCAATAAAGAGTATTTGACTTATTTGTGGTGTAATTTTATTCATTCTTTGTATATATTGGAATGACTTAATTTATACTGAGGTTCTTAAACAGATGTTTTCACATTTCAAAAATTGCCTGAATTTTTAGTTCAGATAATTATTCCTAAAATGGAAACAAGAGCTTGCAATTGGCTGATGTTAACTCTTTGCTGTTCTTGCCATTCATAAATTTGGTTCTGCCTGGACTTCGCAGCCATGCTATCTTGCTTTGATTATCTGGATGCTATTATCTGAGAAAAGGCAAATGAATACTTTGCAAATTAACTATAGATTTTTTGCCCAGTCTCTGAGATTTAAAGATAGCCTAGCAACCTTTTTGAGAATGTTTTAAAAAATGTAAGCGGAAGAAAGGAAAAGCAATATGGAGCATCTCGTTCCTCCATAGACTTTTCTCATTTTTTAGATTCATAGTATTAGCTCTCAGTGAGATCTGTTGCTTTTAGTTGTGTATTGCCATATCCTCATGTACATCTGTGCACTACTTCATTGTCAATGAAGCCTGAAAGTGTTATAGAATCATAGAATCATGTAGGTTGGAAAAGACCTCTAGGATCATCCAGTCCAACCTTCATCCCAACAACTTGTTGACCCCTAGACCATGTCCCAAGCGCCACATCTACTCATTTTTTGAACACCTCCAGGGATGATGACTCCACCACTTCCCTGAGCAGGGTGTTCCAGTGCCTAACCACTCTTTCAGTAGAGAACTTCTTCCTAATGTCCAACATAAATCTCTCCTGGTGCAACTTGAGGTCATTGCTTCTTGTCTTGTTGTTAGTTACTTGGGAGAAGAGACCAACACCAGCCTCACTACAATGTCCTTTGAGGCAGTTGTAAAGAGCAATGAGGTCTCTTAGCCTCTTCCTCTCCAAGCTGAACAATCACAGTTCCTTCAGGTGCTCCTCATATGACATATTTTCCAGACCCCTCACCAGCTTCATTCACCTTCCCAGAAAAGAAGCTCTCTTAAGAAGCACGTATTAACTCTGACTTGCTCAAGTAGTGTCCATCTTCCGCAGCATGTCACAAGTCTTTAGTTCTTGCCTGTAGCTTACTGGCCTAGCAATGAAAGTGGAAATCTGGTTCTTGCCTAAGTCATGCCTATTTATGGCATGGCCTAGATTTAGAGAGCAAAATCCTTCCTGTCTCCCTTTAAATGTAAATCAGTGCCATGATATGTGATGACAGTCCTTATGAAGTGTCTGAAAGGCTGTCTTGTTGTGAAACAACACGTGCGCTTAGAGTAATTCCTGGCTTCCTTCTAATATAGGAAAGCTATTTATTATGTAACTTTAAAATCCTTTTCTAAAGATAGAGTTGCTTGTAAAAAATGCTTAAAGCATTGAAGACTAAAATTCCTGGTAAAATGCTGCTGTCATTCCTGTGGTGTTTTGCCTGTTAGCTTCTGGTGGGGCCACTAAGGATGGGTCAGTGCTAGACTTCTCTCAGAGAGGCTGGAAGGTTTCTAGCTGTATACATTTTCTGGTGCTTCCTCTGCCATGCTAGGGGAGGTTTCTGTTGGATATTAGGAAAAAATTCTTCATTGAAAGGGCTGTCAAGCATTAGAACAGGCTGCCCATGGAAGTGGTGGAGTCATTATCCCTGAAAGCATTTAGAAGATGTGTAGATGTGGTGCTTAGGGACTTAGTTTAGTGGTGACTTGGCAGTGCAGGGTTGATGGTGGGATTTGATGATCTTAAAGGTCTCTTCCAAACAAAATGATTCTACAGTTCTGTGATTTTCTTCCTCACCTCTCCTCTGTCCCAATTTATCTATGTGCCCAGGAGAAGTTAGATTGAGATAAGCTCATTTGTCTATCAGCAGATATCTTCTGCTAATGACTTTTTTGTTCTATACTCACTTGCACTGTATGTAAAACAGTAAACTAGAGATTAAATGACCCATATTATGTTTGTAATCTCCTGTGCCATCTGATCTCCATTTAGGAATTTAGATTTAATTGTTCTTGTGTAGGCTGGTAGATATTAATCTGTGATGTGGGATAGGCAGTCCTTAATATTGTTTTGGATTGTATACTTCAATTTTTGTGCTCTTGTGCGCAGAGCATAGGACTTACATCAAATACTTGATCTGACGTCCCTTGAAGTTGAAGCAGCAAAAGCAGGATTTGCCTCTTATGTAAGATTTTATTAACCTAAAGAAATAATTGTTCATCCGTGTTCTGTTTTGCCAGCTTTTCATATTATCTCATTTAAAAAAAAAAAAAAAAGAAAAAAAAGAAATGCCTCATGTAGAAATGCTTGGATTGAAGTCGTGTCACAAATTGAAATTCCTGGTTGCTTTTTGGAGTAGCATTCTTGCTGCAACTCTTTGTTCCTAAACATTTACGATTTAAGCCAGAATATCAACACATATGGACATTCTTTTGAAGTACATGCTAAAGAGATGAGGGTAAAGGGGAAAATGGTGTGTGTGTGTTTTTTTAAAGCAGGGTACTGTATTGTGAGAAAACTACTGTACTTGCTCTCTTCATTCAGTTGGAAAAGAATCACAAGTCTTTTATGTCAAAATGAAGTGCTTTTCCAACTCAACTATTATTCTTCAGAATTGCTGCCCAGGAAACTGAATAGGAGATTAACAGAGTATCCGGCTAAAAGGATGTCATTTAAAAAATGTACTGCTGTGTTTATAGTTGTGCAAGACCAGCCAATAGATCACTTGAAGGTGCGGAAATTGGCAAATGGCACTCTAGAATTGTGGAAAATCCCATTGCTCAGAATTGAGATGTTTTGTAAAGGGGAGAATTTTCTTCAGCAGATTTGGCTGAATTTTTGACATTCTTGTATTATCTTATTCTCCTGGAGGAATGTAAACAGTGCTCATCCGTCAGTATAGCTGTTGCAGCTGGATAGCCTTTGGGACTGGCATTTTTAAAAAAATTAAGATGCATCCTGAATGTGGTGCTTACAAACTGGCAGCTCTAAACAGTAAAATTTCCACTGTGATGGGTAAGGTATGACAGACAATTTGCTTTGTGTTGCCCCGTTGGTCTGTCTATTGTGACTTGCAGAGGAATTAATTCCAGGCTGGATATGTAATCAGATTTGATGCCTGACTTCCTGCTCCACTAAAGTGCCTGATAAAGATGCCATTAATTAATAGTGAACAAGTGTGAAAGCCAAAACTAAAATCCCCTTTTTGTCAGTTTCTAGTACTATTTTTTAGAAGATTGAAAAGTTCTGCCTGTGATGATTAGAAAACATTCACTTTTCCTTGTCAGCTGTATCTACAAAACAGTAAAATTAATTGTAATCCTGCATTACCCTGCATCTCTGACTACCTTGCAGAATACAATTTTCTCAACAGCTGTGAACTTCAGACTGGGAATTGCATAAATGTTAGCTACCCTTCTGTTTTCTTCTACCTGCTTCATCAGAGCTACCCTTAGCCATGAATTCCTACTCATTCATTTTCTAAATATTATGACTATGCTGCAAGCAGAAGTTGGTGTAGATACCCGAATTCAGCTTAAAAAAGCTACCTCTGGACAACAGTTCAGAACAGTGTAGCTGACTCTCTCAGGTTCTTAAATTTATCATTTCTACATCTTGTAATAACATCTTGTAGGAGCATGAACCTCCGACTCAGTACTGGACTGCTATCCTTCTCTTTGGCCATACAGTTGCTCTGAATATTGTATACAGATTCTATACATCAGCCCAGCTCCAAAGAGAGAATTCATCTCCTGCTTTCTTTTCCCAGTAGTCCATTTTTTAAGGCAGGAGGTGATAGGTGAGAGTGCTGGGTCTGTACCTGGCAAGAATGGGGAAGGTGGTTGGACTTGGTGTCCCATTCTGTGCTCACAGTTGCTGTGTTGTGGGCTAGACTTAACCCAGCCTTGGAGGTGCTCACAAAATGCGCAAGAGCATGAGCCTCATCTGACTGATGAGACCTGGGACACCCCATAGCTTAGGCAGCTGGGTGGAGATCTTATGGATCACTTGCTTGAACTTGCATGCCCAAATTTTTCCTAAATTGCTCTAACTGCCTATTTATTTATTCATTCAGATTAGGCCCTTTCTTTCACTCTGCTTCAGTCTCCATACAGAAAAGAATAATAACAGCAATTGCTGCCTCTCCAGGATGTTGTTTAACGAATATTCAAAGACTTGGAAAACACCCATCTATGATGATAGCAGCTGTTAGTATGTACTGAGCACAGCTAAGTTACCTAGTCAGGTGGTTTCTGGTCCAGGAGAAGCAAACTGAAAGAATAGTTAATTTTGCGCCCTTCTCTAGATGTATCTCTTTTTTAATGAGAATTTATGGAATGACACTTCTTCTCATGCCTCTCCCTCTTTGTTTCCTCTCTTATATGCACACTCTGTAAGCAACTTTCTGCAAATTTGTCCAGCCCAGTCATGGTGGACAACGATCTTTTTTGATACTTGCTGTCATTTCCAAGTAAGGTGGGATTTTCACCTGCTATAAACATGGAGCCTTACACAGAAGTAGAAGTATGCTTACCTGTCAAAAGCTAAAATGGGTATGTACTTGCACCTCTGTACACAAGAGTGAGAGTCATGGTTGTGGATAGATTTAACACATGTATAACATCAACTCAGTCATATACTTGTAAGTTAGAAAGTCTATATGTAAAGCATTTTTAAAAAGCAAGATCCAATTGGATGTTTCATTAACAAAATTACTAATCTCACTAGATGTTACAACAAAAGTGCTGACAGAACTTAAACTCTAATCTGTGAATGCAGCATTATAATTTTACAAGAGTAGCTGTTCTTAATAAACATCAAAGTGCATGTAATTATTATGTGACTTTAGCCCTTTCTTCCCACGGTACTATAGTTAATCTTGACAACAGCTGTCATTAAGTACAGTGTTTTAACTCCCCTGACGATAAAGTTTAAAAATACCTTTGGTTCAGACTGTTCCACTCTGCCATTATCCTCCTGAAGGATAATGGTTCGCTCAGGGGGGTGACCTTCATTCTCTTGTCTGGAAGTAGGACTTGGACAAGCTGGACACTGCCCTTTAGAGGCAGTTTTGTGTATGTTTTGGGAAATGGAGCTGGGACAGGGGACAGTGTGAAATATCCCATTTTCTTGTGGAAAAGCACCCCCATTTCGAATATAAACTTAGGCAGTGTTAGTATTTGGAGGTTACCTTTATGTTTCTCTGAAGTTCATTGATCTCAAAAGCAAAGCAATACAAAAACAGAGCAATTGTAATATTTGGAGTGGACATTGCCCTCCTAAAAAAAGCAGATGTGGAGCAATAGAGGTGCTCTGTTGTGGTTGGAGCTGAGTGATGTTTTGTCCTGCTGATGGGGAACTTCCAGCATGACTGTGAAGCCTGCAGCCTGCAAGAAGCCCTGTGGCTGGGTTTCTACAAAGGAATTATTTGTCTAAGAATTACTGATGGAGGTTTTGTTAATAACTTGCAAGAGTGGGGAGAATTTAACTTAAACCTTCCACAGCTGAAAAGAGTCTGCTTTAGGGGGTTTGAGGGACAGTTGTATTTCAGGCAAAGGAAACAGAATCAAAGTTCTCTAAACAGGACTGGGGCTCATCATCTACCTCCGTAGATCTTAGCCATGTTTCATCTCCCATTTTCCACTAATGGTATCATCTGTCAAGCCCAAATCTGAAATACTTCTTTGAGAAATTCCCCTAAAAATACAGACAAGTATGTTATGTACAAAGGTGTCAGCACATTTGCTGGCACATGCAGTCTTTCCTTCTGTGCTCTTTTTCACCCTATCCTTGACTTCTTCAGCTGGTTTGAATGGGTCATTTTCTGATAAAACCTATTACAGTATGAGTCCTGGTGAGTTACATTCTAAGGAGAAGAAAATACAGAGCCGAATCACAAATCTAATGAAAAAAATACTATAGTCTACAGACTAATAGAAAAATATTAACAGCAACAGCACTGTTGTTGCATTTACTGGAATTTTCAGTTTATTTTATGTCTTAATGGGCAGATGCACTTGCTTTTTGTGCAAATAAGAGAGTATTCAAAACCCCTGACTAGAAACAAATGATCACACACTGTACCTGTATTTCTTGAACTGAGAACAGAACAAAATCAAACGCTTTTATCAGGCATGCTTTATAGCTGTGCATTCCTGCACATAAAGGCCCAAGCAGGATCCTTCTCAAATGACACAGATGATTATTGTTTTGTTCCCAAGGGAAAGTGGTATTACAGCATCAGTATTATCCACTGGTAATGAGGTGCTCACAGATGAAAAGAGGAAGGGTAAGACAGATACAACATGAGTGACTACCCTGTGGCAAATATTGCTTTAAAAATGTTTTCATAACGATTCAAAGAATCTGAGTGAGGGGATCATGTGGTAATACTGTCTAACTCTTGCTTTAAACAATGGAGACTTTCACCTCCAATCCTGGATAATTCTGTTAATATTGCTGGTAGTTCCTTTGTTTGATGCCAAGTACATGATTAAGACTCGCAAACAGAGGTGATCACTTAACCAGAAAGTATCATATGATAGATGAAAGGCTTCTGAGAGGGAGCTCTCCTCACTTCTGCAGATCTGCTTTGTGTTTCTTCCTTACTGCAGTCTCCACCATCATTGCTAATATCTGTAAAAGGCTCTGGAAATAAAAACTTCGTGACTGTGGCTAAGCATTTTAACAGTGATGATTGTTAGATCAAAGGATGGGAGAATACTGTCAGTGAAATATATTTGCTTTTTGTCCTCAAATGTTATGTGGTTCCCTTTTTGTAATGGCTGAGATAATGGGTGCAGCAGAGACCCAGACCTTGTCATCTCTGTGACATGGCTTTCTTGGAGGCTTTGCATGTCTGGAGACTGACAGGTTTTACTGATTTGCTCAATAGTAGGAGCAGTTCTTTATTCTGGTTTCACTAGAGGTCTAATATGGAAAGTATTTCTGAGCTGGTCCCTTTGCTTGTAACAAAAGCAGAGACACAATTCAACTGCTTGTAGGGAGATGTGTTAAAGAGTCATTAGCCACTTTTTTAATGTGAAACCTTCAATGCACATAAAAGAATCAGCTCTCCACACCTGGGTGATACACCAAGTGCTGATAAGCTGTTCCTCCCCATCTACAGGAAGGGTTTATCAATTTGCCTGTAACGTGAAAGACCTTCTTTCCTCTCCCCCCCTTCCCCTTTTTTATTGTATATTTTTCTTATATGTGGATGTTCACACAATTTCAGTGACATAGATGCTTCTTACACTGGGCATGGATGTTAGTGATACTTTTCCTTGGTTAACTGGGCAGCCAAAAGGAGTGCAGAAAAGGAAGGACTGCATGGACAAAACCCGGAGAAGTGGGAGATGTGTGTACGTGTGCTGTACCACTGGCAGGGCTGAGCAACCTGGTCTGTGCAGCGTGGCTGGCAGCTCAGTGTGGGATCTGTATGCAGTGCAGCCCCTGACCCTGCCTGGAGCAGTTCAGCTGCAATGCCTCATGCTGCAGGTTGGAGGCTGCACCCTTAGTGTTTTCAAGCAGAAATCCATCAGCCAGCTCTGAATGTGTTTATATCCCGATAGTTCCAGTACATGAAAATGCCCTGATCAAAGCTTAAAATCTGTCTCCAACACCAATAGCATGTGGGAGTTGGTGATGTGAGGAATGAGCTACTGCACTGGCAAGGCCTTCAAATCTCTCTGCTGCTGATGTAGTACAACCATTCGTCTCTTCTGGGAAGCAGTGGTCAGCAGCAAGGGGAGGTGGTGTTTTTTGTTGGAAAGGCTCTCTTCTTGGGTGAGTTAAAAGGTAAGATGCCCGCTAAGAGTCAGTGCCCAGCTGCTGGAGGAAAAGCAGCATTGTAACGGGAGCAGGGCCAAGGAGGGGTATACGTCAGAGGTGAGATAATCCTTCCCTTGAACACTGCTGGAAAAGTGCAATGTTAAACACATGACATAAAGAAATACAGAGATCGGTTGGAGATCACTGTTTCCTAGGCCATGGGAATGGTCAGAGGTATACTTAAAACATGAGGAAAGAGACAGAAAGCAAGCTGTTCACTTTTCTCTGAGGAGTGAAGGAAAACATGGTGATAATCTTCAAACAAGTAAAAGGTTACTGCAGAACCAAACGCAATGTGTTGTCATACATCTGCTATTGCTAGGACAAAAAGTAAAGGGTTTATAGTTAAAAAAAAAGTTTAGGGAGGAAGTTGCAACAGCAAAAGGTATTAGGAAATATTTTCTCAGGGGAAGGATAGTGAAATGCAGAAAGTTGTTGCCTGAAGATGGTGAAGATTGATGCTCAAGCTTTTAAAAACAGCTTTGATAAATATCTGTCAGAAATGATGTGTAGTCAGTCCTTAAAGCACAAGGATGTACTACCTGAGTTCCCAGGCCCCTTCTGGACATTTTTAAATGATTTATATGCTGTATTTCTTCTAGCTTGCCGTATAAAGGCTTTATCCTTCAAATTGATTTTCTTCTCTTCCTCTATTTTTTATTAAATTCAACCTTGTTCTTAGTATTGTGATTTTTTTTTAAATAGCATTTCAGTTCTTGTTTATCTCTATAAAATGGTAAGTCATTTTCATAAAGTACTCTATTAAGCAAAATTATCTCTGCTGTTTAAGGGTGTAAAATTGGTTCTTATTGTGAAGAAAAAGCAGATAGTATACTATTCAGCCACCCATGTTAAAGATTTACTTAAGCTACTGTAAACTAGCCAGAAACATTAAGAATACAAATGGGCCCTTCCCAGCTTTATGCAGGGTGCTCACGGCAGCAGAGTGGGACCACTTCAATGTATGGGTATCCAGCTTGTGCTGCCATGCTCATGGTGAGTGGAAACTTCCCTCTGCCTGTAGTGAGCACTTACAGACTGATGATATTACAGGTGTGAGTAATGAAGTCAGCATTGCAGTTTATTTGGGGGATGATAATGAATTATGGCATCTATCACATTATCCAGATGACTTGGTGTAATCATGTCATGGTTTATTGCTTGTTATCTTTGCTGTGCCAAGCTGCCTGATGCATTTTTCATTAGAATCACAGAATCATTTAGGTTGGAAAAGACCTCTAGGATCATCAAGTCCAACCTTCATCCAACGTCTCCCTAATCCCTAGATCATGTCTTTAAGTGCCATATCTACCCATTTCTTGAACACCTCCAAGGATGGTGACTCCACCACTTCCCTGGGCAGGCTGTTCCAATGGGTTAACCACTCTTTCAGTAAAGAACTTCTTCCTAATATCCAACCTAAACCTCTCCCGGTGCAACCTGAGGCCATTACCTCTCGTCCTCTCATTAGTTATTTAGGAGAAGAGACCAACACCAGCCTCACTACAACCTTCTTTTAGGTAGTTGTAGAGAGCAATGAGGTCTCCTACTCAGTGTTCTCTTCTCCAAGCTGAACAATCACATTTCCCTCAGGAATTCCTTATATGACATATTCTCCAGACCCCTCACCAGCTTTGTTGCCCTTCTCGGCACCTGTTGCACCACCTCAATGTCTTTCCTGTACTGTGGTGCCCAAAACTGGACACAGTACTCAAGGTGTGGTCTCACAAGTGCCAAGTACCGGGGCACAATCACCTCCCTACTCCTGCTGGTCACACCGTTTCTGATACAGGCCAGGATGCTGTTGGCCTTCTTGGCCACCTGGGCACACTGCTGGCTCATGTTCAGAGGCTGTCCACCATGTCCTTTTCCATGTGGCTGGCTCACGTTCATGGCACCCCCATGTCCTTTTCCATCAGGCAGCATTGGTGATACTTGTGTAGCTGCATGATCAAATCATACATTGCACTTAGTTTTAATGGAAAGGATTTTCTTGTCTCTCTTTTCGTTCCCCAAATTCAGCAAGTAACCACCATCTGAAAGCTTTTTTTCCTTAGAAATGGTGAATGCATGGCTTCTAAGCTTGGCTCTGCCACAGATTTGGCTTGCAGCTCTCAGCAAATTGTTTCTTCCTTCTGCTTAGTGACTATTTCACCCAAGTGGAACAGATGCTACTCACCTATATTTCAGCTTTGCCAGGTAACATGTTTGCATGTTTTATTTTGCATACAGCCTAGCACAGCTACTGTAATTGAATCCTGGCAGGAGTCAATGGAAAGGCCAAATGATTCAGGGGTGCTGCTAATAGTAAAGCCAAAATGCACTTCTCAGAGAAGTAACCCAAGTCCTTTAGTGCACTCTAAGCCCAGGGTGACCTTCTTCCAGAAGGCCAGGTTTTACTTCTTCACATTTGCTAGTTATTTCATCATTTGCTTCAGAGCCCTCAGCTGAAGCAGTATCTTGAGTGCTCTTTTCTTTTCCCTTTTCCTTTCCACTTTCTTAGATGTTCTTGAACCTTGTTTCTTAGCACTGTCTGCTACACGGAAGACCAGCACCACTTGAGAACAGAGACAGCATGTTTGTTTCAAGTATATGAAAGAGGAATGCCCAAACAAAGTGATAAGCACTCTAGCTATTACTGAAAGCATTTTGTGTTACTTTAGATTTTTAAAATGATCTCTGCTCTATCAGAGAAGTTTGCTCCATTTATTTATTCAAAAGATCCTCTTTGATCCAATATAAAGATTTCACACAACTGGGTGAACTTGAAGGAGGATCTATTAATCTATGGTTACACTGCTTGTATTATTCTGATGGTTTCTCCAGTTCCAGAGAAGTCAGGTTCTTTGAAGATGCCAGAAATATCCCGATAGTGCATCAGAGTATGTGCTTGAAGAAATCTCCCTGTTGTAACACTATCTGCAAGATTCTCAAAAACAGAGAGTGCTGGCCAAAATAGCTCCAGAGAGACTAGAGACATGTCCAGACTAACATGGTTTTAAAATCTTTACGCTTTTTTTTCTGCCAGTTCATGTTTTGTTTTTTGTTACCCACCCTCCGTGTAAGAACTGATGTTCTTATGGTTTCTTTAACCAGCCAGAAAAGAAGAAGCTGGTTGGTTTTTTTTTCCTCTCCTCTCACCAGCTAAAAACAAAACAAAACTTTGTAGGTGCTTTAAAGACCTTTAGACCTTTATTCTCACAATATCTTTACTTCTGTGAGAAAGTACAAAGTATCCTAAATTGAGTTTTCTTGTTCATTTCCCAATGATTTTATGATTATATACTCGGGTCTGAAGTGCCACTGCTCTGTTATGGATAAACCATCAAGCATTGACAAACAGAAGAGAGGTGCAGACCTGGGAAAGGTCCCTGGGAAGCTTTCTGTCAGTATCTCTTAGCAACTAAGTGAAAACACTGACCTGCAAATAACACCTAGTTCTGTTATTATGTGACAGGTGAGGCTAAATATGGTTAAAAAAGGAGAGCAGTCTTTCAGATTTGGAAATAATAAAATGCAGCTGTCTGTCCTAAAGAAAAGACAGATGATCAGTACCTAATCTATGTGGGAACAGGGTAGGGGGAGGTGTTTGGCTCAAATAAGTCTGGTATATTTGGGCAAGAGAGACTGGGAAGAGAAAGGAGGAAGGAACTTTGATGCAATAGGAAACTTTTGAATTTATCAAGGCAGGTCCTCTGCACAGCCCTGGAGCTGAGGCCTTATATATAGTCTATGCTATTCTTAGAGCTTGCAGCAGAACAATGGTTCCATTCGAAGAAGCTCTTTTATGGCTTGCCAATATAAAGAAGGCTGTGCAAAATGATATGATCATGTAATTGAACACTGTAAATAGATATGCTGACCCGAACGACAATTTTAAATTAGCTCACTTTCCTGCCACCTCTAAACTTTGTAGACTTAACAGAATGAGAAATATTTGATTAATTTTTCCAGATTTATAAATGTTTGTCTTACTTATATGTGATTTATAAAATCAAGTGATGTGATGGAGTGATGATGGGAGCCTTTTCTCTGTTCATTGAAGTAGAAACTAGATTAACTTAATCCCTTTGCTGATTTGACCGTAATGTGTAGTTATGAAATTAAGATCTGTGAATTCTGTGAAATCCAGACCTCAAATGTGACGAACACCTTTTACTTTTTATGATGATGCCACAGCTTCTCCTATTAATTAGGATTATTAAAATTGGTTCTGTGCAATGCAATAGAACTGGTGGTACAGGCTTGAGTCAGGCAGGTTGCCTTTTGAATGGTCACTGCCGAGACAGCGAGCAAGACAGCGATGTGACAACCGTCGCTGGCTGGTGCAAGCCACAAGGTTGTCCTGGCTTGCATGGCATCAAGGCGGCTACTTCATGCCTTATATTACTGCACTAGTACTGCACTATGGAAGTGTTTTTTGGTAGATCCCCTTCCTTACAGAACCAGCTGTGGCCCAGGTCAACAGCCTTTTGAAGATATTCCCAGCTGCTTCAGAGTAGACATCTTACCCAGCTCCTTTTCACTTTCATGCTAAGCAGTGCAATAAGGGCCTGAATCAGCACCTAATCACGCCCTTATTGGTGGCTGCATAGTTACAGCAAGGTGCTTGGCACTTCAGGCAGGCTTTGGTCTTTGCAGTGGACTGTGTACAGCAGCATGCAGTGGATGCAGATGGGGAGCTGATGGACGCAGAGGTGGCAGAGGCAGGGGTGGTGCCTGGATCACCACATTCCTGCTGCAAGGAGTAGTGTGAAGCCTCCTGGTAGTCAAAGTTGTCAACGTGGGACAAACCTGGTGTTTTGGGCTGGCCAAGAGCTTAGCATTCAGAAAATAAGATCCTGAAAGGAAAAACAAAACCAGAGTATGCCAAAAGTAGCAAATGGTCTGCAAAGCAGGCATTTTTCTTCGATTGTCTGATGCTGGGATTGTTGCAGGAGCAGGTAGGAATGGAGCAAGGCCTTGCTCCTGCTGCTGCCTTGGGCAAAGAGTAATCCCCAGTGGGGAATCCCAGACACTGCATTCTCCTTTGGGAAGCTGCACTACAAATTTTTGGATCGTCCCCTGGACACATTTATCAGAGTTCCAGCCTGACTTGTGGCACATAATTAACCCATCAGGATCCTCTCTGGAATGGTTTTGATCCAGCATCATGAACTCACACCAGATTAATGTGTTGTGTCATGGGGCTGTGACACTTTTCTTACAGCCTTTAGATATTGCGTATCTCAAAAAGTCATCAAGAATGTTTAAGTAAAGAGCTTCTAAGGTATTACTATACTGAATTTTAAGTGCATGGTGCATGGGAAATTGTTAGCAGGACTGACATAACCATTTCATCCTGGCTGCTTTTCCAATGTAGTGCTATATACCCTTGCTTAGTGACTGGGACTTCAGCTGAATTTTGTTTTGTTTCCCTGCTGTAGCCTTCAGCTGTGGGCTAAGTGGTGGGTTGATGTTAAACCAAGCTGCATGGTGAAGGTGTCACTGTGGAAGAGGGGGGGGCACCCCCATATTTGCTAAGGACCGACAAGTAACTCCTTCCTGAGGTGATCACTCTGGGCGGCTTCTGAAGGGAGATCTTTTTTCCTGTGTTCGGTTTTGCTCTGGAGTTGGAATTCATAATAAATGTGGTGGTGGTTTCTTTCCTTTCCCTGGTGATTTAAACCATGCATATTTAACATCAGGGCTAGAAAGAGAAAATGTGAGCATTGAGGGCTGATCTGGGAATGGGACCCAGAAGTTGGAACTGCCTGACTTCTGTGTGCCTGGAGCCTCAGCTGGAAAGTTGCTTTGCGTTTGTTTGATTTGCATTAATATACTGTTACATCATATATGTGATACAATAGATTAAAAGAAGCCATGTGGCTCTTGTCAAGAAAAAGTGAACTGTGCACTTCTAATAATTATTACCATATGGTTCTTGCACTGTTCCTACATATATAGTTAAGTCACTTATACCCTACTGAAGTGCAGGGGTTTTTTTTTGATCTGAGAGAACAGTTGAAACAACATGTTTATTGCTATAATAAAGACTTTTTTTCATTTCAGTTCCTTACATCTGTTCTGTAGCCACATCCTATGTGCACAAAGAATCTTTAGGCAAGAAATAGAGCTTCAGATGTATTTGCTTATTGTAACTTAAACAATTTTTAAGCAAATTGATCAAGCAAATCATTTTCCTTTTAAATTATTTGAAAACTGGTGGTGATAATGTAAAACAGAGGCAGGAACAATCTTACATGTGTGGTGATTTGACATAGCAAGTTGAACTAGTTGTCGCTTCATGTGCAGATCTTACTTTTCTGAGCGAGTTCCTGTAGTGCCTGTGTCTAGTGCCTGTGATCATACTTACTCTTGTCAGTGACATTTTAAATACTGTACAGTTTGAACTAACCTTCTTTAAAGCTCTGTTCCTTTAACTCATGCTGTTATTGTCTGCTGCAGTTGTTGACTCAGTAGATTTTCTGATGTGGTCTGGGAATGAGTTCTTTTGGACTTTCACATTATCATATTACAATATACACCACAGATTATTTATACTGGGGGTTAATTGCATCATCTGAATGGAATTTGTTTTCTATTGTATCTACAAGGTTGCATTTTAAAATAGTATTTTTTCTTATGGAAATTTGAAATAAAATGACATTGATTCTTAAGGAAATGAGCTCTACATCATGATTTTTGGTGTATACTTGGCTTTAAACAAACGTGTTTGATTGTAATAATTAACTGGGAATTATTATTACAGGATGAAATATATCACTTCTGAACTGTAATGGAATATGGAATCTGTCCAGCTAAATGTAGCAGATAAATAAAATAAATAGTATTTAAGCCTTCTCCAAGGAACAGAGTTGCTAAGTAAAACTTACACATGCTTAGTATAATCTTAACTCTTCTCTTCTCCTAAGCATTTTTATTTAATTTAAAAATAAAATCTAAAACAGTTTCCTGGGACCAGTAACTAGAAATATGTAATCTCATTCATGTGAAAAAAAAAGTGGAAGACAGAACTTCATTGTGTGAATGCTTTTTTTTTGTTGTTTGACTGTCAACACATAAATTTGAAAATAAATTGGAGGCATTAATTCAAAAAAACATTTTTTGTCATGTCTTATTGGTGAATTTGAAACCTTGAAGTTCATTCTGGGTCAAGCAAACATTTCATTTTTTCCCTGAAACAAAGCGCCTCATTGAATTGCACGAGATGCCACAGAAAGGAAGGGCAGATTCACAAGATGGAGAATGCAAGGACTCCCCCAACACTGTGCTCCCTTCTCCTGAAGTGGGAGCCCCTGCTCTAGCTGCTCATTTCACTGGGTTGCTTTGGATGAGGGTCCCTCACCTACAGGCGAGGGCCCTTCCTGGAGCTGGGGTACATTCCATGCTCAACCTCCACGCTTCCTTTTCTCCCTTTGAAAGCAATGTGTGGTGAATGGACTTTAGCTACCAAAAATAAGAGAAGTCTCTTCCTCCTCTTCATCCTGAATGAAAAACAACATGGGAGCTTTATTTTTTCCTTCCATCTCATAAATAAAACAATCTTTTCCCTCAGATGGCCTTGCAGGGGGAGTCTCACTGGGGCCCTGTCTGTGCTGCACAATGGCTGCAGGCAGCCTCTGAAGCAGCGCCAGCACGGGAAGCAGCAGGAAAAGCCAGGCCAGCAGCTCTGAGCGGCATGGTGCTGGGTGGATGGGGTGAGCCTGGCCTGGCCTTACTCCTGTATCATGGCATTTGGTGATGCTTCTCTTAGGGGGAAAAGCAGCTTAAACTTCAGAGGGTTGGGGAGTGAGTCCTTCCAGAAAGCACCTATCCTCTCTGGAGCACCCAGACTGGTGCACACATGCTTGTAAATACCCACATTTTGGGCATGTTTTCACTTGGCAATAGTGGCCTAGAGGTCTTGTGAAGAAAGATGTTTTCTATGTCTGTTTTGTATTTCATCATAGAATCATTGAATGGTTTGGGTTGGAGGGGACCTCAAAGATCATCTCATTCCAACCCCCCCGCCGTGTCAGGGCCACCTCCCACTAGACGAGGTTGCTCAAGGCCCCATCCAACCTCGCTTCAAACACCTCCAGGGATAGAGCATCCACAACCCCCCTGGGCACCCTGTTCCAGTTCCCACCACCCTCATAGTGTAGAATTTCCTTCTAATTTCCAATCTAAATCTACCCTCTTCCAGTTTGAACCCATTACCCCTTGTCCTATCACTACAGGCCTTTAAGGTCTTTCCTCACAAGGATCTGGACTGAACTGGAAAATATTTAAATAGATCTTTAATAGGCCTTGTGAAGCTTTCCTGGTTGACCCCCCCTGTTGTGCTGTTGAAAACTGGGGTGAGCAGGAGGAAGGATTTGTAAAGATGTAAAAAGACCAAGTCACTGAGTGTGCCTGTGTGTGTACGTGTCTGTGCACACAAAACAAAAGAAAAAGAGGAATTATGAAGCTGTTAATTTGTTAATAATGAACGGATAGTTGCCAAGGCCCAGTCTGTATTCATGTTCTGTGGTTAGTTGCAAAGCAGAAAGGACCAAAAGTAGGGGCTTGGTAAGTCCTTTCCACCTCTGTTTCCTCTGGAGGTACCATGGCTGGTTCTGCACTTCTAGCCCCATACAATGCAGCATATCAAACTATCATTGAAAAACAAAACATCCCCCTGAACATAGTAGCATGCAAGAGCAGATTCATATGAATAACTAGAGGCATGATGATGCAAGATGCAGGGAGAAACTGAAAAGCAAAGAGTGCTTTCAGTTAAGATGAAAGTGATGGGAGAGAGGACTCTAACTTAATACAACATCTAACTTAATACAAAATCATTGCTTTCAACACAGTAAGTAATGTATTTTTCATTGTGCTAACCTCTCTAGAGGTACTTTCTATCATTCAAACAGCAAATAGTGCAATAGTCTAAGGGGCCTGGGGTGCCTTTCTTTTTCTCTATGCATGAGACTTTTTTGACTCCTTATATAGGGGAGCATCAAAAAACACCCTCCTAGGCTGGGGTTAATATGGGCTGGGAAAGTAAGTGCTTAACATAATCTACTGTAGCAAAAGCTATCTTTTGGGTCTGTTTCTTGTTTTCAATCTAGGAATGAGGGGAAAGTTCCTGGAGAGTTACCAAACCATTACAGGTGGTTGAAAATATTTAACTCTTCTTTTTTTAATAACAGACAAACATTTACACTTTAAAAAAATTGATTCAAAAAATCTAGCTGACTCCCTAGAGCCATTCAACAAGTTACTGACAAGATCAGTCTGGGATGTGAGATTTACTCTACGAAAACAACCTTTTCCCTTCTTCCCAGGCAGAAATTCCCTGCAAGGGCCAGTCACCACCATGGCCACGTGTGCATCAGACAAGATTAAGGGGAATCTTTCTAGCTAAAATGAAAACCCATCTTGCTCTTAAGGTGTCTTTTTCCTAGTAAGTTAGGAGAACTTAAAGACTGCTTTTTAAATTTGGAGAGGGAGCCATGTCTATTGGAGGGTGGCAGTGCTTAGGTGGATGGTTCCTTTCCCGCCACCGTACCCGTCCAGCCTGCGTTTCATGGCAATCCAGCCATGTACTAGTTCTGAGTGGGTGTGCAGGGAATGTGCATTTGTGGTTCAGTCAGTGCAATGCTGATGGTTAACGAGGTGAGCATTCTACAAGATTGCTAATAAAGGATGTCCTGCCCCCTCCTTCTCTTTGACTAGTGCTGTCAAGACCTGCCTGGGCAATTCAGCTGTTCCTCTATCGGTGAGATGCTCCAGCTTCTTGTTTCAGGCTCCTGTAAGCTCTCCAGGCCTAAAACTTGGGCCCAGTATGTTTGTCTGGACATAAATCAAAGCAGAATTAAAAAAAAACAAAAACAAAAACCAAAACCAAACTGTTTGTGTTTTAGAGATCATTTGGACTTCAAAATACAAATTCTGTTTAAAGTCTTTTTCCCTCCCCTGTGGTTTAGATTCATTAGTTGCTAGACTTCCTTAGTCTCAGCTACAGTTTTAGTATAGACTAAGAAGGAAAACAGGATCTTTGCATTATAAATAAGTCTAGATTGTGCAGTGATTGCTGGTATATTTTTCTTATTCCAACTCTGTGCTAGCCTGGGATGCACATGTAGTCGTTGTCAAGCCACCTGTATGTCTGCAAAGTACCAGCTGAATCTGTCGGTGTAAAGAGGAAATGAAGAGACTTTGATCCTCTAAACAGAGTGCTTTATCATCTAAAGATGTTGATTCAGATTAGCTTTTGCTATGACCTTAAATATGAAATATTTCTAGGCTTTTTATCTGATCTACGGCAGTGTTACTCTACCAAGGCTATTGTGAGATTGTTTGAAAATGAGCTGCAGGGTTTTTACCCTGCTCTTGTGTGCTGCAAAGCTTGGGTGCCACCTGCAACACTGCATGAGCACCTAGTGGGTTTGTGCTCCCCTGACCCCTGCACAGATCACAGGCACGGCTGTCGCCTTGAGCTTGGCTACAGGGCTCCAAGCTCAGCCTGTACTTCCTTGCTTGGTTCACCCCTGCCATTTCAGTGGCCACTGACACGTGAAGAGCTGCACTGTTGGCACTGCTGGACACTCCTGGGTTCTTAAGGGAAGTATTGTTGGGAATAGGTCCCCAGTGTAAGCAGGAGTAAACATGTTTTTTGTTTTGTTTTCTCCCTTTCTGGAGATGCCTGGATTTCCTTACCTCCTGAGCTACTGACCAAGTTCACCTTAGGGATCGCTATGTGGCTGCAGCCTCACAGTCTGGTATAAGTGCTATTTTTGCCCAAAGGATGTGGTTCTGTTTCCTGCTCCCACCTGCAATTTTCCCAGTCTCCCCAGTGCTGGTATTAGTGCTTATGTGACCAGCTAAAGGTAACCGTTCTTTTTGCTGGGTTAAGTAACCAGCCAACAGAAAACTGACCGTGAGATTGGATTGAGAGGGTGGCTTTTCACCTGGCTGAATGCTCCCACTGCTTTCCTCACTCATTTGGACATCTTCAGAGAGCTGAAGGCTCAGAAAACTAGCAGAACAACAACAACAAAACCTCAGTGATTTCAATTTTCTTAGGGTTTAGCTCTCCCATATTTCCAAGCTGTATGAGCAACTGAGCCAGAGTAAGAGGTAGGACAGGGACTTTTGCTCTTGGCAACTGCTCAGCTCTACTTGGCTAAACTGTGATGAGAAGCAGAAGTCCCAGTCTCTAGCAGGCTCTGGTTGCCATTTAATATCTGTTGGTATGTTAGGGATCTGACTCATGTTTGCCTGACAAGCAGCTAAAACGGGGTAAAGTGTGCTTCTCCCTCAGGCACACATCAGCTCCTTTGCACCTGGGGTCAGGACATGATGTTTTGGGCTGGTACAGCTGCAGTGCATGATCTGCTCTGCTCCTGGGAAACAGCCTGTGGTAGCAGAGTAGAGTGGAGGGCTGGAGGGAAACATGTCCCAGTGTCGTGGCCAGATTTGTGAGAGCTCATCTTCCCGAACACATCCCTGTCAAGGACCCTGTGTGGTGCATGGGGGTGAGTGACCTGGACTGTAAGCACCAGGCTTGCTGCCGACAGCTGTCTGATGGCAGCTCTGACAGCATTAGAAAAACCCTGCGCTGGCTTTGAGGAGAGGTGGTTAACTGCTGTATTTCATCAGGAATAATGTTTTTGCTCAGCAGTGTAACGTGAATAGATTTTAAGCAATGCACTGGGTTCCTTTCAGGCTCATAATGCAAGAATGGTCTTTTTAAAACTTGGTGTTGCCTGTTCTATCTCCTCCCTAGCAGCCATTTCTTCTCCAAGCAGTAATAACTCAGATCCTTTAGTTGCTTATCGTAGCCAAGTGCTTTTATCAATTTTACATCTCTGAACTTTTTCCAAAGTTTCTAGTCTTTCCACCTTCAATGAGCCTCAACAGAAAAATGTAAATCCTTTTTTTAGGCAGAATATTTCTCATTCTTCTCTTCTGTGATTTTTTTTTTTTTTAAGTAATACAACACTTTATGTAAAACCTAGACTGATGTAGGAATTTATTGAGTATTTCTGCTTATTGTTGGCATAGGGCCCAAACAAAGGCCCATCGAAATCTTTGGTGAGTTTAGAGCAGTAACCTCTGGAAAATTCTGATGCTTCTTACTGTGGATAATTGCTGTATCTCAATTTTTCTCTTCTTAAGACATACATTCCCCCTTACTGCTTCTCTTGTCACTTGTGAATGGCACTGCATTGCTTACCCGAGCTCTGGAGTAGCACTGTGAGTCTGGAAAGAAAAGTGACAGTGCTGTAACTGCCTGTCAGTATTTGCTCTTGCCTGTGTCCACTTGTGATTTGGGACCCAGCAGCTCTCACCCTGGTTAATATTAATGCTACAGTCTGTTCTCAGACCTGATTCTGTTGCAAAAAACATATAAAGAGGAATGTTCAAGGGACTTCTGGCTCTGTTAAAACAGACCTGCTATTTTACTGCTAGATCTCTTTTTTTCTCCAGTGCTTTCCTCTCTTTATCCTCGTAGTGTGGCATGAATATGGGTTCATATAGTTGTGCAATGCAAAATATACTAGAAAACAAAACAAAACAACCCCCTGAACAGAAATTGCCCCTTTCAAGGTGCAGCATTAAGTTTGGCTGTGATCCATCCTGGAGACTTTCCTTGGCAGTGATTGTGATGCAGAAATCTCAGTTTGGAATTGCTCTTTCGGACATAGGTTCCTGCAAGAATAATAGGAACATGATAAGCCAAGTTATGCCAGGCAGCAAAGCCCACTGCGATCCAGTGAAGACAATCTGTGCACTCACCTCCTATGGACTTC
>VZZY01003416.1:0-42312 GCA_013400335.1 Eurystomus gularis | reverse complement strand
GGAAGGGAAGGAGATGAGAGGAGAGAAATGTAGCTGTGGTTTTAAATCCTCCTGTTTCTGAAGGATTTAAGTCATGTAGGTGAAATAGTTCAAGCTTCCACTATGGAAAATGATTATCTGTTTCACATGTTCTTTCTGCTGTGCCTCATTAAAAGCTTGCTTCATTGTTGGACTGTGCTGAACTCTTACTGGGAAAATTACTGCTCTTTGTTTTCTGGTCTGATTCAGCTGCCTTTAAAGCTAAAAGAAATGTGTTAGATTCAGTAGGTAAATGGGGAGGTAAGAACAAGTGATGAAAAACCAAGTACGTGCTCTGAGTGACCCTGAATAATAGGAAAGAGATCCAAAGACTGAGGTCCCTTGTTGGAGCAATGGTATAATTGAAGGCAAAAAGCACATAAATGTAGTCCATTCATTTCTAATTTGGGCAATGAGAAGTCTACCCACTTCTTACTGTCTGTCTTGGAATGACAAACAGGTGAGCCTGCTTGCTTCACTTTCCACTAGGACATTGCTGGTTTGCAGGGCCACCTCAAAACCAGCATGTATTTGTGTTGCTTCTCACAGCAAGCCCTATGTAGGGGCATATATGCTCTGCTGCTATTTAAAGCTTCAGTACTAAGTTAGTGTCTGAAATACTACCTCTGACCTGGTTGGCAAAACTGATCCAGTGCAGTATGGGTGGATTAACATCTCCTTGCTCTGTGTTGACTCAGGGGCAGGTTCTCCGAGGCAAGAGTTAACTCAGGACAAGGCCTAATCCCAAATATATTGACCCTGCTCAGTTTCAATGAATTTGTCATTATGTTTTGCTAACAAGAAAGAAGTAGCCTCAAATGCTAGAAATGCAAATGCTAGTGTAATCTCTCTTTTCTTTTTTCTTTCTTTCTTTTTTTTTTTTTTTTTTCTGCTGGGAATGAAGTATTTCTTTCTGTTGCTTAGAAATCCCAACCAAAGCTCATCCGTATTTCTGATGCTGGATGCAGTCCATGAGCAAATCATGGTTTATTTCTGCATGATATAGAGGGGTTTTCCTTTATTTAAAGAATATAGTTTATAGAATTGTATATACTAGTTCTTTAAAAGCCCATCCACTGAGCTCTTTCTTCATAGTACTCAAATGAGAACACAGTGTTGTCTGTATTGTTTGGAATAGCCTGGGAAACAATGCCTCCCAGTGTGAACAGATCTCCTTCAGTGCGCTGGCAAACTCATCTCGGAGGAATGTGGTTATCGACTAACCCATGATTTCTGATAGCAATAGCTGAAAAGAGTGGAAAAGTACTCAGCTGCCTGCAGTCCAATGGCACAGCAGTTTACTGATGTGCATGATAAATTTTCTTCTATTTAAAATGGTCATAAATCCAATTGGCCCAAACACAGCATCCTGGCTGCCCAGGAGTGGGTAAACAGCTGTGGAACAAGGCCTCTGGTGGTGTAAACTGGTATGGATTTGTTGATTCCAGTGAAGCTGTTGCATCTGCACTAGTTAAATATTTCATCTTACTATACGTTACAACACTACTACTTGTATAAAGAATACTTTGAGTTAGTGCTTGTGGAAAAACATTTGGTTGGAAAATGTAATAATCCATTGTTAACATGAGTGTCTGGATTCAATGACTGAAAGTTGGCATCAGTTTGTAAAATATAAAATAAGGAACATGCAGAATAAATACACTTGCATAGAGATTGAGGCTTTTTTTCTCCTGGGGGAAGACTGGAAAGAGAACAGGTTTTGAGCCATTTCTCCAGTGAGCAGAGGGAGCCAAGGGATTTTAGTTCTTGGAATACTCTAAAGGTCAGTGACATTTGTCCTCGCCTCAACTTGGACGCTGCCCAGATTTTGGGAGTGAGCTCTTCTACTTCCGCCCCACGTTCTCCATGTATGGTGTGTCGGCAGATTTCCCATCGTAGATGAGCCATGGGTGGGCAGAGGGGGTCTTGCTCCTGTGTCTTGGTTACCTCTCCCTTGCGGTGGGCCAGGACTTCCTTCTTCCAGCATCTACTGTGGGCTGAGCTGCCCAGAGCTTGCCAAGATTCAGGGGGTAAAGCAGAGCCTGGTTGTGCTTTCACCATTCTTACTGCATTCCAGAGTGGTGCCTTTCAAGGAATACCTGAGGGAAAGCACTTCCATATGTGGCCTTTGTTAGAACGGCTGGCCAGGCTGGGGCTGGCAGCTCTCTGCATTGCACAGTTTGAGCTAAAGAAATGAGATTGTAACAGTGGCTGACAAGGAACAGAGAGATGGCCCTAAAGCCAAGGAGAGTGAAGGGGAAGATGTGCCTGCACTCTGCACCTCCGTTGATCCCTCTTCCACCATGTGCTTAAAAGATAAGCCACTGTTGCTGCTGCTGCTGCTTATCGACAAGAGCATCAAGAACCCCTCCAAGACCCTCAGGTCTGCTCTGTGAAGCTGGATGACTGTTATAAGCAGAGTTATCTGCAGCAGCGCCTCAGTGATTTAACTTGGCACTCTCATTTATTTTGTTTTTACATAAAAGACTTTCTTAGGAAACATTTTAACCTGCAGGAAAAGCAACAAAAGAAAAATCAGCATCAAGGTAACACCAGAAAGGCTTCCCAGGTCTGGCACTGGCCTGGGCTTCCTCCTTCCTCCTGCCACTGCCTTCTCTGCTGGCTCAGATGTTAGCACTTTAACCTCAGACACAGTAGTGGTATGGAGGGAAAAAGCTCAGCTTCCTCGCACTGCTGAGAAGGTGGATTTCCTGGGTCCCAGGCTGCAGCCTGTGTTTCAGAAGCTTTTTTTTTTTAAACGAAAGGGTTTGAATTCCTCTTTCTGAGCAGGGAATATATGAAATGTAATTACTGAAAGCAGCCACACCATGGCACTAACAGTGAAAAAAGGCTCTTGGCCAAAACCTAGAACTCATGTCAGAACTTGCTACAATAGCACATTTTACTACAGCATAGGAATGTTAATGTGATGCAATTAAATATTATGTTGCAAGGAAATTACATGTCCCAAACCATTGCAATATGTATCTATGACCCTGGGGAAACTCTTTCTCTCAGTGGTGTGTTTATACTTACGCCAATTTGCTTTCCCATAACTCTCCTTTTGCCATCGCCCTGCAAATGTGATTCATGTTCCCAACCAGTCTGTGAGGCCATGGCTGCCTCTGATATCCAGCATCTTGTGCCAGGGAGAGCAGGGCCAGCTGACAGGACAGGTTCAGAGAAGTCTGATTTGTGCTGAGTGATGGGAGGACACTTTAATTAATGTCTGTTGTTGCCCTATAATATCAATATATCTTTAAAAGTTGAACTGCTTTCCTATATCCTGAAGTTCAGAGAGAGCCATCACATGGGTAAATGAGAGATTTGAAAGCCCAAGCCTTGTATTAATCATTAGCTGTTTCATTTTGCTAGTTCTAAATTAGAGGAACAAAACTATAACTTGAAGAATGTTAAAGCACGTTGTTACTGTTACTTCACTCTGGGGGCTGGTAGGCCTGCATTTTCTTGGTGTTTTGTTGTTTGTTTTGGTTTATTGTTTGTTTTTGTTGTTGGGTTGTTTGTTTTAGGGTTGTTTTTTTTTTTGGTCTATTCTGCAGGTGAGAGAGGAGAACCAAGGTGGAGCTGCATGGAGAATCTGCCTCTTCAGCCAGTAGCTTCACAGCAGTGTAGGGATCAACTCTGGAATTAACTCTCCCAGCATACAACTGGATTGAATCACGCTCTGACTCCTGTGCCTGAGAGGACCCTTCACGGGACTCCTGGGTACGCTGGAGAAGATTAGGAGCTCACCAGGTTGGCTGCCATCAACCTGCCCCCGGGCAAGCAGCAAGGGGAGCCAGGCTGGGGCTACACTTCCTCCAAGGGTATGTGCAGGGTCTGGCTTCGTCCCTGTCCCCTGGAAAGCTGATTCAGCCACACCAGCCTCACACAGGCAGCGATGCAAACCTCAGGATGTGTTTATTGCCACAGACTGAGTGATTTTCATAAGCTGTTCAAATGAGAGCTACTAATTTCCATTCCTGATGGGAGAGGTGGTGGGGAAAAAGGGAAGGAAGGCTGCTGTGTTAAGGAAAAACTTGGATGTTTTGTCTTTTTTCTATCAATTGACATTTTTTTTCTGCGGTCAAAACTACTGAAGTTTTTTTTTATTTTATTTTTCTAAGGATGAACTGCTGCTCTGGGGAAGCAAAACAGCTATGAAAGCTGTAACACCAGTATCCCATTTTCTGTCAGAAAGGGAGGAAAAAAAGCCATTTTGCCTAATCACTGTTTACAAAAGCCATTACCACACTAATGCTTTAGTGTGGGCTGTCTGTATCCTCGACACTGTCACCCCAGGGAGTGAGCCTGCCTGCTGGCAGCCCAGGGAAGCACAAGATCTTCAAAACCTTCCTCACAGTCTTCTCCAGCGCACAGTTCCCTGCTCACAGACGTCCACCTGGCCAGCTCCTCAGACACTGCCTCTTCTGTTTAGACAGAATTGCGTCTTTTTTTTTTTTTTTTTCTGGGCTGATTTGAATGAGGTCCCGAGTGCTAACAATCAGTGCATTCAGGATTTTTTTTTGGTGACACTTTGAGTGTCAGCTATGGTCTTCCAGGAAGGGCCTTGCTGCAGCAGTGCAAGCCATGACTGGGAATGAGTGTGGAGACCTCCTGAGAGCAGAGAGCCATGCCCCAGCCTGATGAAATACTTCTTTATCAGTTTTACGCTGAATGGGTAGGAGATCCAACAGTGTACTCCTTGGCTCTCCCGTAAAACAGACTGGGAAGGCCTGAACACCTCTCCAGATAATGGGGGGTTCAACCTTACCTTGCAATTCGCTAAGTTATCAAGACTTCCACTGTTTAAGGTTGCATGTCTGTTCTCCACCCCACACAGTACAGCTACTCATTTACAGTTCAAAGGTTTCACTGCAGAATTAGTGTAAATAATCCCTTCTGGTGAGCTCTCTAGACAAAAGATTGCCTATGAGCTAATACCAGGAGGGCAATTCCTCCATCTGTAATCCAAGAAAGCCACCTGAAATTCTAGGCAACGAGAGCAAGACTTTTAAAAATTAAGCAGAAAAAGAGTTAAGTTGCTCAAGCTGCAGAGATGACTGACCAGTAGTGTTTGTACTACTGGCTCTTTAGTGCTACTTGTACCTAAGTCTGTTCTGGATTTACCCCACTTCTGACAACATGCATAATTAAATGTAGCAACTTCATGGGCTTTTTTATCTCTTGAAGACTCCTTGACTAATATTTGTGTTAGTTAAAATTGTAATCTAATCTCATCTTCTGCAAGCCCATGCACATTTTTATGCACAGAGTGGGTAAAGTTCTTTTCTGTAGGCAAGGTCTGTTTGGTGACAGGTATTTGGAGAGCTTAGTATAACACAGCATCCTGCATACTGCCCTTACTTGCAGTGGGCAATGTGGACACCAGTTATGTGACCACATCTTCTTCTATCCCTTTGGCTCCTGTCCAGCTTATTGCATCCTAAGCTCAAAGGGAGAGTGGTACAGAAGGTACTGGTGCACATCTCTGCAGACTGGTCACTCATGCTGCAGTTCCTAGTTTGTTCCTAGTTGGTGTGGAAAGGGAATTCCACTCCATTGGCACTGCTGACTAACTGAAAAGGGAGAAAGGCAGAATTTGGCCCAGGCATTTCGATTCTGCACAGTTTCTTGGCCATCACAGTGAGGAAGACTCCTGAAGGCTGATGGCCCTCCACCCAGCTGAGGACCACTGTCCCATTGCAGGCACAGCTGCATGAGTCCAGGGGCATACAAGCCCCTTATTAAAGAGAAGGGACAGGAAAGACTAATTTATGTCTAGCTGGCAATTTTGCAAGTTGATTTTTGTACTTCAGATAGATTAACAGCAACATATGTAAATTTCTCTTTATTATGTAGCTTATTTCAGCCTCTGATTAGGTTACATTGTGTGCACAATCCCTTCTTTGACACTTGGCACAGCAGCTGCCAAGGTTGGTTTCTGGACAGTCCGGTCTTGGGAACAGTGTGTGCTGTGATCTGGATAAAGGGTGCTCAGATGGAATGTGTGTCTCTGCTTGCCCCTTCCATTGCAACTTTGTTGTGGTAACCTTTATGAAACCCAAACCAGCTGCTTCCTAGTTTTACATAAAACACATTAAGTGGGACCTTTGCCTTTGGTGAAACAGCCAACTCCTACTTGTGGGAGTTGTCTACATCTGATGCTTGTCTCCACAATTTGCAGAAATTTATCTTGCCCCGGAATTTGATACAGGGAATATTAAGTGTTGGTAAGTGAAAGCATATAAAAACTTTGTAGTGAGTCCTTCATGTCCACATACCTATTTAAAATAGCTGCTAACAGATCTGATTTCCAGAGTGAAAAAGACTGCCAGGCACTTCATCTGTGTCTGTCACTGACTATATTTTCTGGTTGCCCTTTTAGTCAGCTCCTTGCACAAGTTGTCCCCAAAAAGTGTGTAGTGAAACTATCTTCCTGAATCAGCTCCTCTGGAAGTTTATCACCTACAAAAACTAACACAGTCCCCAACTACAGATGTAGCAGCAGCAGTAGGAGTGGAAATCTTTGCACCTCCTGATATGTTTGACTCAATCTTATGTGTATCAATGCATTGAACTTATTTATGTATGATTCTTGGTGCAATTTTAACAGGTACTTACAAATCTACAAATTCTTTGCCCATGTTAACTTTTCAGAATTATTTAAGGCATGCTGGAAGACAGAGTCTGTATCTCCTGTTATGATGTCTTTTAATTTTAGAAGACTTATGCCTGTGTTTCACAAGCTACTGATTTATACAGTGGCACTAACCACGTGAGCACCATTGATTGTGTGTTGAGGATCACAGTCCAAACCTGCCTAGTCCTTGGCCCAACATAACCTCCCAAGCTCCTGAAGTCAAGGGCAGAGCTTGTCTGACTTTAACAACAGGAATGAAGTCCCAATCCCTGTAAGCACCTTTTCTAGATAAGCCCTCAGTGCATGGAGGAGTTTGTTGCTCTGACTATGTTGGCATAATCAGAGCAGCGCAATGCTCCCTGTGCAGCCGGATGCTGCGGCAGCTGCTCCGGCTTGCTCATATCAGTACAGCTCTGTTTATGCTGGAGCTTTTACACAGGCATGTGCAGCAGGTTGTTTTAAATAGCCACCTGGCAAAGCTCTGCTGCCCTCACCCTTGGCTGTAGCCCTGGGAGCACGCGCTGGCTCCCAGCAGCAGCTGACCCTGTTTGGGTCTGTCAGATGCAGGGCAATGAGGGTGAGCGGTGAGGAGGGACCAAGGCTGAGGGTGAGAAGTGCATTTGAACTGGCAGTCAGAGGGGTGGTCTAGCTGTACATCAGCTACATGTGCTGTTCGGCAAACACTCATGGCTAAAGCAAAAGAGCTTGATGCTTACAAACCCCAGGTGCTTTGGGTATCTAATATGGCTGGCTTAAGTGCTGCTGGCCAGTGGCTGGGTCACATTGGTTTTGACAGTCAAACGTTTGATTTCACTGCCAACTATTTTAGCTCATTGACCTTCTGGAGAAATGAAATAGGAACCAAGTGGTTTTGTGGTTCAGAGCATCAGTTTCTTTCCTAGCATGACATCTGTGATGCTCTTCCCCAGGAAGGTTGCTTTCTTGGCTCATACCCTTCCAAGAGCAGCCACAATAGTTTTGGCAGCCTCATGCCTCAGTTAACTCAGCTTCACATGACATTGAAGAGCATACCAAGCCAAGGAGAATGGGAATCCAAGTAGTGGTAGGCAGTAGCCGTTCATCTATTCCTTGATGTTTTGGCTTGTTTTCACTGCAATAGAGTCCTCTGTCTGAGTCTGGTTGTCTCTGGCAATGGCAGGGAAGATAGGGCCATGCAAATGCAGTATGTGAGAAAGAGTTACCTATTGTAGTGAGTTTTGTGTTTGTGGCTTGTGCTGTCATGCAATGAAATTGTCCATGTTTGGACAGGAGTGACTCTGTTGCAAGTTGGTAGCTGCATGGAGCAGCTGGAATTGCAGCAAGGTTCTGCTTCCCCAGATGAAAACATCATTTCACTCAGCTTATGCTTGGCCAATGTTGATTGTGGCATAGCTATGCTACAAACACTGGAGTTAGCCACGTTATGGGGAATGATTGGAAATGAAAAGGAGAAAACACCAATTACCCTGTCAGTCCATATGCTCTTATCTGTTCCCCTGCAGCAGGCTGTGAATCACATTTCTGTGGGATATGAAGAAGGCTGGAGGACAGGGACATCTCCTGGGCATTGCAGAGCCACAGCATTTCTGAGTCGCAGAGCCACAGGAGATAAAACGAGGGGTGGCCACTGTGCCACTAGTGGAGGGGCAAGCAGCTAGAGAGCCGGGATGGGTACTGCTCCTGGGATGGCTGACTGCGAGCCAGCTTCACGCTGGGGCTGCCTTAGCATGGTACCATTCCAGGGCAGACATATTCTACTGCTCAGAAAGACTTATGAGCTCAAGCACAGTATAATGTTAATGCAGCTCTCAGCTTTCTGCATTTTGAGTCTATAACTTCTAGATAGTGAAACCCAGAGTTAAAAAGGTACCTGAATCCCACATGAACAGTGTGTTTCATTGAAAGCTGCCAACATACCTATGGATCTAGAGGTGCTCTAGTTTTTACTAGCAATTTCCCAGAGATGCTTTAAGTTTGGTGGCAATGTAGCAGACATCAGTGATGCCGTGCTGGCTGAGAGATTCTCTGCAAGGTGCTTCTCCCAGCCAAGACCATGCATGGTTCAGCATCAGATGCCGAGACTTATCTCCCCAGCTGTGGGGGCCAGTGTCTCAGCTAGTCACCCCGGGCTCCCTTCCTAGGCCAGGAAGGGAACTGAGTGTTTGCATAAAGAGGTTTATCATATTAAAATGGCTGGTTGCCGTTGTTCTTATCCAGTAGCTCCATGCCAGGAGATCTACTCTTAGGGTGTAAGGCAGGGATTTGGGTCTCTTCTCTGGCTGAGAAGATCCTTAAGCCAACTCATTCCTGTGGGTCCCAAATCACTATGCTATAAACTACCCTGTGGAGGCAGGAGCAAGGGGGGAAAACATCATCCTTCACTGCACCCGAGAGAGAGACCGGGTGGATGAGAAGATCACTGCCTTTACAAAACTCATGCAAAACTGAGGAGCAGCAATGGGAGGAGTGGCATGCCTCTTCTCAGCCAGCACTGTTCTCTGAAGAAAAATGGTTCTAGCTGAAAGATGTAGCCTCAGGCAGAAGTTTCCCACCATCTGAGGAGATCAGTGCTCTAACTACAGGGCTATTATGTAAAAGGTTGGAGCGTGCCTCCATCCTCCACCTGCATTTTAATTGAGAGGCTGGTGCCTGAGTAGCTCCGTCAAACCTGACCTGCTCGCTGCAGTCATGTGTTAGGAGAGGCACCTGGAAGAGACAAACCGTGGCAGGCGTGGAATGGCAGGCGCGGCATGGCACAGCCCAGCCTCTGGGGGCCAGGGCAGGCCAGTAGGAATGTGCAAAACTGAATTTGGGATGGAGGCTTAGGGAGTGGTTGGCATGGCTGCTGGCCATGAAGGCAGTGCCTTGGCTGGCAGCTTGTGATGGACAGCTGAATGTGTCCCCAGAGGCACTGGCAGCATCTGCAAGACCTAGGGGGGCTTTTGGCACTGCAGCATGAGGGACTGCTGCAGGGGCTGGAACACTTCTCTGCCTCCTTTGCAACAGGAGAAGCGATCTGCCCAGTCCCGAGCGAATCCTTTAATCTGCCAAGGACTGATAGGCGTGGGGTCCTGTTCACCTTCCTTCTGAGGAAGGAAGTTTTGGCTGCAGGAGAGGTTTCACAGCAACACTTTCTGGCCTTGCAGTGCACATAGGCTTTTATGAAAGGCTCCAGGTTTAGGCATTTTCCCTAGGCCAGTGCTCCTGTACCCCGAATGCCTTGACACTGGGCACCCTGCTGCATGGTGGATCCTCCTGAGCCCTGAGGCAGTGCCCAGCCCTGCATGGGATCTCCCTTAGCTGCTGCCCAGAGCTGCTGCAGGCTCCACCTTGTGAGCCACTCGCTCCTCTGAAGGCATTGCCTTGACCGCTACTAGCACTGGAAAAAGTGTTTGACAGTGGCTGGACTTCCTCAGTTTCTTCTCTTCACATGAAATATTTGTGGCTGGTCACACCTGGCCATGCTGCCTCTGGGGCTGCCTGGGGCTGCAGGTGATGTACTGAGGCAATGTGGTACTTACGCGCTTGACTCTGGGGACCAGCCTTCCCTGGCATGTTTGAGTGTGCTGGCAGAGTGATAACTTGCAGCATCATATCTTGGCCCATATTTTACTGGGATAATAATTTTCACCCCTAAGTTTTCCTTATCATGCTTTTCCTTAGTAGGTTGCAGATGACGGCCTTTGCCTCACATGAGGCATGCTGAGCCAGAGCCAGGGAGGGAGTTCTCTGCATGGAGGTGGATGCGGTCTACCTCCATCAGCCAGTGGCAGGGCTGGGCAGTGAGGAGCTTCCAGACCCCGTTGTGGTTTCTGGGAGGCAGCCTCTCACTTCCCAGGACCCAGCTTGTTCCTTTGGCTTGTGCACCAACATGAAAAACCAACATGGAGATGAGGAAAAGCAACAGCACGTCTGAGTGTTGGAGGTACATTTTAATAAACACAACGCTGCTTTTTCATCACACCCCTCCCCTCTCCCCCTGCTACCCTAAGATACTTTTAAAGCCTGCAGTGAGATGCCAGATTGCAGTTTATACATTTCAGGGATCTAACTGAAAACAGATGCTGTGTTCCTGCCAGCTGCCTCCCCACACTGGCCACAGCAGCCCCGGCCTTGCAGGGGCTGCCAGCATGTGGGGTACTCCAGGGGGACGTGGCCCCCATGTAGGGTGCTGCCAAGCACGTCACTTTGCCCTTCACCTCTCCCCATGGCCCTGGCATTATTTTCTTATATTTTTTTGGTTTTGGTCCCCAAAGGGGAAACCAAGAGCAGCATACAGCTTTTTTTTTTTCTTTTCTTTTTTTTTCTCCCCTATTACCCATCGGGGAAAACAGAACAGAAACAAACTGTAATGTTTGGGAGCTGGCTAAAATTAGTATTCATCCTGAATGATGACACTCTCACCAGAGAGGAAATTAGTTAATTTTATTCTTTTCTTCCCTGTAGGCCCTGCTTCTTCCTCGTGGTGCACAGCACTTAACTGTGCAGCCAGGAAAAAGGTGTCCAAATCCCCTGCCTCCACCCACAGCAGAGAGTTGGATGCTGCTTTATTACAGGCGTTAAAAAGGGAGTCGCTAATATGATAGACACACTCATCAAGCGAGTTTGCTCTCCACTTCCCTGGACTTTTTCTGTGAACACTGTTCTGGCAGGAGATCCTGGCAAGGCTGTGGGAACCTGCATTGCAACCCCTGCAGGATTTAACTGGAGGGACTGAAGGTGTTGTGGTCCCCCCATGGGCTTGCCAGCAACAGCTTCGCTGTGCTGTGGTGAGCTTGCTGCCCGTGGAAGACATGGGGATAGTCTGTCCCTCTGACAGCAAATGAAACGTCAGCCAGGGACGGCTGCTTGTGAATAGCTGTGCTGTTGTTTCAAGGTTCCATGGGCCTAAAGAAAAAGGGTGGTTGAAGGGAGAGGTGCCCTTTATGTATCTGTTAAATAAATTACATTTGAGGGAGCTCTACTATTGTCTCCTGAAGAAAAGAGGGCTATTACAGAGCAAAGAAGCTGAAGTGTCTGCCAAAGTGTCTAGTATGATTCAAAGTCTTTAGTCTTTACACAAAGAAACTACATGGCTCAACTAAGTAGGCTGGTTAAAGCCAAGCAGCCTCTTACACTTTAAACAAAAACTAGATAAAAGTTTCTTCCAGCCACGTGGCTGGGAATAATGGTGCTGCCACCAGACTCCTTGAACCTGACCTGGCATGCACTAATTTATTTGCCTTGACCAGGCTGATCTGAAGAGCCCTTCCTGATTTCAGGGAGACCATAATTATGCACATTGTGAAAAATGCAGCTCTTGCTTGTGCTGCAGTAGAAAACAGCAACTACTTTAAAAAATACCCATCTCTGAGCTGACAGGTTTTGGAAAGCATCAAAGCCAATCAAATCTTAAAAACCAATAAAAATGTACCATGCAAAAAAAAAAAAAAAAGGTTCAGTGTGCAAAGTGTCTAGGTGTTTTTAAAGTGATGATTACTATATTGCTAATGGAAGAAATGGTGGTATGGGCTGTATTTCTCCATTTTAGCATATTCTAACAACAGAAGAAATATTTTCAGATCTGGACTTCAGACAGTGAAGTGGGTCTGTGTGGCCAGGCCCTGATTCCCTGGAAGTGGGGCAGGCCTGGAGCATGGTGTGGGCCACTGTGTGGCTCCTTAGAAGACCTTCAGATGCTCTTTTCCATCAAAATATTAAAAGAGGGAAGCCCACTCCCTTAGAATAGTTCATAGATGAGAAGTTGTATATGGGGAGAACTGAGCACATAATTTCTTCTAATCAGTTGTGTGTTGGGTAGTCTAGATGTTCAAAATGTCCTCTACAGATGGTGAAGCTCAGCTGAAGCAGTGGCTGGATGGAGAATGGCTCCTCCTGAGATAGCTGCTGGCATTAAAGCTGCTCTTTGTATTTACGTCAGAAAACCTGGGCAGAACTGCTGATGGGCTGCAAAATATGTGCTTCTTTCATGAACCCACTTCTACATACATAACCTGACTTTTTTGCTTTATTTTTTCAGAATGTTTTCCAAGCAATAACTCCTTTTTCTGTTGCAGGATGATACATCCACCAAGGATAGGACAATTTCCCACTGGCATTTGTCAAATGAATGTAAAATTTCACTTTAAGCAAACATTTGTTTAATGCAGTTACAGAGTCTTATTTTAAAACATGTCTGTTTTTGTTTAGGTAAGTGTAGCAAACTTAGTGGTTAGGAAGTAATGCTCATTACTGCTATTATTATTGTTAGTTAAGCCAAAGCTTTTGAGTATGAGTGGGTGAAAATAGAAGAAAAGTCACATCCTAGCATGTCTTCATCCCATGACAGGGATTTTTTTTTTTTAAATCATGCTTGGAAAGTGTTTTTGTTTGTGTGTACTGCATTGGTGTATTTTTAAAAGCTGGTTTTATTGCCTTCGTTATTGGCTTTATCTCAGAAGTGAATGCCACGAGCATGAGTAAAATATATATGTGCAGACTCTAGATACAGCTTGTTAGGGTGAAAGAACTTTTGCAAGGGTCTGTAGGTATTTGTCCATCTTTCCAACTACCAAAATCTGTCTGCCTAAGAGTGGAGGACCTGGTGTGGGAGGTGCAGTGGGGCAGCATCCTGCAGACCTGCCTGCTAACATGACAGGGTGCCTGATCCTGCCTGCATGATGGGTGTGGACCCTGTGGGGAGCATAACGCTAGGACAGAGAGACCGCCTTGCTCTGCTTGCCTTATTTTCCCACTGGGTCTACAGCTTGGTGCCCATGGTGTGCAGAGATGCATGCACATAAAGTAAGACAAAGGTTTCCCCTCTGTGCTGGGGACAGGGAAAGGAGGAAGCCCCTTCGTTAAGATCAGTGGGGTTTTTGTAACTGTTAATCTGGTTACTGTGAATTTATAAACTGAGGTATATTTTTGCAAAGCTTTTTATGTGGTCTGAAGCCTTTCTCCAAAGTAATTAGAGGATTTATTAAAAAATTTTACATGACTACTTGATATGAAGAGTATCTCATATATAGCAGGGACAAAACAGGAGAGGTTTGTTGGTAGGAGTCATTAATAAGCTCAAAGGGGAAGAGACTGTCAGAAAAAGGAAATTCTCTGGCACAGCAAATGGCAGGTAATTAATAATTACTGCAATTATAGTAAGTAATAACTAGCATACATTCTGACTGTTCATCACTGGCTTGCCATGCTTCGTTACTTGCAAATTCTTTCTGGTAAAAAGAAAGAAGCACTAACAAGCAAATCTTATCCTGTTTTGGTGTGAGTCCAGCTCTTCGTAAAACCTAGGTGATGTTTGATATCAAGCCAGAACGACTTTGTTTTTTTAATTAAGGGAGAGGACTCCTGAAGGCTTCAACAGAGTTTCACAGGGCTACCACCAGGACTGCCAAAAGTTGGGCTCCTGCCACTGAGCCTGCAGGCAGTGCTTCCAAGGATGAAGGAGAGTGGCTTCTCCTTGAACCCACCAAACCTGTAAATGCTGAATGCATTTGCTTTCTTAAAAGAAAATGTGGCTCAGTCCTTTAGAGTCCAACACAACAGGACAGCCTCAGAAGATGGTCCCTGAAAGGAAGTGATTTTCACTTCCAGAGCATTAAGATAAGGAAAAATACAGGAGCTGAAGTTTGCCCTTGGAGGAGAGTCCTGTCTTGCAGCAGAAAACAGGTGCCTGATATGCCTTTCGGGGCAATGAGACATTGTGTTAGTACTGCTGTTAAAGATGGTTAGGCTTTCAGAAACATTTGCATCATATGCAGATTATATAAGCGGTTCTTGGAAAATCTAGAAAGCCAATAACTCTGTGGAGATGATACTTATATTACGGAGTCAAAGCTGTTCAGAGGAAGCATCATAAAGTGTAGTGAATTTCTGTACTAAGAGGTATAAAAGCAGGAGAGCAACACTGCCACAAGACCTCCGATTAAAAAAATTTATGGAATAAGGGTGTAGAGATTAAAAATTAGGGTTTTGCATAACGCTAAAAATGGGAAGCTGAAGTTGGGAGCAAAATAAATGCTATCCTAAAAGAGTGCTCTCTGATAACCATTAAAACTATGTGGGGAGAACAATTGATTTATTTACACTCATGAAAAACAGAGAAATGTTTTTTGCATGTAGTGATCTAACAATATAGGTGAGAACTGATCAATCAGTTCTCTTCTGTGGGAGTCCAGTGAAAAAGTGCCTGAAGACTTCTAGCTAGGATAGGAGATATCTCAAAGAAAGTTAAGATGTTTCTTGACCAGGGAAAGGTCAGCTACATTACTGTAGCCACAGTAAAATGTTCTTGGAGGCTGCTATTGGAGCAGTATGTGCTGATAAGGAGGAATGTGCAGCTCTAGCAAATTGAATGTTTTGGGTGGATTCCTTGGAATAATTTATTTTACTGACTGGGAATATCCACTGTGCCCTGAATTACGTGCCTTTTATTCCACAGTATATATCCATTATAGCATTGAAAAAGGTGAAATTTTCACTGGCAATCCTGTTTGAGCCAAGGCTAAGTGTGTGATTGTTGTCATGATGTGTGCTGTCTTCAGGTAGCTGAGCCCCAGTTACCCAGGATAGAAATTATTTCCTTGAGTACCGTACGCAATGGGTGATGATTCTCTTTGTAAAAACCTTGATGATAAAGGATGGCTTCTGAATACAGGAAGAAATGTGGCATGTCTAGTGGATAATTTAAGGCTGAAGAAGTGCTTTAGACTATGAGACCAGCATAGTTACATTTAGTTCATGGTACACACAGCAGTGATACAAGTATTATTCACTAATGGATGTTGGAAAGGAAGAAGGGGATGCAGGTGAGGGAGTAAACTTCAGAGGAGGATGCAAAGCCTTGAGCAGAACTTGTCACCTTGCTCAGCCCTGACTCTGCAGGTTTACAGACCTGAGGGAGGCCAGTGGTACCCTAGGCTGTTTTATGAATGATTATACAGCTGTTGATAAACACAGCGCTTTTGGATGTGACAAATGCTGTTCCTGTGAGCTTGGCTGTGTGAAAGGGTACACAGCATCATTGAAAACCATATGGTCATTGCTGTTACCAGATTTTTTTCAGAAAAGGGAACTGTAAAATTAGACCAATCTGGGGTCATAAATGTGGCAAAGCAGATGAAGATCCCCATACTTTCATCAAAACAGAGCTAACTCAGCGAGGGTGTCAAATAGACTAACAAGACTCTGCCACTGAACATCAGAAGGCAGAGGAACAGACTGTCTCCCCATCCTGAAGCTGCATGTAACCAGCACCACTGAATGTGTTGTCTTCCCCAAATCTATCATAGTGCTTTGAGAAGTGCTTTGGGCTTGTGAACACATGGAAGGGGAGCGCTTTCTTCAGAGAAGGCTGTCTGTCAGCTACTCAGTGCTTTGCATATTCAAAATCACAACCACCCTGTTGCATGTGGTAACAAGAAGAGGTGCAATGCTGACATCTGGCCCGTGGAAAACTTCTGTGTGCCTTTTAA
The DNA here is from genome assembly GCA_013400335.1 of Eurystomus gularis. Taxonomy (NCBI): domain Eukaryota; kingdom Metazoa; phylum Chordata; class Aves; order Coraciiformes; family Coraciidae; genus Eurystomus; species Eurystomus gularis. The sequence goes on along the minus strand of VZZY01003416.1, from coordinate 26,184 downwards.
CAAAGACTCTGTGTTTGCCAAAACCATGGCACCTGTGTGGCATTTTTCTCAGAAGGCCAGAGAAGCTGCCTTCCTTAAAATACTGTTTGTGTGGATGCTGAGCCCTAGTAGAAAATAGCTGGCATGAGAATTGAAAAAAAGTAAATATGGAGGGATGCCTTTAACATGGTGAGAACCAGAGTTCATCTTTGGATGGTCTCCCAGAGAGTTAGCTTGAGACAAATATATCTTGTGACAACATTTATAGGCACTGCAGAAGATTATAAAACACCGTCTTACGGGTTTTAAACTGGACAGCCTCTCCAAAGGTTTCAGTTGTTCTCATGGGATTAGGCGTCACAGGAGAAGCATCTGCTGATGAGACATGAGCTAGAGAGTGTTACATTTTGTTCATGATGAAGCAAGCTGTCTCTTCTCTGACTCCTCTCTTGAATGTTGTTAGATTCCTGCATATACTGTTTACAGTGGCTTGTAAAGCCCTCGGAAAACACAGCGCCACTCTTAGGTTTCTAGTCTTAACTGATGACCTGATGGTTACTGAATTCCTCATCAGGAGCCAGTGAAACAATACCAAGCTCCAAGGACTGCTTATAAAGGCTCTGCAAGAACCCATCTACCAGCTGCTCAGGGGCAGGGAGTTAATGCCTAAAGTTGAAAGCATTGCTAAAAACATTGCTTGTAAAGGCAATGAGTATATTTTCCCCCATATCATTCTTTGGATATTTTGCTTTGGTGGCTACCATGTGCCCAACACAGGTTTGTCCCTCCTACCTATCTTTCTAAACAGGTATTTGTATGGGGAGCTGGCTGTTTGCAGATGTCCTCTTCAAAATACAGCTGTACTTCTCATGAAATTAGTGCTCATGGATGTCCATCATGTCTCCTGCAGTCCTTTCCTCTGGACAGTTATGCAGCAGATTATGACCAGCCTGTGAAATATGAGACAACAACCTCCAGAAAAGAGCAGTAGCAAAGTGTTGCAGAAGTGGGACACAGAGGGTGGTCGTGCCTTGCTGCTGTCTAGCTGCTGAGCCCTAGGAGATGATGTTTCACTAAGTCATCCTCTAGACAGCAGAGGCTCTGTGAGCCAGGAGTTGAGATACTCCAGGTCCTTTGCTTTCCATCCTCAGAGGGAGCTTTATCAGCACAGCAAAAGTGGCATATTTGCCATTAACTTTTTTGACATTAAATAGGAATTTTAATTTATTTCTTTTTTTTTCTTCTTCTTCTACCCTTTCTGGTAAAAACTCTACAGTAATTCTCTCCCCCATCATCTTTTAAGTTGTATGCAGGCCTCTGCGTCTTGATGATGGTTATATCCAGAAGGTTTATACTGTTTAAATAAATGGTTTAAAAGCCTGCTTAAAATTCTTTCCTCTGTTTAATCTGTAATTTTTCAAAATAGTTTAAAAGGCCTTAGGGATTTCACTGCCCATCTTGTCTTTTTAGGCTTAAGGCCCAGGCATTTTTTTGATAGACTGCCTGTCTCACTGCAGATGTACTTTGAACCACAGTTTTATTTGGAGAGGTGCTGCATACCTTCACCCTGGAATCTCCCAGTGCGCATCTGCAGCTGACCCCTCCCACTATGTCTTGTAAAACTTAGTTTTGCTGGTTTAGGGAAAATATAAACAGTTTACAGGTAGAAAGCTGCGTTTTTACCTGCCTCTGAATTATGATTTCTGGCTGCTGCAGAGGGCTTAAGCCCTTTCAAGCCCAAAACCTCATTGGGGCTGCAATAAATCTTGAAGAGATCCTTCATTGTAGACATGTCTGGTAGCTGCCCTGTCACCTGCACATGTCACAATGGAGGACTTGCTCACACTGCAAACATTGACATCAAGATAAAACATATTTTATTAAGCAGTTGCTGAGAACTGTGTTGTTAGAAAGTTAAAGGTAGAGTCACTTAATGTTGCACTTACATAGTACACCCTTTTAAACAACTGTGTCATAGAGAATGACAAAAATAGGTACTGCTAAATGAGAAAATATATGTATGAATTTGAAATACCTGTAATCAAATTTCACATTCAATATGAAGCTATTTCAAAAACCAAGTGAGGCTGGTGAACCACTATGTTGGGTTTGGACACGGCCAGGATCATTTCCCAGCTATCCACATCTGCTTCTGGATGCTTTTTTTCTTTGGTCCTTTGGTTCAAACCACATTCTGAGTGGCTCTAGTGTGAGCTGCCAGCCTGTCCTCTGTGCTCATTTGTCATTATCTCCTTGGCTAACAAGCCACTGCTACCTCCTTCCCCTGCTGAGACTGTTGCTGCTGCTGCTCTCCTACAGCCAGACCCCAGCTCACGTTGGTCCAGGGTGTCCCTGGACAGCTGCCATTGGTGTCACAGGTCAGTGCTGGAGGATGGGCTTGTGTCCTGCTGGAGACCTTCTGCAGAAGATCAGCACCAGGAGGCCCTGCTTTCTGCAGCCACCCCTGAACTTACCTCCCAAAGGAAAAACTTTGTGGCAGAGACTGTAAAGGCAGGATTTTGGATGTAGGTGGCCTATCCCATATTACTGGTACACATTGGTTAGCACAAGGTTGGAAGGTGTATAATCTGCTTAGATATTTATAGATATCAGACCAAGCATACTCTGCTATTCCGTAGTAGGTTGAGCTCCAGTCTAGTACTCTTGAAACTACACTGAGCTCAACCACAAGCTGGTACACATCTGTGGACCCCCTTAATAGATACTGCTAGAACTGAACCTGTCTCCAGATGAGTGAGGCTACCTTGGGCATTAGAAGGGCTGTAACCTTGGAGTTATGGATCTCAATATATATATATAAAAGAGCAGAATTATTTGAGAAGGGGGGAAGGAAAGCATGGCTGGTGGCTGAATTCATGGTACGTTTGAGAAGGTATTAAACACCTAAAGCTCAGCCCTTCCAGGTTGTTCTCTGATTCTTTGCTTTTGGAGCTATGACAAGCAACACCAGCTGGAGCCTGTTATGTTCCAGCCCAGCGGTGTTTCCAAATGGTGCAACCCAGTCAGAAAGGTACCCGCTGCAAGGAGTTTGAAACTAAAAGTTTGGATTACTTATTTGTAACCAGAGCCACCATTCAAGTCCATTCTCCACAGCAGTTGTAGTTTAAAAAAAGGAATTATTTGAGACTTTTATACTATCTTTAACATATACCCAAATAATATGTCTGCTGTCCCTGTCTGAAAGCTTGACTATAAATCATCCGGGATAGGGATTTTCACAGCTCTTTTCACCAACATGAATTCTGAGACAAGCAGTGAACAAATATTCCTCATAATTTCAAGCTGGTGTTTTTGATTACAAAAGCTCATCTTATAACTGTATTCTTCTGAGTATCTCTTAAAACCTGCTGCTCATTGCTTCTGAATATGCATGTAACTGAGATTGTAATTGTGCTGCAGTGTTGTAAAACTGTTCAATTTGGGAGTCTTTGAAGTCTTGTACATCTCTATCTTCTGCAACAAAAATGAAATCAGAACATAAAATTAACTGTTTTTCCATCAAAATAGCCTATTCCAGCTAGCACACATTTAAACAAGGGTTGGAATATGATAGCAAATGCTAGTGCTATTTGAAACTGCCTGTATTTGCTTTTCTATTATGTTTGCAATAATTGAAATTAGGTAGAGGGTGAATACCAGCAGGTGTCCTAATTTAAATTCATTTTTTTAAAAAATAAGCCAGAAATGAATACAAAAATATGTGTACACATGTGCTTCTAGGAAGATATTTGATCCATTTGATACAACTGTTACCTTTTAGAAGTTGTGAAACTTGGTTTTTGGCTGCCAAGTATTCTTATTTCAAGTATGTGAGTAACAGCAGAAAATTAAGTAGTGAAAGTGTTTTGAGAGAGCAAAATGTCCTTTGTATGTTAATGTGAATTCCAGAAGGTTTGTTCAGTTTGAATGCAATGCTTACTGGGCAACTGCTGTTACTGAAATGGGCTGCAATAACAAGAGCTTAATGGTTAGCTTTGGTACAGGGAGACTTGCAGGAGCCAGGAACTTCCTGAGAGCACAAGTCAAAGGGGCAACTTTTTAGATTTTTCTCCTAAATACAGCTCTTTCAGGCAATCCCAGAAGTTAAACAAGCATTAGATGTTGTCATTACAGTCAGTGGAGTGAGACCTGAGGTCTGTGAGAGGCTCCACCTTGAGCTCCCCTGGATGCGAGGGCCAGAGAGCAGAGGTGAGGGGTGGGTGAGACAGGGGCTGCACCCAGATAGAGTTGAGTAATGCAGAGTTTGGATAACCTAGCAGGAGTCTGTCTTGATACAATCGTGAGGGATGGGGCTGGAGAGGTGAAAGAAAGTATGAATTACATCAGTATGGGATTTATCTAGATTCCTTCCAGGCTCTTGATTTTGGCTGTGCGTGACAAGGATGTGCAGCCCCTCCTGCCTCATGCTGTGATTTAGAGCTGTATTCTTGTCTCTTGGTGGCTGTGAGGATTTTGACATGGGCAAGTTTTCCAGAAATGTATTTCTTAAAGTTTCCTTCTTTGTCTGTATTTGAAAAAATAAATCACTGTTGCTTGTCTTAAAATCCATTTCAATATTAAAACAGGCTGGATTTTTTTTTTTTTTTGTCTCATCAAATAGTTTGTGCTCTGTGAATGTAATTTTTGCTTAGCAGTGGGTGCCTATGGACTGGGAACAAGCTTGGCAACAATATGGATGAACAGAACAGGGAAGAACTTTTCAGAGCTGTCTGAATGGTTTGGTCTGATGTTTCAGGAATAAACCAAATCTGCCACATAGAAAGATTCAAAAAAGAAGCCAAGAGTTTAGGGGATAACTGGTGGAATCAACCTTTTTTCCTTCTCTCTCCCATCAAACATCCTTCACACTTCCTGAAAGGATGGTTTGCAACTCTCCTCTGAATTGGACCTGTTACCCCTCTGTGAGCTTGTCCTGCCTGCTGGGAAATAAGAAATTTGGAGGAAGATTTCCTTCAGCTTCTGCACTGACAGTATGTTTAGTGGCATAAAAATACCATAACTGAACAAAGGTTAATGTTTGCTAGCAATTAAAAAAAAAAAAAAATTAAATTACTTTCTTCTTTGATTCTGCTGTTCTCAGTGTACCTCAACTCCTGCCCATGATGAGAGAGGCTGTGGATAACTGCTGGGAAGAACAGTCCTGTTCCTATGCTTCTACCGCCTTTCCCTTTCCTACTGCAGGTTTCAGTAGATGGAGGTGTTTACCAGTAGCAATATTTGGTACAGAGACTGCTGTACTGCGCTTAATGGTGAAGAACAGGAATCAGCTCTGTCCTAATATATTTGTTCAAAGAACAAAAAGGCACAGAAGTGTCATAAAGGACCTATTTCCAAAATCAGCTCTGAGGCACTCAGTGCCCACCACAGTGCTATGAATCCTCCCACAAACTCAGCATGAGTTTCCAAATGCTGGGGCATGAAAGGTGCCAAGGGAACAATCCTCTCTCCCATTGGTAGCACTACCAGCATAGCCGCACTGTGGTGGTACATGCACATGTGCCCTTTTCACTGGCATAGAGCCTGTGTCATGCTTTTGGTGGATAACCTCTTTTATTCTCCTCTCCCAGAGGTGGTGGTGGTGCCTTGGTGTCATTCACACCATGATTTAATTTTGATGATGGGTCTTGGCAAGCTGCTCCTCACATGCCTTGCCAAGGCTTTTCTTGGTGTTGGCTTCTGGCCACCCTTGAGGGTACCTGTCCCCTGCAGATCAGAGCTAGGCTATATCTGCATTGGGAAGGGAGGGCTATTGGGAAAGGTGCAGCAGAGTGGCAACTTCATTAAGAGGACCTTGGAAAGCCACAGATACCCCTTGCAAGGAGATCTCTGAGAAGTACTGTGGGAGAAAGCAAGGGTATCTCCTGTGGGAGGGTCATGACCCACTGTGATTGCTACTAACTCACCTGCCTGACTTCCCTTCACTTGGCATTAGCAACTACACTAGCTATCCTGAGACAGGCCAAGTAGCAAGGGAGCCCAGTCCATTTTGCTCTCCTCAAGTAGTCTTCTGCCTGTTCTATCTATATGAGGAACCACCCCTACTACTGATACACCCTAGTGCTGGTGCTGGCATTTGGGACAGCCTGTTTCAGCCAGTCACCCCCAAGAAATTCCCTGGATCCAACTCCTCAGTCATGAAGGGTCACATACCCGTCACAGTCCAACAGCTGTGGCAAGGTAGTTTGTTCCTGGGAACATACATGGACAGTTATGGATTGCTGCCTACCATTGAAGAGGTCCTTCATAACAGAGAATGACTTAGGTGTCCAAAGTACTTTGACTTCTGAGACATTGTTTAAAGCAACATAAACATATTTATACCCTGCTGTTGTGTACCCAGCACTCCCCTCATGCCCATGAGTAAATGAGACTCTGTACAAGTTGATGAAACTTTGTTCTTTTGGAGACCAAGTCACAACTTGCCTAGGGCAGGCTTCGTGCTTCTGTCAGCCTCATGAGCCTAAAAGGGCTTTTGCAGCCCTTTCTCCCCTTCTCCTTCTGCAGGCTTGATCTTTACCCTTTGATCTCTGGATCTACAGCCTTAGAACAACAACAGTTTCACTGGAGTTGAGGCAGAGCCCTCACATCTTCCAGGCCGTAAATCTAACTATTGTGTTTGAGCATTGCCTGTGATGCTTCTTATCGAGATCATTGTTCCACCCTTTCCTGTTTGGTTTCTTTCACAATTCCTTTTGAATGGGCTCCCTAGTAAAGAGCCCATCATAAACAAACACATGGAGCTTTGCACAATGCAAAATAACATTGATTTCCCAGTTTTCCTCCCACCCAGCATAAAAAATGCACCCCAAATATAAAATGAAAATCTCAAAGGGATGGAAAACATCTAAGAGTCATAGCCTCGAGTGGCAAACCACAGCTGGTGCAGCTGAAAACCCCTCATCCAGTTTCCAGCTATCACAGGGTTTTCATAAGTGGGAGAAGACAGTGGTGTGGGCCCACAAAGCCCCCCCAGCAGCACCCCTGGTCCAGCCCTCCAGCAAGGTCTCATGTTGATTCAGTGTCCTCTAGTGGCAAACCTGCAGCACAGGCGCAATAGCAGTGGGAAAAGGCGTCCCCTTTCTGTTTGGCTTCAGGAGAATCAGCAGAATGTGGCCTTGGAGTATATATCTTGGGGTAAGGAGGGCTATTGCATCCAAGTGTCATCCAAGCCAGGGGTATAATGTGTATCACCTATATGTGCCAGCCAAGTCATAGTGTCATTGCCAGCTGCTTCAGCCTTTGGTGTTAAACACGCTGAAAAGGCTTCTGGAGGGTGCTGTTACCGCAATACTTCAAGATATTCTTACAGGTGAGCAAACTGTCCAAAATTTTTCCGGGTTGTTCACTGTGAATAACTGAGATACTTTACTAAGAGTAAAATTTTGAGCTTCACTTGAGTGAAAGATAAAAGCTGAGTTGCAGTGGGGAGACAGAGCCCTCTCTTCATCCTGCAGCTGGCCAGGAGCCAGGTGCCCAGTGCAGCAGCAGCAGCGATGGTGCTCAGGCGGGATAACAGACAGGCACTAAAATCCATCCCCCATGAGTGCTGGGAATAGCACACTCATTCTTGATGTTTTCAGCATATTATTGTATTCGGTAGCCTTTGATTACTTAAAGTATCATAATTAAACTGTGTTTAAAGTGCTTTCATTGACCTCCTTTAGTAGGTTCTGTTCCAACTTCTTTTTCTTCCCCCCCCCCCCCCCCCCCTCCTATTCCTATCCTCCCAAATTCTTCCAAACTTTGCTGTTGGATTCTGTTTCCTGAACTATGATTTAGTGATTTCAAATCTCTTCAGACTCTGGGTATGTTTTCTGTCTGGAGATGAACTCTGGCTAAGCTCATTTCTAGCGGTGACATGAAGGCATGACTTGTTATTTTGGCACGCAGCACAAAGTCGATAGAGAAATCAGAAGATCAAATGGATCTCTGCATTAGGCTAGCTTCCTGGAAAAGATGATGCACTTTTAGCTGTTATCAACACAAGCTCCCAATTAAAAATATGTCATAACACTACCATTGAGGAATAATGATTCAGCTTCTCAGATAATGGAGTGTTTATACACACCAGAGCACATCATTTTAGTGACTGCAGTTCCCTCCTCAGTCCCCCCCCACCCCATCCCCAAATATCTTTATGTCTTACAAAAACACACATCAAACTGTAATAATTCTCCCACAAATGTGAAATCAAGCATTATCTACCATTTCTACCATTTTCCTTAAACAGATGTAGAAAAGCTTTGTTTCCCTTTCTTTCTTTTTTTTACTTTTACAGTCCCTAAAAGTGGCAAGAAAGACTTTAAAAAATGTCAGAGGCTTTTCAGATGACACCGGCTGGCTGGCTTTCTTCACTGTGTTGGGAGAAATTGAGACTGCAAAATTACTTTATTTCTACTTTTCTTTGCACAACGTTTTGCATCCGACAAACTGGTTCGGAACATCTCCAAAATATTTCTTTCTTTAACAATCAACATTGTTTGGATAAAATGCAGAGCTGGTTCTTGGAGGTCATACAGGAGCCCAGACTTTCCCCTTGCCTTGCCTTGTCCCTCAAACCAGGATGCCTTGCTAAGTGGGGAGAAGCTACAAAGTTCAGCAAGGACATGCTCCCTCTCTGATCTTGCTGAAGTTTTCTTGCAAAGTGGAATCACTTCTGAAAACAGGTTTAAGGACTGCAAAGTTAAAGGCTGCTCTCGGCATCCAGCTAGAAACCCAGGCCTGGCTCTACACCCAGGTGAAGCAGGCACTGGCTGAAGATGGTAGATCCCTAGCATGGTAAACTACCTCTGATTTTATCATTTGCTTGGACCATGCCACAGCCCTGGAAAGCCAAGTTTGCTGCTTTCTCCACTTAGGGATGTGTTGGGGTAGATGCTGGGCCCATGACTGGCCTTTGCCAGTAGCAGCAGTCACCTCATTACTACCCTGTCACACTGGGCTGTAGAAGTGGACAGCCTGGCTCTTCTGCCACACACAATCCCTTCCTTTTCCTCTCAAGGCAGGACCAGCCACTTCCCAACGCTTCAGTGTGGCAAAACCCAGCTTTGCCCTTGCAGCTAAAAGCCTGGAGCTGCTTCAGATGGTGTCCACCATGTTGCTTATGCTTAAGGAATGGATAGAAAAGGCAGGGCTCACACCAGAGGAAGACAGTGAGGCTGGTTTAGGTCTCAGCTGGAAGCTTTGTCTGGGAGTATTTTGCCTCAGATGCTCCTAGTTCCTACTTGACATGGAACCCCAGGGGAGCTGGGAGCAGCTGCCTCTGTGCTAACTGAGCTGGGCTGCTTCTCTGTGTCTGCAAAAATAATGTTTCTTGTAGCTCTTGCCAATTTTTCCTTTTTCCCACCATGTTCCTTAAACCTATCTATACTTCTCTGCCCTTTCCCCTAACTTCTGGCTGGTCAAGAGGCAAGATATTTTGTATATGGCTGGAGATATGGCCAAATGGCCAAACAGGCCAGAGGAAGAAGGCTCAATTTGCAATCTTTCCCCTGGAGAATACCCTGATTTGGATCTCCTCTCTCTCTAGATGGTGATTTTCATGCAACTCTTAGAAACATTAATTTCTTGAGCGCTGCACGGTTCTGTCAGATTGCACCAGAATGGGCCAAAACTCAGTCCAGAAAACAGCAGGAAGAGCTGACAGAGGGAGAAGAAGAAATTGCATAATCTTCATTTCCATGGGAACACAGGCTAACATGAAGATCTTTATCCTATTGGTCCACGCTAAGCAGTGAGAATAGATAGAAGATAATATGATTTGTGGAACTTCAGGCTGCGACTTCCAGCATGTCTTTATGCCTTCATGCTTCTCCTCCATCTGTTGCTCATAATCACCCCACCCGACCCTTGCCCTGGTGCCAGTAAAGCTGTGCCTGTGGACTCACAAGGGATCAGCCTGCAGAGCAGCAGTTCTCTGGCCAGTTTTCACTCCCACTTACTGTGTATATGGCAGGATAGGTGGACACTCAACAGAGATGTCAAAAAATGTGTTATGTCAATGGAGTGTCTAGATACTACTTTTATGTGCCTAAATTCTTTTGTTGTAACAGAGTGCCTTAAAATGAGAAAAATACTGCTGAGAAGCTTTCCAGTGGATCCTGTGTGAGAAATTCACAGAATCATAGAATGGTTTTGGTTGGAAGAGACCTTAAAGATCATCTAGTTCCAACCTCCCTGCCATGGACGAGGGCACCTTCCACTAGATCAGGCTGCTCAAAGACCCCTCCATTCTGGCCTTGATCACTTTCAGGGAGGGGGCAACTTCTCTGGGCAACATATTCCAGAGTCTCACCACCCTCACAGTAAATAATTCTTTCCTAATATCTAATCTAAATTTACCTGTTTCAGTTTGAAATTATTACCCCTTGTCCTAGGGGCATGTAGTCAATTCTCACTGAGTTACGGCACTCTCCCATGGACAGTACTGATGGACCATGGTTTTCATTTGACGTGATCTTTTGCTTCAGACTATCTAAAAAGTTTATGTGCTTGTGTTCTAAATAGTTACGTAAGACAACCTAAATAATTCTTTCTTGCTTTATCCTTCCAGCCACCTCTTTTTTTCATGTACTGTAGAGGAGATGAACAACAATTTGATACCCAGGAAGAAATGGGAAGCTTTGACACTATTCTACTAGTCTAGTGTGGTGTCACCTTTCTTCCTAGAGAGACAAGGTGATGTAGTGATAGTGCATATGTTTTCCTCTGAATAGGGGTTTTGACAAAAGTCCTCACAATTAGCTATTCAGTAAGTGGATAATGGCCAGGCTTGATCATGTAACTGGTTAGAAAACAGGAGGGGCTGGCTTGATAACACATGGATCTATTTGGATTAATGTTTAAAAAAATATGTCTTCTTAAGCTGATGGAAGAGGGAGTGAAGAAGATGAGACATAAATCTTGCAGATAACAGTTTATCAAACTGAATGACTCCCTAGTCAGGGGGACAAAACTAAGCCACCCAACACAGTGATACAATAGCATATTAAATACTGCGTATGCATGTAGGAAGAGTAATTTGAGTTGGAAATGATTTGTAGTCACTCAGGAAATCAGATGTCATTGTGGATAGCTCAGTGAAAACATCTGGTACAGAGAATCAAAGGAAAATGCTATTTTGGGTTGGAGTAGAGTGCTGTTGAAAGTAATATGATAACATAATGTTTCAATCAATAGTGTTTGGAAGTTTGTGCTCAGTTTCAGATGGAGAGATACAGCCAAAGAAGCATGATGGAAAAGACTAGATCTTCAGAGGTGGTGATATTGAAGACAGAAGTGGATGCTGGGGCCACAAAATGGCCAGGCTCTCCTCCTGATACTGCTGTTGCACTGTGGGACACTTATGTCAAGGCACCTTTTACTTATCTACTTATGGCAGCAGTAGATGCTCCAGCACTAGAAACCTTTATATCAGGGCTTGATTTTTTTCCCCCACAAGAATCAGGGAATCTTCTGGTCTGTGCTCTCATGAGATAAGGGTAGGTAGTGGTCCCTAGCCTTAAAATACATCCATTAGGATGGAATAAAAGAGGAAAGAAAACTTAAGGAGAAAATGAGTGACAGTTCAGAGATAATGTAAAAATTCAAGAAACACATTTGAAGTACAGGAAGAAACTTGTAGATTAATTTCTTAATGGGGTGTAACAGACTCAACAGAATACCTGTGTTGCTAGTTCATACCCACTTATGTGTCTGGATTGTCCAGGTTTAAAATTCCCAAACATAAGATCTTCTGATTGTGTCTGAAAAATTTTCCTTGCACTAGGATGAAATACTTTCTGTGTGCCAAAGAAAAAACTGACTTTTTTCCTTTGATCAGTCTGTAAAGGACAAGAAGAGGCTGAAATATTTGTTATATTCTTTTTTTTGCCCAGATTTCTGGTTCTCACACAATTTTGCCCTTAAGGGTCTCAGAGCATAGTCTAGAACAGCAAATATTTTTAAAGATTAGTTGTCTCAACAGGGGCTGCTAAAGTTTACTATGAGATAGTGGAGAAACACAAGGCCTAAGCAATCTGTGGAGAGCAAGAGAATTTCAAATTAAATCCGCTGGGGAAATGTCATTATTAAACTTCATCTGATTGATTTCATGACAAGTAAAAAGTCCTGTGTCTAGCAAGGCAAAATCAAATGCAGAATTACCAATAAAGTGTGTTTAGGCAGCAGTGGGGCTTATAACGGAGCACAAATCAAGTGGCAGTCAGCCATATGCAGACATAGAGTAGGAAGCATGGGGAGGCATGCGGTAAAATAACCTGAGCATTGAAATAGACTGCCTAACTATTCTCTCATTCTGTAGACTTGATGTATAAAGCTTATTCTGCTATTTTAAAGGCCGCACATGTGATTCTGGAGCATGTGAGCAAGATCTGGAATAAAAAATGAAGACAGATTAGATGGAGACCAGAGGTGGGCAAAAGAGAAACTCCTGAAGGTTTAGAAAACAGCTCCCATGAAAAAGGCTGATTCTTTGGGTTGAATGTTCTTTTAAGACAGCTGAGATAGGAAAAAAGTAGCATGGAAAGCAGTCTTTTTAATGAGCTATGCTGAATATTTAGCTTGGGTGGCACATGCCTCAGAATTTCTTGTTGCTAAACCTGCTTCATGTCTGATGTCATGTGGCTGCCTAGGGCATGTGTTTCAGAAGGACATACCACCTTGAAAGAAAACCTTGGAAGGAGGACAGCTTTGTTGCTGTTGATGACAAGACCCCTGTGGTTTCTTCCAGAGAACTACTCTGAGGTTCTGGGTTTCAGACCTTGGATGAGGATGGGCAGGGCAGGTCCTGTGGTCCCTGGCAGCATGTGGCATCTAGTGCCCATGACAAGGAAATAAAACAGTGGGTTTCATAATGTTGTGCCATATTGTTGCATCAGGAAATGGAGATTCTTTGACAAGGGGTTGCTGTCAAGGCAGTGTTGTCAGTAACTGGGCAATCAGAGGCCATGGCTAACCCGTGGGGTATTATCTTCAAAGGCTCTTCTTAGGCTCCTTTGTGCGCTGAAGTCTAATAATTCCCAAGGATATGTAAAATCTAAAGGGGTTGTCTTGGCAATTACATGCTGTTTGAAGACTGTTTAGCATTAGCCTTCTCTGGAGTGGCCAACCTTTCATGGCCTGGGAGCCAGGAAACAAAAAAAAATGGGTGGCACTGAAAGGCAACAGCCCTTAAATCACTAAATTTATGATTTCACGGGTATTATGAGTATACAACATGCTATTTGCTTGATCTTTGCTTTCTTCAACTCTTTTAAAAACATAATTATTGTTTGTATATATCTGCAAAATCCTATTATTACAGCAAAATCATCAGCTGTAGTTATCCAGGGGCAGAACTACAAAATGAAGCCATCTAGGATTAGTCTTTTGGTGACTGTTTCATGTTACCCTTAAGGACCCATAAGGCTGAAGCTCGCCATCCTGAACACACACTGCTAACTAACTGCCAGGTGCTTCAGCCTCTTCTTGAAGTCCTGGGACCCTACATCTTTGCTTTCAAGTACACAAACAGGAAAAGACTTATTTTAGCAGTTACCAGCTGCTGTAAGCCATGATTTCCACTGCTCTCCAGCCTGAAAGAATGATCCCCAGCTGCTCAGCCAAAACCAAATGCAACAGGGAATGATGCAAGCTCAGATGGCTTTCTGCAAGGCTTATCACTGCCAAGGTGCAGCACAACTGCAGAGTACATCAGAGGCAACAGGAGTCATGAGGCAGCAGGAACATTCTTCCCCTCAGGACACTGCCAGATATTTGTGGTCAGAGGGACCAAGTGGCCAAGCAAAGTCAGCTCTAGGACTTCATTGTCTCAGATAGTGCCTTTTGTGGAGTAAAACATGGCCAAGCCAGGCAGGCAAGTCATAGGTGGTACTGTGGAGAGGATGCACAACTGTTTTCCAGTCACACTGGGGATGTGTCAGTCCAAGCATCTGAGGAATGTGGCTGAACAAGTTCAATATGGAGGCAGCAGTCACCAAATAATAATAATAAAAAAGCCCCATGTGCTGCAGTGGTTGAATTTACAACTTTATTACCCACAGTGAGCGAAGCCCGTGTGAGAACAATGCCACAGATGCAGTGAGCTGTTATCAGGCTTTTTAACAGCAGTTGCTGCTGCACTCAGGAATATCTCATGAAGCTACTTGAAACTTCCCCTCATTCTTCAAATGTCTATTTATACATGGGATTGATGGACCTCTGTATTCAGCAGCAAGGCACACAGTTCTGATGAATCAGATATGAAAGTCTGCAAAGACTGAGGCTTTCACTTATTTTTCTCAGTTTTGGTCCCAAATTCAGAATAAACACTATTGAGCTAGCAGTGATCATGCTACCCGTAGGGACAGCCCTCACCTGGGAGCCTCTCCTTTTCTGCCCCAGTTTCCTGGCTTAAAGGATCAGTGGGTCACCTTTCAGCTGGGTGAAGTATGAGTGATCTTGGGCTTTGGGCTGCAGGCTGAACTTGAGCCCTGAGCTGCACATAAAGTCATCAGTGTGGTACTTAGCCTAGTGGAGCCCAAGCTAGCTGCAGCCTTTTAGCACAGCAGCAGTACAAATGTTAATAATAAATCAGTGAATGGCTGAGAGATTTGCCCTAAAAGGAAATCTCTCCAGCTCTATTCTTTCCAGCTATGTTGTTTCTGGGAGGTTGGTGTGCTGTTTTCCTACAAAAACAAGGCCCTTTTTTTCTGCTCAATGGAAGATGCCAAGTCTTGAGGTCCCACTGTTCTGAATAATTAAGAACACAAAGTCCTTTTCTACAATGTGACTTAGAGCTTGTGATCTGCTATGATCCTCTAATGTCTGATTCTGACTTTAAATGACCAGATTTTGAATTCCATATGAGGTTGAATAAGTACTTACTCATACATGCAACCTCATTTCATTGAATGAAACTCACTGAGCATGTGTGCTTAGCTGCTAGCGTAAAGAGCTCATGATCTGCCTGAAGTGATGATATGGTCATTTTTAGCAACAGTACATTTTCCTTCCTTTTAGGACCTCAGGCAAATATGTTCCTGGACACAGGAAAGAAGCACAGTATCCGAGATCCCTTGTGAAACAGAGGAACTGACTAACTGGACAAAAAGGCAGGGAAGAATCCTCAGCTGAGCATGTCAAACCCATGAATCAAGTTGTGTTATTACCTTTTGGTTTTATTTTTAGTCAGCTTGCTAACCTGGTGATTCAAGTGGATCTTAAGAGGCAGGGGAGAGCAGTCTGAACTCTTTTATTCCCCAAGGGCAATGGCAATTTTTCCAAAGCAGCAGGTGTTAATTCCAGAGCCCTGGCAAAATGTGAGCCCTGGATTAGAGCCACCATCCTTGAGCAACTACTACTGAATTGGTTTTCCTTCAGTAAGAGCTGGATATGTACCAAAGATGGTCTCAGGGTCTAACCATGAAGATCTTACCTATAATTCTTTTTTGTTTCAGTTGAAAAATCTTTTTTTTTTTGTGGCTGTTTTCCTGCCTTTAGTTTTGTTGTTGTGTAGTTCTATGTTTCAGCCCAGAAATGGTAACATTTACTAGTGGCTGAAATAACTCATCTGTTACCTCATCAGTTAAAGAGGTGTTAGATAATGATACTTCATCAGCTAAAGAGCAATTCAGGACACTTTGGATTTAATATGAAGATATATTTGTAGATGTTAAGCGTGTTGACCAGACTTACTTTTGTGTGCCTAATTTGATATATAGAGGTAAATTATGAATGATCAGAAGGTATGGAAGGTAATGTAATTACTGTGCAGAACCCTGTGAGAGACTGGGAGACAACCTGACAAAGACAAATCTTGGAACAGAGGTATCTGGGAATTACTTGGTATAAATTTCCCGTATTATCAAATTTCCCTGTGGCCTTCACAACCAGTAGAAGTTTCTCTATCTATAGAAAAGCTTATGGACAGCTGCCAGTAGATGATGCCTGGAAATCAGGAATGGGACAGCTGGTGCTTGACCTTGCTTTGCATGATCCTGATTTATAAAAAAAGCTGAAAATCTCAGGGCTCCCATGACTCCAGTGGGAATCACTCTTTCCAGCTTTGTGGAACAGGCTTCTCAACAAGATCTATAAGCCACAAGTGAAATTTTCCATGTCCCCTGGAGCTCTCCCCTGGCTAGCCATTGATTCACACCCCCAATGGGAGTTTCAAGGCTGTTCATTAGTGGTGGTTGGGTTTTTTTCCAAAACTCTCACTGGAGTCCTGGAATAAGCCATGCATTTGCAGCTTGAGAAAACTCACCTAATAACCATAGAACAGATTCAGAAAATTACATGCACAGTGAGACTTAAAGAAATCTCAGCATAAAGCCTGAGTGGCATGAGGATTTTCAGAGGTGCATTGAGAATTAAAATAATAAACATGGTACACTGACTAAAACCTGGGGAAAAAGAATGAGTTGTATAGGAGCTCCCCAATGCTTTAACCCAGAGCTAAGAATCAAACAAAAAAATTCTAACTCCCCTCTGTCTTCTTCTTCATCCCCTGCTGCTGTGTTCTGTCTTCTCAACCTAGCAAAAGTAGCTCAGAAGAATTTAACATTTCACATTAATTTCCAGAATTCCTAGGTCTTCCAGTAGAGGGAAGTATTGTTTCGTTTCCTTTGGCTTTGAAAGGTTTGGACAGACGAATAAGGCAGAAATACAAAGAAATGATCAGTATTATATAAACAAGCAGATGGAAACAGTCACTTAGACCCTAGTCCTTCAGGTACAGGTACACTGCACCTTCTTGCAGGAGCAGACACTCAAAATAAGTGAATGTTATATAAGATTCAGGATCAGTCCCTACATCATTTTACATCTATGTAAAGGGCAAAAAACCTGAACCAAAGTTGTAAGCTATAAGTGCGAACTAAGGTTTTGTTCGTGCTGTTATAAGTGCTTTCCTGGATGACAGTCTGTAGCCCAAGCTTTTCCTTGTTTCCTTACTGTCATTATATCCTGTCAGCTTTCTGTTATCCAAGGGAAAGCAAGGCTGGAAGACGTGACTAATACAGGTGCTATGGCTTCCCAAGGTGGCTCTGCATAAAGTCAGCTTGAATTTCTGCATCATGCTGCCAGGCACACTCATTCAAGGAGGGCTTCCATCCTCACATGTGCTGTTGTGTGGGTGCTGGAAGCCAGCTCAGGTGGGATCAGAGGCACTGGTTCTGAGCTCCTGGAGCAGGGAGTGGAAGGAAGCTGGATATGGAGGTATGGAGCCAGCTCAGGTTTACCAGCTCCTGATGCTGTGCTCTGGGGCTGCAGATGTGCTGCTTCTAGCTGGTTCAGCAGGAGCAGAGCCATGCCTGACCCAAATGAACCTAATTTAGGTACCTTGGTAATACAAAAAATATTAGGGCCAGAGTATAGACTTGAACAGTGGCTCTTAATTGTTCACACACTCCTTAGTATGATTTTCCCCTGTGCCAATTAACTATCTTGCAGACCAAGGTGGACAGGGACAATTTTGAGAACATGGGCTGGAAGCAGCATGGGCGTGGTCATCTTGCTCAGAAGTGGAAGGAAATTAGTCTGTGTGGACATGGGCTATATAGTTCTGCTCAAGGCGCATTTTCTGTGCTAATGTATCCTTAGCCACACCATCCTGAGTAGAGCCAGCTTTGGTATTTCTGTCCTGAGGGGTTGTTACCTGCAGAGGAGGTAATCTGTTGGCTGGCGACGGACAGCAGACTGAATAGATGGTGCTTCTGAGGTAAGCATGGCTGCAGAGACCCTCTGCTCCACAACATGACCACATCTTCTGTGACCACCTTTTCAGAGGCTGGTATCAGTGTAAGACCCAGCAGCAGAGTCTGCAGCACTGTCCTGGTGCCCTGGGTAAGCATTCAGGGGGCGAACTGTTCAGGGATCCCTTCTTCTGCTGCTCCATCTGCATGGCTATTAGTATCTCCTCCAAACTTAGCCTAGGATAGAGCTTACGGAAGGTCTCAGTGGTGCCTAAGTGAATAGTTTCTCCTGTGGGACAAATGAGATCATCCTGCTTTGGTTTTGCATAATTGCTCCCACTATTATGGTTACTGTGGTGAGCTTAGCCTTGATTCCTCAGCAGCTCAGTGCTGTTTGCAATGCTTTTTTTTCCAGCCAAGTCTGTGCTGCCATTTTTCCAGTAAAGGCAAAGACTGGATTTTAGTGCATTTGAATGTGGTTGCTTCACGCTCTGTTATCTTTCTTCCTACTCATGGCAGCAGTAATTAAACTATAATGATGGAAATTTTGAACTTATGGACCATCACATCTATGGTTTTTGCCTACTTATAAATCCCTAAAGTTGTGTGGGTTTTTTTTCTTGTTGTTGTTTTGGTTTTTTTCTTTTTTTTTTCCCCTTGAAAACAGTCAGATAGAAGCTGTCTTCTTCCTGCAGAGTCAAGAGAGATGCACCTACCCTCTCCTAGTTCAGTGGTGTATTAACCTAGGGACTGGCATGGCATTTCCTCGGTTATAATTGGGAAACCTCTTTTTTTTTTGCCTTCTAGCACCTATTGTGGGAAATTTGCCATTTTAAAGTCACCTTTGTTTCTGCCACCTCATCTCTGCCTGATGCCTCAGGAATTATGTGGAATTATCCTGGATGCAGATGCAGCAGCTCACGGCATCTTCCTCAAAACGTGTCAAAGGGATAGATGGACAGCACCCACTGCCCTCTGCAAGGTGGCATAGAGCAGCAGTGACTGTATATGACCTGCCACCATACTAGGCTCCTGTTCAATCAGTTTGAAGGTGATGCTTTAAGGGACAAGAGTGGGTATGGCAGAAATTCCTCCTCAGCTTATTTGTGGTAGTTGTGGGGATTAGTGTGTCATGCTCTGCAGGAACTCAGGAACTTGTTACAATCACAGGCATGAACAATCAGGAAATAGCAAATGTGGAGATTATTCCAAAATGTTAAATTCTCTTGTGCACATTGTTTGTTACTGAGTGCAGAGCTGTTTGACATTGCCAGAAATGTCAGAGAGAAATTTCCCTGCCTCATACAGACAATCAAATGCAGCAGAAGCAGTTTTGTTGGTTACAATAGGTAGATTAGCTCAGAGAACAGGTATCAGTTGGTTTGTTTTAGTATCGACTTTACTCATAACCTGAAAGTTAAAGGGTATCAGGTGGCTGCATTCAGTGACCCTGCACGCGATGATAGACAGGCACATGTTCACTGGAGAAAGGGCTTAAGAGGGACTGTTTACAAGGTCATGTAGTGGTAGGATGAGTGGCAATGGTTTTAAACTAGACAAGGGCAGATTTAGATTAGACATCGGGAAGAAGTTTTTTACTATGAGGGTCGTGGAACACTGGAACAGATTGCCTAGAGAGGTGGTGGAGACATTCAGGGCCAGGCTTGATGGGGCTCTGAGCAACTTGATCTAGTTAGGGATGTCCCTGCTGACTGCAGGGGGCTAGGACTAGATGACCTTGGAAGGTTCCTTCCAACACAAACCATTGTATGACTCTGTGATTCCATGATTAAAATATCACTTGCCCTCTGTGACATTACTGCCCTTTGCTGGAAATGCAGTCCCCACAGCACAGCCACTGGAAGGGACATATGAGTGCTCGTCCATAGTTTCAGAGCACAATCAGCCTGCTGGGTTCAAGCTGCCCCAGCAAGCTCTGGGAAGGATGTCTGAGTGCTGCTGTGTGCAGTGCTGGAGTGGGTGACCCGGACAGCCAGCAAGCAGCTGTCCTTGCTGTTGCTAGGTTCATTTCTCTCCCCTCTTGTGTTAAGTTTTAATGTCTGACTGTTAGCAGTTAATATATTTTTTGCTAATGCAGAAAGCTTTTGTCAGAGGTTTGTGGCTGAATGCTTTCTCCAGGCAGAAGTGCCAGTGTGACTGTCCACAGGCACTGCTCAAGGGAAGTGTCTGGCTGTTTCTGATTCCTTCAGCTAAAGGCTGTTGCTGGGGCCAGCAGTTCACATGGAGGCAGCCAGGTGAGCAGTGCCAATTAGGAAGGGACATTTAACACAACAAAAAGTCTAATCAGTGCCTAATAAACAAAGACATCTTGCCTTGTGTCAACAATACACTGTGCACATGGCTACAGCTTCCTCCAACCCTGTGACCTCTACGATATGCAGCTTTGTCCAACAATGTTTAAAATAGCCACCCACATAGGCTGGTTGTCTTGAAAATGACATTATTCTGGGCTGAGGCCCACCAGTGTGATGAGAGACACCAAAAAAGAAAATACAAAAATACAATTACTTATACTTCATAAATCTCAGTAGCTTTCTGCTGTCAGGTTTCACACCTTCCTTCCTTCTGCCTAACCTTTGACAAAGGTATTACTATGAACAGTTATGACAGAGGGCAGCTGCCAAACATACTTTCTGAAGATGGGGCAAAATTTCTGCTGCTACTACTACTGTATGTTTTTGGTTTCCGACTGGAATTTTACCTCACTGAGGTTAAAATCTATTAGAACTTTGTATATAACTGAGCAGAATGCTTTCAAAGGACACATTAATGTTATCAGTAGATCAGTGGAATCTGAATCCTAACATATAATTTGACATTCAACTAAACTCTCTGTGTGCAAGTTAAATGTAAATATAAGGCAATTTTAACTCACAAGTCAGAAATATCGCACATTTTGTTCAGTATGTTAAGTGCTTGAGAAGTCATTTTTGTGTTCCTGATTTCAATGAGTATCGGAGAACAATAACACCGCAGAAAAAACCCCAGAGGATTATGCTATAATTGGTATTTTATATAAGGGTGAGAGGCACAACAGAGTAATGCGCATGCTTAGAGATAACCTGTAGTAGACCTTGCATGATTTTCATCCATGAAAATATAATATATGGGGATCCTTAAAACAGAAGAAGGGAAATTATTTCAAGACCATGTTTAAGGTACTAGTTCTTGTGATTTGCTTAGCACTTTGGGTGCGTGTGAATTTTTCTACTTGCTTTTACTGGAGTAGCTTCAGGCCAACAGGTACTAGATACATGGTGTGTCAAGTCTGCATACCTTAGCAGAGATCATCTAACTCTTCAGGGCAAGCGGTTAACTCCATATTTACTGATTCCTGTGCATTGTCATAGGAAGACCTTGATTTTTATGAATATGTTTGTTATTTAGTTAGCTCTGGATGGTTTTAGTCAGATGCTGGATGTGGTGGGTTAACCTTGGCTGAGCGCCAGGTGCCCACCAAGCCATTCTATCACCCCTCCTTTCCTTCTCCTCTCCCTCCTCAGCAGAGCAAAAAGAAAGGGGAGGAAAATAAGATGAGAAACAAAAAGTAGTTTAATAATAACAGAAGCAAAAGCCAAGCAAATCCGTGCACGGAAGCAAAGGAAAACGAAGTTTTATTCTCTACGTCCCATCAGTAGGTGATGTTTGGGCACTCCATGGGAAGCAGGGCTCCAAGACGTGTAGCGGTTGCTCTGGAGGACAACGGAACCGCCCCCCCCCCACCTCCTCCTTCTCCCTAGCTTTATAGCTGAGCTGATGTCATATGGTATGGAATAGTCCTTTGGTCAGTTTGGGTCAGCTGTCCTGGTTGTGTCCCCTCCCAAGATCTTGCCCACCCCATCCTACTGTGGGGGGGGGGGAATGTTGGGAAGAGCCTTGGTGCTGTGCGAGCACTGCTCAGCAGTAGTCACAACATGGGTGTGTTATCAGCACCCTTCTAGCTCCCAGCACAAAACACTGCTGCTATGTGGAAAACCAGCTCAGCCAGACCCACTACACTGGATTTCTGACAAATTATTTCGCATTACTTATTTCAGCCCCAAGTGACCAGTAATTCACACAATATAGGGTGTGTTTGCTGTCTTCATCTCATAGGACTGTGCCTGCTTTCTCTTTGGAGAGATGAAAATATTCGTGAAGGCTTGAATGAGTCCCTTAGAGCTTGGACCTTTGTACCAATATATATTAGTGAGAGTGTTGCTATAGTGACACGTATTTGTGTATTATGCATCACAGGTTGCATGTCTCCCCAAAGCAGCAGCAATCATTCTGGTGAATGCATTTGCACATTGGCTCTCTAGAGGTCGTCTCCTTGCATGAGAATCATGAGCAAAGTGTTTTTATGTTCAGGAATGAGGAGAGCAAAGCACACAGGTGATATTTAAGCAGATGCTGGAGAAAATGGTATTTTTCTAGTTCCCCACCTTCTGCACTCCCAACTGAGAGAGAGAGGTTTTCATATCTCACATCCAAAGTGACAGTCGGATGGTGGAACCCATCATCTGGTGAAAGTTTGTCCTTTGTCCTCTGTTCACCACCTTCAACATGGCTATAAACCAACATGAATGTACTGGTAAATTTACCAGAGCAAATAAAAAAGTTTTTTTTCATTGCTCCTTAAGGGTATAGATATAACCAGTGATTTTTAAAATCCCTGGTCATTTTTACAATAGATGCTAAAACACTGTGTTCAGACATAGTAACCAGCATATACTCCGATATGTGCACTAGTAAATATTAAAGGATGAATATAGGTGGAATATAAGAACCAAAGAAGATGATGGAGTAGTTTCTAGTGCTCAGATAAAATCTCAGCACATGGAAACTGGGAGCACAAACACCACAAGTCTTTTTCATATGTGCTGCATATTGTATTGCAGAGGCTAAAAGTGCCTGTCTCCTCTGTCCTTCCCAGTCACTCAATAATAATGTTTAAAAACTCTGAAGTTCTCTCCATTTCACTGTTCTATGCTATCTTCCTCCCCAAGTAGGTTTGCAGGAAAGCAATTTTTGGCTTTTGGGAGGGGAATTTGGACTACCATGGGAAATTTCTAGTTGGAGGGAGAAAGCTGTTCCTGGGAGCTGCTGCTGAGAAGGGAACATGTGGCACAGCCTTCTGTGACAGGCAGGGTGGGCTTGGACATTCGGGGTGACCTGCTCCTGGTTTCAAATGCTTGCTTGTGCAACTCATTTTTTTTTGTGTCCAACAGGGCAACAAAGTCGCCTCTTTCGCTGGTTGCTGATTAAAGAAGAGAAAGTGCTGTGTCTGGCTCCATGGTGCCAGAAAGCAATGCTCAGCAAACCCTGCAGGCCTTCTTCCCCTGGGATTTGTGTTTTATTGCTAGTACCCATACACTGCTTAGTTCAAATTATTCACTGATTGTGGGGTGTAGGCTAATAGAAAAACTGAAAGCGAAACTGGAAAAAATCTCCTATGGCATGGAAAGAATCGAGTTTGACTGTAGGAGACATTTATAATTCTCATTCTAGTGGTTTTCTTCCTGCTGTTTACCATGATAAACAATCAAAATATTCTACCCGGCTGTCCTAAGTAATGCAAAAAAACTTTTTCACAAAATGCACACAGCTATAAGATCTTTCTCTGATTTGGCATTGAATCTGGAAGATGCTGGTTCAGGACTTAGGCACTTAGTTGACTCCAGTGTTTTAGCAAAACTTACACTCTACTGAATAAGTAACCTGGCCCTCAGGGTAGCTATTGTGCTTCAAAGCAGTTGGAGCACAGATTGAGCTGGTATTCACTGCATGCTCCCAACTTCTAATATTAAGGATGTGATTCCTCTGCTGCTGGTGGGACAGTGTCTATGGGAGAGAAACAATTAAGGTCCCATTCAGAGGGTGCTGGTGATATTCTCTTTTTTTACAGAAATATTGAGCTTGTTCGTATCTTTCTTTTTACCTGAAGCCAGGTAAAATATTCCCATTTAATCAAAACATCTGTTGGTGGCTCTGGCAGAGCGTATATAAGAAAATGAGTTAACCCTGACTAGGTTGCCTGACCCACTCCACCATGAATGCCGCTAGACTGGATGCAGTTTGGTGTATTTCACGTAGTACTATGAGATCATGGGTATTGAAGACAATTTCAGGGAAACTTGCTTTCTGAATAATCTGGTCATCGATTTCCCAGTAGCTTCTAGGAGTACTGTGGCTTTAATTGCCTACTGTTGCTTTAGCTGCACATTGTGCGGATGTTTGCACAGCTTGCTATGGGTGAGGTTAGTGGCAGTATTCAGTGTCTTGCAGACTCTTAATAAGTATTATAAGGAAACACATTCCCTGCAACAGCCTACAGTTTGACCTAAGATTTCCTGGAGAAAATAATGGGGAGTATAATTTTCTATTGAGCATGTATCTGTACAGTTACTGCGAGTTGTAAAAGCAGGGGTAATAAAAATATTAGGTTTTCTTTGAGATTGGATTAAAAAAAGGTCTGAATGGGATTTTGCAGAAGGTTTGTAAATGAACTGTAGAGTGCAAAAGCATTAGTAAGAGCAAAGGGGTGTATTAAAACAGCCCAGGCCCCACCAGAAGGTTTATATCAGTTAATTGCAGGTTCCAGTTATATGTAACTTCTAACACTCTGTAGCTGAAGGAGGGAAACAGGTGGCTCCTAACCCCTGCAATGCAACTTTGAGGACATCAGTAGAGCACCTATTTCTGTCCATTAGTGATATATTAGGCAGAAGTGCCTCTGAATGGTGAGGAGGTGATGTTGCAAGCCAAGGGGTCACCACCAAGAGAGCTGCAGGAAACAGTAAATAAGGTGAGGTATGTGAAAAGGTGTCTGTCTCAGCAGCTGCTTCTTCCTGGGGAAGTTCAGAAATGTTTTGTGCTAAGCCTTCTAAGTTTGCTTAGGATGGACCAAGTTAAAGATGGGAGCTCAAGGAAGTATCAGTCTTCGGGTGAGCACTTGTATTAGCTCATGCAAGCAAACCCATTGTTCGGTTAGTTTGACCATGGCAGTCTGGAAAGTGGGTCAATTTCTTGAGCTGCATGTGCAAATCTAAACCCAGCCATCTCAAAAAAGAGGGGTGGGAAAGGTCAGATGCTCTGCGATGGAAACGCAGAAGTTTCACTCACTCAGAGAGGGAAGAGAAGGCTGATGCTGATGGCATGCAGCCATCACTTCCTGCCAGCAGCCAGCTTCTCCCTGAGATGAGGTATGGAGCCTAATTTTGGGAATAAACATCTAGGTAGTAATTTATGTGTAGACAATCTGTTACTGAAGACAGGATAACTTTCCCAAGCCTTAAGATAAATGTGCCAGGAGAGGCACATGCTGCATGTACAGATGAATGAATGCTGTGAACACTTTCCATTTGAGCATGTGGAACTTGAAACATCCCCTTTAAAGTGTCTCAGAGAGCTGTGGCCAAGTGTACATCCTTTTATGTTTAGTCTTGCTTCTGCTAGGTGATAAAAACCTTCTGTTTCATTTTTAGTAATAGAACAAGGTCTCCATGTCATTTTATGTAGCAGAATTAGGACAGCGTATTAATTTCCAAACCTGTTTATCATTATATCATGCGTTGGGTTCAGAACTTGGCTCACCAGTTGGCCAGGGGGACTTAGGCTCCACTTGAGGACATTAACAGGAGGAGACAATAGGTCAACTCGTGGCTCCAGGACTGCCGTTATCAGCAGGACTTTGGGTTTTTTGGTCGTGGGCTTCTATATGAGACACCTGGCCTGCTGGTGGCAGGTGGGATGCACCTATCCCAGAGGGAAAAAAGGATTCTAGGGCAGGAGTTATCAGGGCTCATTGACAGGGCTTTAAACTAGACATGAAGGGGAAAGGGGAGATAATTGAGCCTGTTGGGAATAAGCTCAAGGGAAGCATACCAGGGCTTGAAGGATGGTGGACTAGGGAGGACTCTCGCTCTGCCATTTCATTTGAGAGAAGGGATAGATGTTTAGAAATCATGGAAGCACCTGAGAAGGATCTGATAGGAAATGGGGCCACAACTCACAAAAAGGTGTTGGAATCATTAGCTCATCTGAAGTGCATCTATACTAATTCATGCAATATGAGCAACAAACAGGGGGAGCTTGAAGCCGTGATGCACCGGGAAAACTATGACATAGTGGCTATCACAGAAACATGGTGGGATACCTCACATGACTGGAGTGCCACAATCGATGGCTACAAGCTCTTCAGGAGGGATAGACAGGNCCTCACATGACTGGAGTGCCACAATCGATGGCTACAAGCTCTTCAGGAGGGATAGACAGGGAAGGAGAGGTGATGGAGTGGTCCTGTATGTTAGAGAATGCCATAAGATCTCAGAAATCAAGTACAGTGATGACAGGGTGGAGAGTGTTTGGACTAGGTTAAGGGCCAATAAAGCTGATATCACTGTGGGAGTCTGCTATAGACATCACAACCAAAGCAGTGAGGTGGATGAAGCTTTCTGTAAGCAGTTGGGAGAAATCTTGCGGTCACTTGCCATTGTTTTTGTGGGGG
>VZZY01003408.1:22701-44787 GCA_013400335.1 Eurystomus gularis | reverse complement strand
GTTGTGGTGCCGTGAGTGAGGGGGCTCTGGTGCCGAGGCGGGCTTGGAGGTGGGAGGCTGTGGTGAAGCGGTCCCCGAGGAGCGGCCTGGGGCCTTGGGGGGCCTGTCCTGTGGTGGAGCCGGCCTCTGGCGGGGGGTCCGGGGGCTGGAGAGGGCACCGAGGAGCGGCCTTTGGCGGGGGGCCTGGGGCTGGGGGGGGGACCGCNTGGGGCTGGAGAGGGCACCGAGGAGCGGCCTTTGGCGGGTGTCCTGGGGCTGGAGAGGGCACCGAGGAGCGGCCTTTGGCGGGTGTCCTGGGGCTGGAGAGGGCACCGAGGAGCGGCCTTTGGCGGGTGTCCTGGGGCTGGAGAGGGCACCGAGGAGCGGCCTTTGGCGGGTGTCCGGGGGCTGGAGAGGGCACCGAGGAGCGGCCTTTGGCGGGTGTCCTGTGGGCCCTGAGGTGCAGCCAAATGGGGCATCCGGCGGAGCAGGCCGGCCGGGGTCCCTGTGCCGGGCTCTGCTGATGCCGTCTGCTCGCAGGGCCATGGCGCAGTTCGTGTTCGAGACGGACCTGCACGGGCTGCTGAAGCTGGACACGCCGATCCCTAACGCTCCCCCCGCCCGGTGGCAGCGCAGGGCCAAGGAGAGGGGCGCCCACGGGCCCAGCCCCGCCGCCGGCTTCTCGCCCATGAAGCCGGCCAATCGCTCCCACAGCTCCAGCAAGACGCCATCCAGGACACCCGGTGAGCAGCGGCATAGGTTGTGTGGGGGAGCAGTGCACGGGATGCTTGCCTGTAACGGTGGGGCTCAGGGCTTCGTGCCAGGCTATCCTAGTCGGCTTGCTGGTCAGGCAGGAGGAGGTGGGCTACACTACCCGGCTGCTGGGAGTCGCCCATCTTCTCCCCAGCATGAGGTGGGCAGAGCTCTGTGCGCTGGGACTGGGTGAACTGCTGGTTCCTTAGCTGAGCCTTGCTGGCAGAGCTGTGTGTTGGGACAAGTGTGAGTAGAACTGTCTGCTGACAGTTTTACATGCTGTAACAGTATTTTTGTATCCTCCCCTTATCTATGAATTCTGATATTGTTGTGTTAGACCTAAAGAGTTGTCTCCTAGCAGTCCCTAACCAGAGTTTAGTGCAATTATATGGGGGGGGGGGAGGACAGGTAGTAAAAATATGAATATGAGTTAGTTGTGACTGGATGGCATGAGCTCTCTGAGTCCTGCTTGTCTGGTAGGTGTGGAAGAGTGCTGGGTAGGCTTGCTGTCTCTTGAAAGCTCTAATACAGGCTGTTCAATAGCTATAAGACAATATGTATGCAAATGCAGGTAGATCTGGATCCAAAATCCAGAGCACCCCAACAAAGGCTGGAGGGGATCGCTACATTCCCAATCGAAGCACTATGCAGATGGAGATGGCAAATTTCCTCCTAACCAAAGAGAATGACCCTGCTGAGGAGTCACCTACCAAGAAGGTGAGCCTGTTGCTAAGTTACGGTTACTACAATGATCACTACCAAACACCTAATCCTTCCTGGCCTTGTACAGTGAAGCAAACTGTAAGTTCTATCATGGGGCTGAGAGCCCCAGCCATCACTGCTTCCGACTCTGGGCTTCAGGATCCTGCAATGAGGTGGAAGCTGTAGAGCCTGCAGATGGAACCAGTATACAACTGCTACACAGGAGCCTGAGCATAGCTACTCTGTAGGGCTGTTTCCCTAGGCACAGGGAAGAGCACAGAGCCCCTTACCCCTCTGCTTCCACTCATTCTAGCCTGTGATGCTTCTGGTAGCAAAACTCCACTTTGGGCTAATAGGGCTTTAAAATACAGCAGGCTACAGAGACACAAAGCTGAAACTGCTGGTAGTATCTATTCTAGGACAATATCTACATGGAGAGCTATTCTGGAATGTGTACACAGTGTTCTGAAATCTGTTTATGAAACATTTGGTCTGCTGTGGGTTCCCCCACTGCCAATGAGACACCGAACTTGCCACTCTTCTGTATGAAAATGTGAACAGAACAGTGTGCCGATGTCTGAGGAAAAACTACTCTGACCTGCCTGCCTGTAGCTGACTTCCACAGCACAGCTGGACACCTGACTCCAGGAGAAGGGGGCTTAGGTGTATGCTCTGCCAGCTGCAGTGTTAGGTGCAGCGTGGGCTTTGTCTCACATGCATCTCACTGAGGGTGGTTTGTCTCCATAGGAGCAAAAGAAAGCCTGGGCAGTGAATCTGAATGGCTTCGATATAGAAGAAGCAAAGATTCTCCGCCTCAGTGGAAAGCCACAGAATGCTCCAGAAGGTATGGTACAGGGTTTGTGTGAGTTGACTCAGCTGGAGATCTGGGCAGGGGAACAGCAACACAGGCCCTCTGTATGTTCATGGAAGAGATCAACTGGCTTTTTCTCAGAGCTCCTGTGCATGCTGGAGCATCCCTCCAAAGGGTTCCTGAGATTGAGGGGTAACATAACAGCTACAATGAATTTATTTAGAGGTTGAACTGAGTGCCGCTTGCTTCCTTGCACAGCAGGTGGCAAACCTTCCTGAGGTCTGCAAAAGCTTCAAACTCTCTGCTGGGCACTTTGTAGCTTAACTGACACTAAATATAATTGGACACAGAAAACCAAGTTCTTGTCAGTTAAATTTGTGAACTGGGGAATCTGAGCTCAACCTGGTTCAGCAGTTCTCACTGCCAGTGATGTTAGCACACTGAGCTCTCAGGACTTCACCTGCACTGGAATGGACTTCTAGCTGGGTGAGCAGTGCTCAGCTGGGAGGAAACAGTAACTCAGGTTAACAAAGCTGTACCTCTGCATACAGGCTATCAGAATAACCTGAAAGTGCTCTACAGTCAGAAAACCACACCTGGATCCAGCAGGAAGAATGGCAGATACATTCCCTCAATGCCAGACCGGATCCTGGATGCACCAGAGATCCGCAATGACTATTGTAAGTAGGCTGCTATGTTGAGTGCTGGGCATTGAGATTGCTCTGCACCGGTGTGCAGTTCCTAGGACAGTAACTGAGCTGTTTCAGGATCTCACACACCCAGGCTGGTACGGACCATTTCTGGAGTGTCCCTGTGTAGCCTTACAGGAACAGTGGTCCAGAGTGCTGTGTAGGTGACTTCAATCGGAGATGCCTGACCCCACTAGCTNGGGGGTTGGGGGGGAAGTGTGCGTGCATTGGTGGAGGGCAGGGCTCTCTAGGTAAGTAGGGTGTGACCTGCATTGCTCTTTCAACTTGTAGATCTGAATCTCATTGACTGGAGCGCTCAGAACTTCCTGGCAGTGGCTCTGGACAACTCGGTCTATCTGTGGAATCACACCTCTGGAGAGATTATCCAGCTGCTGCAGATGGAGCATCCAGATGATTATGTTTCCTGTGTGTCATGGATTAAAGAAGGAAACTACCTTGCTGTTGGCACAAGTAATGCTGAGGTCCAGGTGAGTGCAAGAGTAAAACCAGAGGTGTTGTCTAGGGATGGGTGGAGCTGTGGGGCCTTGGGACAAAGGCTTGGCTAGCACAAGAAGGATGCAGTGCACCCTGACTGGTCTTGACTGGTGTGGGGTGGAAGTGTCTGCAGCCAGTGACCAACTGCAGCATGCAAGGCAGTGTTTGGAGTTTTCTGACACCTGGAGTTACCTTCTGCTCTGTAGGCATGAGACCCAAGTTATATTTGCTGCCATACTGACAAGCCTGTGCAGTGAGGTTTCCAGGGCAAAGCAACAAGGCTGGGTTTCCTCACCCTCTGGAAAACTTACTGCTCTGCCTCTCTAGCTATGGGACATACAGCACCAGAAACGTCTCCGAAATATGACCAGCCATTCTTCCCGTGTGGGGTCCCTCAGCTGGAACAGCTACATCCTCTCCAGGTAAAGCAGGGGATATGGGGGTGGGTGAAGGGCAGTGTCCAGCTGTTGCAGATGGGTATCCTAGATCTGTGAGTAGTGCAGGTTTGGGAGGGCAGGGAGGAGTTTCTGCTCTGGCTGGGGACTCTTATTCAGCCTGTGCTATTGGGACTGTGGGGAGAAGCCCTCTTGTCTCTCCTGCCCCTCATGCTGAAGTTGTGAAGAGCTTCTGTGGTGGCTTTGCTCACATCAACAAGCCAGAGATGTTGGTAACGCCGGTTGAAACCCAGTGGAAGGTATGACAGTCTTGCAACAGCACAGAAGTAGAGATTTGTGTAAATACATGCCAGCTGACTCTGCAAGCCTTCTCTCTACAGCGGGGCACGGACTGGCCACATTCACCACCATGATGTCAGAGTGGCTGAGCATCACGTGGCCACACTTGCTGGCCACACACAGGAGGTGTGTGGACTCAAGTGGTCTCTCGATGGCCGCTACCTGGCCAGTGGTGGCAATGACAACCTGGTGAACATCTGGCCATGCACCCAGGGGGACAGTGGAGACTTTGCTCCTGTACAGACCTTCACTCAGCACCAGGGTGCTGTCAAGGTGAGTGCAGGGCTGTTGTGAGCATGTCTATGCAAGGCAGAGGTGCAGCACTGGCTGTGCACAGGTTGCCTCTTGCATGTCTTAGAATTAACCCTTTTCTCTCAGGCGGTGGCATGGTGTCCATGGCAGTCGAATGTTCTAGCCACTGGAGGTGGAACTAGTGACAGACATATCCGCATCTGGAATGTGTGCTCTGGCACCTGCCTCAGTGCTGTTGATGCTCATTCCCAGGTGAGACATGAAGATAAACACTTCCTGACAGGACACCTACTCAGACCTGCTGGCTCCTGAGGCCCAGAGGCATGCAAAAGGAGACCATGTTCATCTCTGGGTGGTGAGCATGAGCACAAGCAGCTTCTTACCTGCATTACTGCCTCTTCCTAGGTCTGTTCTATCCTGTGGTCAACAAACTACAAGGAGTTCATTTCAGGCCATGGCTTTGCACAGAATCAGCTGGTTATATGGAAGTATCCAACAATGGCCAAGGTCACTGAGCTGCGAGGTAGGCTGGACCCCATGCATGGGGATGGGAGGGCTGCTAGAAGCTGGAGTCAGCTGTAATGCTGGAACAGATGGGTGGTCTAGGGGCCTGCTGCTAGAGGGAGGCACTCCTGTGGGCTGCTGAAGAAATGCTGGTGCTTCAAATGCATGCCTAAGGTGTGAGTTCATGCTGCTGCAGTGTGGTGTGGGGACAGCAATGCAAGCTGGTGGGGCATATAGGAGTAAAGGTGACCATTGTGGTAGAACCAAAGCAAGGCCAAGATGTGGTGAACAGCTCAGCTCTGACTGTACACCTCTTCCTTCCCAGGTCATACTGCCAGAGTCTTGAACCTGACTATGAGCCCTGATGGTGCAACAGTGGCCTCAGCAGCTGCTGATGAAACACTACGGCTCTGGCGCTGTTTTGAGATGGACCCCATAAAGAAGAAGGAGAAAGAGAAGGCAAACAGTGCCAAAAGCAGCATCATTCACCAAAGCATTCGATGAGTGTACAAGGCTGTTGTAGGGAGGGGGGGAAACTTGGTTTACATGTTGTACAGTATTTTAAATGTTAATAAACTGCTTTAATTTGCTCAAAGAAAAAAGCCCTTCTTCCTTGTGGTTTGGGGTCTGGGCAAGTGGTGGAGCTCTTGTTCTTTAGGGCAGTCTTAAGCAGCCTGAGCCTGGCACAGCCCTGAATGCTTGAGATAAGGATTCTGTGCAATGGCTGTACTTCTGTATCTGTCCAGCTGAGGCAGGTATCTCACCTGCCCCCTCTTCATCCTGTCCACAAGTGCATCAGCTCCACCAAAGGGAGAAGCTGTAGCCTAGATGACTTCCTAGCTTTCCACCCCTGATTAGTATCAAGACTTCCACTTCCCAGTGGTCCAGCCCTGCTGTGGTGCTGGGATGAAGTACTGCTGCTTGCCTCAGCTTCCAGAGCAGTGAGCTAGCTCTAAACCGGTCCCTGCAAAGGTAGGACCCTCTGCTCGGCTGTGGTGGGGAGAAGCAAGGCTCAAGGGGAAGCACAGTTTGTCTGTCTGGTCGCCTGGCAAGGTGGGCCTTGCTGTGCCTCTGGAGGTGGGGCAGGGGCTAGAAAAGCACAGCAATAGCTGTAAGCGTCCCCTGGCCACCAAGAGGCAGGCAAGCAAGGGCACAAAGCCTGATGCAGAAACAGCCAGCTTGGACAGCACCATCAACACAGTGCATAGCCCCAAGTCCTATCTTCCAGCAGCCATCCCCTTCTGCTGAGGGGAAGCCCTGGTGCCAAGCTAAGGCAGGGAAGGGAAGCAGGCAGCAGGGCTCTGCTGACATTTGGTAGAGCTTGATTCCCCAGCCCTTGGAAAAACACATTTTTTCCAGGCTATTATTCACAGGGAGCATACTTGAGCCTCTACCTGAGCAAGAGCCAGCACAGCCACACGCTCTGTCCCTGGCATGTGAGGTTGTGGGGCACCAGGCCCATGAAGCATGTCCTTCAGCTGCACCAGCAGAGCCAGGGGCTGCCAGGGACACTGCACAGCTGATTAGCAAGCTCCCGGGCCTGTGCAAAGCAGCTTGACAAAGCCAGCGCCTCCCCTCAGCCTGTGATTAGCTGAGGGTGGATTATTATTAATCATTTTCAATTTCTTCTCAGTGCAGGACCATGCTGCACCTGGCACCAGGCTCCTGCCCTGCCTCCTAAGCTTTAAGCCAGCTGGAGCCTTCAAAGGGGGGGCAGCATTGGCAACAATTTGTGCTGTGGAAGCCAGCCACTGTGCTCCCCCCACCTACCCAAGCAGCCCCACATCTGTTGCTGATAATGGAAGGCACAGTCTCAAAAAACAGCTTGTAGCAGCCGAGTCCAACATCTTCAGAAGGAGGGCTGTTGGGGCATCCCTGTTTGGCAACGTGGGGAAGAGCAGGAGAGGTACAAGGGAGGAAAAGGTAGCTGCCCTTTCTCTTCAGAAGCAACGCTGAGGGCAGCAGCTGGATCCAATGGGGAAGGGCTTCTCCAGAGCTGCACTGCTGCTCTAGGAGCCCTGCCCCACACTCCTGCAGTTTGATGGTGGGATTTCGCACAGAGTGGCCCTGTGCCTAACCTGCCCCCCGGCAGCTTAAGGCTCCCCCGGTTCCCAACACTGAAAGGAAGACTTTCAGCCTGAAAGCTGATGTATTTTCTTCACTCTCATGTAATAAAGCCTGTCTTGTCTCTTTCCTTAGCATATACATACCCCTTGAAAGTCCTCTGAGCATTATGAGATGGTGATGTAGTGTCTTCTTTTGGCCCCCATACTGGTCCTACTACCCTGGAGCAAGGAGGAGCTGGGCACTGATCCAGTAGGCCCAGGAACCACTTCCATATAAGGTGTTGACTCAGTTCAGAGCAACAGCCCAGACTGACCATGACAGCGTATAAATTAAAGTGCCATGGCCAGCCCATGGAAAGATCACAGCTCACAGGAACAATTGGAGGAAGGGAGAGCAGAGCACACATAAGGAACAGCGCATTTTAAAATGCCAAGTGTTAAGCAAAGTATTGTTACTATTTTGGGCAAAAGTAACAACAGTCACTTCTTTACTAAGAGCCAGCTGGAGGGGGAAGGAGGCTAGATGGGAAAAGCTCCATCTCAGCTAGACTTCACCTACAGCTCCTGAAGTAGTGACTTCTGAGCTCTGAACTAATGTTATATACCAGCAGGGACCAGAACAAGCTGCCCGTCCTTGCCCACAGAAAAGCAGCAGCAACTGGGAGAACACTACACAGACCAGCCACCAGATCCCATATTAAAGCTTCATATATACAAGAGCATTGAGCTCTGTGCAGTGATGCCCACAGGCAGTTAGGCACATTGATCACACCAGTTAAGGTCACTTGAAGGTCTTCCTGTGTTTCAGAGCACAGCCTTGAGGTATACAGCAGCTCAGGCAAGGTCAGCAGAGCTTTCCCTCACACCAAGCCCTGTTCTAGGGCTTTGGCTGGACATTCACTAAAGGCCTCCCACACTAAGCTTCTGGAGGCTTGCTAGACTGACACATTCCTCCCAGTTACAAGCAGCCCAGCAGGCTACCCCCGCCCCTTCCTAAGCCTGAGACAGAGGGCCTCAGTTACAAGGTGCTGGGGAAGGCAGCACTGGCCCCCAACAGTGCTGAAGGGAAGCGAGACTGTCTCAGGTGGTAAAAACAG
The DNA here is from genome assembly GCA_013400335.1 of Eurystomus gularis. Taxonomy (NCBI): domain Eukaryota; kingdom Metazoa; phylum Chordata; class Aves; order Coraciiformes; family Coraciidae; genus Eurystomus; species Eurystomus gularis. The sequence goes on along the minus strand of VZZY01003408.1, from coordinate 36,705 downwards.
AGCCCAGCCAGGCAACATGCACTTCCGTAGCAGAAGCAAGGCAGCAGCAACATAAACCTCCCTCTGACCAACCTGAGCTATGTTCTGCACAGAGCCACACTGCAGGGGCCCTCACAGATGGCAGCAGCAGCTTTGGCTTCAGCAGATGCAGAAAGCAACAGACTGCTGTGTCCCCATCACCTGGGTTTCCAGGGTCTCCATTCCCTGCTCTGCCACACTTCAGCTCCCCAGGATTTCTGAAAAGCAGCAGCTCCTCCTGGGCTACTGGCCCTGGTCCCAGCCCACACCCACACTCCACCCCAGCCATTCTTTCACAGGGTGGAGCCACTTTCACAACAGGAGCCTTGACACACTTCCTGCCCTCAGCACTGCTTTACCAAAGCACTTGAAAACAATCTGCCATCTGCTTCATCAGTGGGCTGCTATTGCCCTGTCCCCCAACACACAAATCTGCTATGCTAGGGGCGTCTCCCAGCCCTGCCTCCAACCACACTGTGCAGGACCAAGTACATAGAACAGCTTCTGAGCACAGCAAGCCAAGAAAGGAAGAGGACAGAGCCATTTCTCCTTCTGTCTGTTTATTTGTGATAGAAGAGCAGCCCCATATGACAGGGCCTGGCTCCTTCACCTCCTCCTCAAGGCCATTAGCATGGTTTTGGTTACAGCCAGAGCAGGTGATGGGCACCAGGCCCAGGAGAGCCACTGTATAACTTCCCCCAGGCCCAGTCAGATCCACAGAGGCAAGAGGTGCTCACTGTTACACCGCAGCAAGGCACACTGCAACCATCCTCTGCTGTGCTCACACTGGGCCAGAGCAGGGCTGGGCCCAAGCAGGAGAGCCCAGGAGCTGATTCTAGGGGCAATTATTGCTCAAGTCTTGAGTTTGCAGGAATGGAAGTGGTCCAAGACAAGGCTGCACTTGGCCTCCCCCCCACTGGAGCAAGCCACCAGCTGCCATACAGGTAATTGTGGCTAAAGCACACATGGAGCACCCAGCCCAGGCAAAGAAAGACAAGGCAACCTGGGCTTATCATGTGGGGGAGGCATTTCATGCTGGCGTGACCCCTGCTACATACTAGGCACAAGGCATGTGTACGGTACTGGGCAGGTCTGGGCCCTTGAGTCCCATCTGCACTGCCCCTACATTCTCCACAGCCACACCTGAGTGCAGATACACCAGGGCAGGAACCCTCACCTGGGCACAGGGACCAGAAGGGACATGCAGCACTGTGGCATGGAACAAAGTGGCACAAGGCATGGTAGAGCAGGAGCACTCATGCTTGAGCTGGCAGCAGCAAGCAGCCAGGGACAAGTCTGCTCATCCCTGTGGGCTCTGATGAGACAGGTAAGAGGAGAGGGCACCAGGATAGGGATCAGTCTCTTCTTTTGGTCCTACTCAGAAGGAAATGGCCCCCAGGCAGACGGGCCAGATGTAGGCACTTGGGGGAAGTTCCTCTGGAAACACTGGAATGGGACTGCAGCCCCACAGCTGTGATGCAGGCAGCTGCCTCTCTGCTCAGCAACACTGAGAAACAGCACAAGCCCTCCCAGGAGGAGAAGCTGCCCATGGCTGCTCAGAGCAGAGGGGCTGGGCATGCAGACAGGACAGCAGGGCTGGGCACAGGGGTACAACAGTCTGTAGGCACTTGACTCTGCTAGTGGCACCCAGGAGCAGGGGAACAGGTCCCAGCTGCCTCTGCCCCGGGGCTCTCATTGGCTCTGGGAGGGCCATGCCCTCTAGTTGGCTTTGACCTTGCCGTTGGTGACAGTGCCATTCTCATGGATGCTGCTACCGTTGTGCTGGGCTGCTTGCTGAGCCACTCTGGGCAACCGTTTGCCCTTGGTGTAGGACTGGTACCAAAAGTTAGAGAAGAGTATGAAGAAGATGGTCCCATAAATCCAGATGAGGTGGATGAAGATGGGAAACTGGTACTGGCAGCTGGGCATGAAGTAATACTGGGAGATGTGGACGGAGACAATCACAAATTGTGCCTGGGAGCAATGCAGAGCAGGGACAAGTTATTCATGTGAGCAGGGTCAGGGATTCCACTAGAGACCTTCTTTCTAAAATTGGGTCCTTTCCCACTCCAAAGCAGAGGTCCTTATGGTGACGCAGTCTAGCAGCAGCTGGAAGAGGCAGGCACATGTCTCAAGGAAGCATGTGCCTCTCACCCTCCCAATGTGGCTGCAGCCCAGGGTCAGCTGGCTGAGCAGCACCCACAGCCCAACAAGGCTGGCAGGGCCATCAGAGGCCCACAGTGAGCCAGAGCTGCTAGAAACTGAGTGAGAGGCTGCAGAAGAGACAACCACATCTGCTGGCTGCACCTTTCATAGGTACAAGGGTTGGCCTTCCCCTCCCATCAGAGGCTTAGGGCACGTGCTCTGCTCCACAGCACAAACTCACCAGCTGGATGGCTGTGATGTGCTTCTTCCACCACAGGTACTTCTGAAAAGCAGGTCCTGCTGCTGAGAGCCCATAGTAGAAGTACATGACAACATGCACCATGGAATTGATCATGGCATGGAATGAGCCCATTCCCCCTGGTAAGACAGATTTTCATTAGCATACATCAATCCTCCACAGCAATCAGCACTGCAAGGAGCTCCTAGGAGCCCAACAGGGCCAAAAAACCCTTCTCAGCATGCTAGGGCTAACCCCACTCTTTCCCCAAACTGTGCACCCAGTCAGTTTCCATCTTACCTGGACCAAACTTTGCTCCCCACCACCAGCTCCAAGGCAGAACAGAGTGGTGGAAGAGGTGCAAGAATGTGACCTGTTCATTCTTCTTCCGTAGGACAAAGATGACCTGCAATGACAACCCCACAGCATCAAGGACCTGCAGCCTTTGGAGTAGCTAGAGCAGGCTGGGCCACTAATTCAGTGTCTGATCTCAGTGATGCTTCCCCCACACCTCAACACTCACTGCCACCACACATTAGGCCACCCAACAGCTTCCAGAGCTGTAACATGCCACAAGTGGCCTCTGCAATAGCCCAAAGTGCCTCCTTGGCAGTGATGCCAGACAGAAGGCACTACCAAGTGAGACTGGAAAGGCTGAAGAAAGGCCCTACCCCAAGAACACTGATCACCAACTCCCTACCCAGCAAGCAGTGACAAGGCCTCCTCAGTATCTCAGAAACTCACTCACCGTATCTGTCAGTTCAATGAACTTGGAGAATACAAAGAGCCAAGCAACACTGACCATCTGTAACAGAACAGGTTAACATTAGAGACCCACCTCAGCCTGAACATGCCCAGTGACCAAGGGTCTCCATACAGCAACCCTTGGATGAAACCAAGAACCACAGATTAAGTTCTCTGCCTCAGGAGAGGCAGGTAGCTACGACTTTGCTGTCCAAAAGTGCTAAAGGCCATCCCCACTTATTGAGAGAGGGACAAGAACTCACCCTGAGGGCCTTGGGGTCCTGTGAGAAGTCCACAGGGTCACATCGCCAGGTGTACCCAGTAAGCCACCCTGCCATCAGGAACTGCAAGAATAGCATCATCAGTTTGAGACCCAACACATCACCCACTGCACTTCCCAAACCCTGTGCAGAAGGGCAGAGAACAGCCTGCAAAAGGACTCCCCATCACCCATGCAGCCTGCATGCGCTCCTTTAGATATGTCAGAAAAAGCCTACTGCTGACAACTCACCTCATAGACTATGTAAAGTGAGAGTCCCACCAAAAAGAAGTTGTATAGCACCATGAACTTCTTCAGGTTTAAAGGCTTCCTGTTGGCCATTAGTCGGGGACCCAAGGATAGTACAAAGTAGACATATGCCAGAAGGATGCCCATCACAAGGAACGGGGACTGCATCAGTGGATAATCAGCGATGCGGGGGTCTGCAGAGAGAGCCATGGTGCCGAGCAGTTAGCATCCTCACCCCCATCTGCTGCCAGCAATGTTACTGCCAGAGTGGAGGCAAGGACATGGCAATCCTGGTCTCCTAGGGCAGGAGTAGAAGTAGAGGGGCAGTCTGGGAGTAGAGGCTGATGAAGCCAGCCAAACTCAGTAAGGTACAGCTGAAGCAACACTTCAGGGCAACCTGGAGATCTTCTGCCCAGGAGGGCACAAGTGCCCCAAAAGGGTCTGCACAGGCATTGAGGCAAGACAGCCTCCTAACAGGCAGCCCCCAAACCCAGAGCTGCATCTACATCCAAGCAGAGGCAGGATGCAGCTAGACTCCAACTGCTTCAGGGATGCCAGACCATTCCCCCGTGCCTGCAGCTGTAAGGCATGTATGTGGTGCCACCTACCCTCCAGCGGTGTAGAGCCAAACACTCACCTGCTTTCTTCATGAAATCCTGATACATGGTCACAATCCCTTCCATGGTGGCGGCAGTGTCTCTGTGGAGAAAGGGCAGATCAAGCAGCTGTTTTCCCAGGAAGGCAGCCTGCAGAGCACAGCTCTGCAGATCAGTAAATTTCAAGCACAGCATCAGAGGTACAGTCATGCATATCTGGCCAGCATTGCTCTCAGCTGATCACACACCAGCAGCCACCTTCCCACTGCACCACATGCTCCCCATTTCTCAGTGAGCCTGGCCCCATCTCCCCAGCTCTGCTGGGAACCCCATCAGCCACCACCAGAAGTCCTTCCAAGGCAGGATCCTAACGTTTCAAGCCAGCTAGGAAAGCTGTCAACCTCAGCACTATCTCCAGCCCTTTAGTCTTTCTCCTGCTGTACAGGCTCAAGCATTACCACTCACAACAACCATGATGTTGCCACTAGCCTTGCTACCCATACCCACCCAGCACCCTGCTCTGCTTGACCCTGGTACAAGGTCTCCAAGGGAGACACAGTGCTGGTCTACACTCTCCCTGGAACAGTGCTTATGATCAGCTTTGGGCTCCTGCCCACTGATCCCTGCCAGAGAAGCAACACAACATCACCGGCAGACCTACTGCATGAGAGAAGAAAGCCACTGGTTCAGAAAAACACCAGTTTCTGGCGTCAGAGTTCCTGGTTTTCTGTCCTTGCATAAAACCCTCCTGATAAGAACTACCACCCCATCACCCAGCACCTCAGAGGCCAGGTGCATCCTACTTGGCAATGACATTTCCACTCCCCTTCCAGACAGGGGACAGTATCTCCAAGTAGTGGAGACAGTCACAGGAGGCTGATATAAGGCTTCAGGGAGAAGGACTGACACTCCCCACACTTGCTCAGCCTCACTACGGGCACACAGCACACCCTCACCCAGCCCCCTGTGCTCCCCAACCTCTCCCCAGCCCACAGGAGACCAGAGCAGCAGGACAAGAGGCAGAGCACAGGCCCAGCCTCATCTGACTCACCCATCTGTGAGGGAGGCATTCCCCACAGATGCCACCAGACACTCCACCTATCCCTTCCTCCAGGAAGGTGCACATGAATTACTGCCCACAGAGGCCTGGAGAAACAGGTCCCCAGCCCAGTCTCCCCAGGAGGTTTGTTGCTGCCACCACCAGGAAGCACACAGCCTCTCCCAGACCAGCAGCTGAGAGGCTGAAGCCACAGTAACCTTCTCACTAAGGTCCCAGCTGGGAGCATCCAGCAGACACTGCCACCTCAAGCCCTTACCAGCCAGCACCAGCACTGCTCCTTCAGCTTCACTGCAAGAGGAAGAGCTCAGCAAAGTCCCCTTTATGCACCATCTAGGGCCCAGGCAGGACAGCAGCAAACACTACTCATGCAGTGCTACCAAGCACCTACAGGACAGGCTTCACTGGCTGCAATCTTCATGGGAGCCTGGCACATGCTATTTTCACCCACCATTCTCTTCAAGTCACTGTAGTGCAGCAACAATGCTGGCTCTGTGTCTGCCCAGTCATACCCTCTGTGCTCCTTCAAACTGGGGAGTGCCACACAACCTCTCTGCAAACAGCAATGGGGTGGAACAGGTCTTCCCCTTTATCCCCACCCCCTGAAGTACCCATCCAGAGCAGCCTGCACAGCCATGCACCCAAAGGACAGAGCTCAAGAAGTTTTGCTGTGCTTCAGAAATCACAGGAAAGTAGTCGCTTCTGCCACCTTGGAGGCAGCTGCAGCAACAGGGTAAAGCCCCCTCAGGACTAATCACTGCACTTCAGGGGCACCAGCAGCAGAACAGATGCTCACCTTCCCAATCCAAAGTTTCCAGGAGTTTAATAGCAAGTAATACTCACTTCTTGTATCACTGCAATACAAGTAATATTTAAGGTCTCAGGCACAGCTAAGATTATCCAACTCTACATGCAGCAGAAGCCAGAAAAGTATAGCAGGAACTATGGCATTCTTGAGAGTGACTCAACACTCCATCTGCAGGAAATGCAGCAAGTCCTTAAAGCTGTTGAGCTTTATGCTGCTTTAATCACTAAGAGCAAGCTCCAAACTTGTCTGTCTAGTTTCAGCTTTCAACCACTACATTGAGCTACACCTTTATTTGCTAGATTGAGGAGCCCTCAAGAGTTAGTTCCCAGCACACATACCTGACCATTCAAGATGTGTTTATCATATCAAGCTGAATGAGTCAACCTTACTACAGGTTCAGGGCAGAGACAAAGCTCCTGTGGAGTACTTGCCTGTTTTGACCAGGCTAGGATGAAAAGACAGTATCCGTCATCCACTAGCTCAGAGCTGTATCTCACACTGAAGAGAAACACCTTGTGCTCAGGCACTACTGATTACTTTGCTGACCCTGATACCAACAAGGCTTCAGCACCACTGGCCAACTAGGTCCCCAGCTCAAAAGAATTCAGGGTCCCAGGATACTGGAGACTTGGGTGATAAGACTCATACTGCAGTTTTGTCCTGACCTGCTAAAGGCTGCAGAGAGCACACAGCAGATAAGGGTCATCCTGGCAGCAGCCCTGAACTATCCTCCTTAGCAGTGGGAGAAGCCCACTTCCACCCAGCTCTAGCAAAACAGTCTGCACCAGTGTGAACAGCAACATGTCCCTGTTCCCATGGAGATGTCCATGCCCCATGTAGATGTCTTGTGAAGCATCTCCAGCACTCCTACAGCCATACATGCCACAGGAAGACAGGAAGCACTGGACTTGTCCTGAACATGAGCTCTGGGCAAGCACCAGGGCCAAACCAGCACAATCATGCTACAGACCCTTATGAAAAGGAGCTATGCATTTTCCACAGCTTCCCTACGCAGACCAACCACATCCCGAGGGAACCCCTGAGGTCTTCAAATTTTTACAAGCCCTGGTATCCATAGTGGCATACTATGGATAGTATGTCCTGCATTAGAGGCTGAAGTTAGCCTTTGCTTAGTGAGCAAACATAGGGATTTATCACCCTTCCTCTGTCTCCCAAGGGGCAGCCACTGGCCTCAGGGTGTTGGCAGTTGAGCTGTAAAGGGGAAGCTGTAGAGCAGGCCCAAGCATTACCTTCACTAAATAGCAGGATGCAAAGTGCACTAGCCTGCCTGAGCCACGGTGGCTCCATGCCAGCCCTTCTGCTTCAGGCAAGGGTTTTCCAGCACAGAGAAGCAAGCACTTGGGAATATGAAGTCACTTCTGCCATTTCCTCTGCACAACACCAGCACTTGATGTCCCTCTGCACTTTGAGATGGGTTCACCATCCAGCCAGGCATCTGCTCTTACTGCCCTCTATGCTACACTGCACATCACACACCACAGGTGTTTACAGCTCAGTGGTTGGTATCTGTCCTCTCTGCACAGGGGAGACACTCTCCTTTGACTCTTCCCAGACCCTGATCCTCTTGGGCAAGGAGCTGGGAGGAGATGGGAATGCAAAGCCGAGCCTTGAAGAGCTAAAGAGAAGCCAAGCAAATAGGTCCAATCACCCCAAAGCATCAGGAACCCTTGGGGCTCAAACACACCCTGCATGATACCTAGAGACCTTGCAAAACATCTCCTTCCATCTCTCATCAACAGGGTGTCACTTCCCCATCTCAGCAAGAGGGTTTCCCGTATTTGCAAACCAGAGTATGAGGCCACATTCTGTCCCAGCATCAAGGATTAGATACTTGCTTACACCAAGCAATGTGTACACCACATATTTCCAACAAGCTAATACAGCCAATTAGTGCAACTTCAGCAAGAACAGCAAGGCCCTTTATAACCAGCCCCAGAAGCCCACGAGCAGTCAGACCACAGCATTGTGAACTACAACATCAACAGAGACCAGAGCTCAAGGCAGTTTTGTTACCAGCCTCACAGTGCACCTCTCTCCCCACACAGCAATCATCTGCAAGCAACAGACTCAGTCCCAGCCATCCAACACTCCTACCCCTTCCACATTCAAGTCAGGAATCAGTCCTGTAATAAGTGCCAAGGAAGCCACCCTGATCGCCCCATGAGTTTAATTACAGGCAGCACCAAAACAGTCTGGTAGATGGCCACAAAGCTGCCACCCCAAAGAGAGCTGGCACAGGGCCCTTGCTGAACTGGCTAAAGCAGGTCTGGCCCTGTGGAGCTCCCAAGGGAGTAGCAATCCTCAAAGGTCAGGAGATAACCAGCTGGCCAGATATCAAACCATCCCACATCCCTGACCGACAAGCTGGCCACAAGGCTTGCTGCCTGATGCATCTCTGAGCTCCACAGCCTCTCAGGAAGAGAGGAATTCCTCCCCCAGCTCCCCACCACAGCACCTGCTGCCCAGCTTCCTTGGAGCTCCAGGAAGTCACTATGCGATCCAGCAAGACCTCCACACAGCTCCATGCTCCCAGGGACAACATTCCCCAGCAGAGCTATGGGTCCTGTGGTTCTGAATATCTGCCAGCAGCAGCTGCCATCTGGAAGAGTGGGACTGACCAACCCAGGGTCTGGTGGCCCCAGACCAGGCACAGACAGGGCTGTGTACAGCTGGCATCTCAAAACATCACCAAGAGTTGCCAGTCAGCTCCAGGAGAAGGTTTCTGGAGCTTATACGCAACTGAATCCAGCAAGATGAGGAACACAAAACCATGTCTGCCCTGAACAACACACGAGCAGCAAGGCAGTCAGAGCAAGACAAGAGGAAGAAGGAGCCCAGCCAGCCCAAGCAGCAAAACCCTGTTCTTTATCAACTCTGCACTGGGATCACTCCAAGACTAAAGCTTGCTGTGAAGCACAGAAAACTATTTGGATCTCCTCCTGCTGCTGCTCTGTGCTCAGGTGAAAGGGAGAGGAGCCTATAACCACAGGGCACACTTGGTTCACATGGAGCATCTCAGGACACCAGTTCAACCACATGCAGCAGAGAACACTCAACAGGAGAGCCAGATTCAAGTACACTTACATTACTGCTACCAATTTCAGCCATCTGAACTGAAGACTCAGTAAGGCACTGCTGTCCACTTGCTACTACAGTCATGTTTCTCCCCTCAAGAGAAACCACAGCCTAAAGAGATGTCTGTGCACCAGCTCATAGAGCACAGAAAACCAGTTTGTCAGTAGAGCATGAGCTACTATGTTTCAAGTATGGAAAGTCATACCAGCAGATTAGGGCAGAGCAGGAAAGTAGCTCTCCCTAGCCTAACACCTCAGCTCTGAGGATTCAGGACAGACTCTGATCAGAGTTTGAGGGCAATCAGTTCCACAACTCTCAGTCTACAATGTACCTACAAAGTCTACAAGGAAACTTCTCACTGACAACCACCAGATAAGTTTTCCTACCTGAATCACATCCATTTGTCACTTCCTCTGGCTCAGCTACTTCATGCTGAGTGTCAAAGGACACTGCGAACAGCCTGGTATCACATGCTCTGCATCAGCATACTTTGAAGTCAGTATAAAAGGACTGTGTTCACAGAGCAGGGAAGCAAACTCAAACCCTGCAGATGGAACAGGGAGAGCAAGAGCAGACTCCCAGATTAGCAGGCAAGCTCTGTGGAGCCTAGGCAGTCAGCATGGCACCTGCTCTCAGGGTAAGGAGCCAGCCCATTGCAACAGGGTACTGGTAACCTCGTACAAAAACTAAGGCAGGTAATCAGACTTCAGAGTCCCACAAGAGCATACATTGCAGTAAAAGGTCGATATGCACAGCACACTTATTCCAGAGATAGCACCTCCCCCCAGGCTGATCAGGAAAGCTCTTGGAGTAGGTTTACTCCCCATGACATTCAGCACTGGTGGCTGTGTACTCAGGGCACTGATACCAACCAGTACAGATAAGAGCATCTGGGGAAAAGGTGGGGAAAAGGCAGGGAAAAGGCAACATTAGGCAGAAAGTGTAACATAGCAAGGAACAAAGGACTAAAGATGTAAAAGAAAGAAACAGAAGGTTAAGATACCTACCAAAGTGGAAAATAAGGTCTTTCCTTTGAGCTAACCACACTGAACTGTGTCCACTCCCTCATGCAGCACCAGGTGAGGTGGGAAGCAGGTGGAGATGGCTGGGCTCCCTCTCTGAAGTGATGGCACTCAGCAGCCCCCCAGGGTGCACAAGAGAGGACACATGGGAGGGACAGAACTAGGCAGGCACCAGAGGAGGGCAGGCAGGGCTACACCAATCAAGGCCGTCTCCTGACATCTGCTTCTAGAAATAGGTCAAGCCTTCTAAAGCCCTCTAGCAGAGAAACACAGAGCACTCCTATCTGGAGGTGGGACAGACTGTATCAGAGCATTCATCTCTGTGGTTTTAATCATTATGCAAGTGTCTCACTACAAGCTTCACCTATGTTCCCACAGCAGTGTCTGTAATCATTACACACTAATGATTACTGTGCTCTTTTATCCTGGGCTGTATCAAAGAAAGTGTTGCCAGCAGGTCAAGGCAGGCGACCCTCCCTCTCCACTCTTGAGGCCCCACCTGGACTGCTGCATCCAGCTCTGGAGTCCTCAGCATAAGACATGGACCTGTTGGAGTGGGTCCAGAGGAGGGCCACAAAAATAACCAGGGCTGGAACACCCCTCCTACAAAGAAAGGCTGAGACAGTTGGGGTTCTTCAGCCTGGAAAAGAGAAGGCTCTGAGGAGACCTTTCTGTGGCATTTCAGTAGTTAAAAGGGACCTATAAGAAAGATGGGGACAGTCTTTTTAGCAAGGCCTATTGCAACAGGACATGGGGTAATGGTTTTAAACTAAAAGAGGGTAGACTAGACACAAGGAAGAAATTTTTTTTACAATGAGGGTGGTGAAACACTGGAAGAGGTTGCCTGGGGGTGGCAGATGCCCCATCCCTGGGAACATTCAAGGTCAGGTTGGATGGGGCTCTGAGCAACCTGCTCTACTTGAGGATGTCCCTGCTCATTTCAGGAGGGCTAGACTAGATGAACTTTTAAGGTCCCCTCCAACCCAAAGCATTCTATGATTCCACAATTCTGTCTCATCCAGGCCTGTGCATTAATTGGACAGGTGTAACATGACAAGATGGATATTAAAAGTCTACAATGATGCAGAAAGGAAAGGCTCCTAAAATCCCTCCAACAGATCTATCTGGACCATTCCAGAAACCCAGGTGTGAATGCAGAGCCACTTCTCATTGAGACAAGGCATCACTGCCTGGAAGTCACGACATAACTTTGTGCCCTGCTACCCTCCACACCAAGGTGGCAGTGCAGTCACACAACCACCTTCTAAAAGGAGAAAGGGATGTTCTGACAATGCCAGAGATATCACACTCCAGCAGCACAGTATATGCACCACAGATGCCAACAGGCATAAGGCTTAATAGATATCTTTAACAGGGCCCTCCACACAAAAAACACACATTAGCCCTGATGATCCCCACACAGGTGTAGATGGACCACTCAAAGCCAGAGCTGTTGCTCCTACTGCTGGTACTGTACAGATGGGAAAAGCCTCTTAAGAGTTAAGTAGAAGCAGCACCAGATATAAATCTGCACATATACAGAGCAAATCTATTAAGAAATCATGAGAGCAAGCTAGACAATCTGACCCACAGGGTAAGAGCACTCCTTGCAGCAAGGCTAGAGAACTTGCTGCCAGTGACAGCTTACTGCTCTGATCCATCCCACAGGGAAGAATCAAGCAGAAATTAAATACCCTGAGAAACATTAAGGGAAAAATCAAGAACCATCAGACCCAGTTACCACCCCCACCATTCCCAAGCCACTAAAGACTCAGATAGCATCCAAACACAGGCCTGCTGGTGGGGAGCTGATTGTGGCAGCTGCAACTTGTCATCTCTGAACAACAGTAGCCTCATAGCTCCTGCAGGGAAAGCCCAGACTCCTGGGGACCAGCTCCTCCCTGCAGGAGCCCAGGCTGCCTCACCTGTTTGACTAGCAAGAACCAGACTTTCCAGCCCAAGTACTCCCACCATCTGACAGCCAGAAGGGCACATGCTAGTACAAATCCAATACAAAAGCTCAGAAACACAGAAGATCTCTTGGACATCACAGGCACCACTCCCAATATCCCCTGTAAGCTTCTTCCTGAAGGAGCGATCTCAGCCTGAGTGTTGAGTGTGCTGTAACCCCAGCAGAAAAAGCTAAAGCATTCACCTGCACTTCAGGATGCACTTCAAGGACCAAGACAAGAATTCAGCAATCCACTTGCTTCTGATGCCAGCTTCAGAGCTTCCTGGGAATGCAAAGCTTTTCTCCATCAGGACAGAAAGGAGACACTATGCACCTTGAATAAGCTTATTTACTTTCATCTACAAAACATGGTGCAAGATACTTCTAGGAAAGAGGGATTTTTTTTCTCCCCTAGCCTCAATTTTAACAGTACTTTCTTTCATACTACGTCTGCCCTGAAGGACCATATAATAACCCACCATCTCACAGACTTTCAGGAAACAGAAGTGAGAATACAATGCGGGGTAGGACTGTGAAGGACCAGGCTGCGTGGGTGGCATGGCTTAATCCCCACAGCAAGATGCAGCAAGTAGATGCTGCAACAGCTGGCACTGTGCTACTTCTCATAGGAACAAGCTGTTGGCAGCAGCTCACACCCATGAGCTCAAGGGGCTTCCTCAAGCAAGTCAAGCCCCAAAGGCTCAGTCAACTGTTCGACTTTAAATCATTGTCAAGAAGCTGCCCAGCAGGTCTGGTGGGAAGGTCATCTCCATCCAGATAGGAATCTGCCCCAGCTGCATTCTGGCAGAAGAGAAGGTGGTCAATTTGCAGCAACATAGCAGGATGGATACACTGCTGCATAGCCAATCCCAGCCTCAGAGAGGGGAAGAGATGCTCTAAGGGAAGGCACTAGCAGGAAAGCACCCAGTGTTATCCCACAATGCCCACTGAGCACAGGAAAGGGTATTCACCACACTTCGTCCTGCCCTTGAGACTCCAGAACCAAGGTGGTCAGTCACAGGGAAAACACTATGGGAAGTAGCTTGGTCACTGAGGCATACAGACTGCCTCCCCCAGTGCCAGCTCCCCTCCTGTCACTGCCTACATATTTACACTGTTTTATTTAGCCTGTTTTAGAAATCAAAAAGAAGCGGCTTTATAAGCCGCCCCTTCATTACGACAGAGGAACATGCCTATATGAGAGACCTATAGACCAAGTCCAGTACTGCCTGCGGAAGGTCAGATGAGCATTTAGCCATGGTTATGAAACATGCAGCTGCCCAGCAAGTGTAGACCCCTGTGCAAGACCACACACCAGTCTGAGATGAGCTTGCAGACAGGCTACTGCTGCCACCAGGAGGGTGACAGTGACCTCCCCCTCCCACTGGTGTTCCAGAGCCAGGGGGAGGCCAAGCACCTACACGAGCCTGCACTCAAAGCTAACATTGTGTCACAGCAGCGGGGGAGGCCTGGTACTGCCACCCTGCCCGGAGGAGGAGGGAAGAGCCATCTCAATGGTACATTGATGCTGAGGGCTGTGTAGGAGAAAGCTCTCCGGCCACTGAGCAGCCGGTGCCTGCTCTCACCCTGCCGCAGTGAAGCCCCGGCAGACCACAGCCCTCCTCAGCTGTTCGACATCCCCGCAGCCTTCAGCCACGGCCGAGCCCAGCGGCCACACCAGGACGGAGACGTCAGGGCGCCGAGCGCAGCCGGGGCTCCCGGACAGGGCCCCGCACGGGCCTTACTCCCACCCCTACGGGGCTCCAGCACAGGCCCGCTGCACCGCGGCTGGCTGAGGGTAACGCCGAGCCCCTCAAGGAC
>VZZY01003408.1:0-22513 GCA_013400335.1 Eurystomus gularis | reverse complement strand
CCCGGCCGGACCAGCCACAGCAGCTGCCCCCAGCCCCACCGGCAGCGCCAGCGCAGCGATGCCGACCCGCTTCCCTGACGTTCGGCAGTCACCACAACTGACCCGGAGAGGAAACAAACCCCTGGCTCGAGGCCCATCGCTGCCGGCAGCAGGGAGGCAGCCCCGGCGCAGCCGGGACCCTGTCGGCAGCACAGCCGCAGGGCAAAGCCCTGCCGGGCCGAGTGCCAGGCCGTCTGTGCCCAGGCGCACAACCAGCGAGAAGACAGCCCTGACTCCCGGCGGGCTGGGAAAGCATCCCGAGCACCGCACTGAGACGGTGCGGAGAGGGCGGCTCTGGCAGACAGCTGCCCGGTGGAGGGCGGCCCACCTACGGGAAGGGAACTGCACCCTTCCCTGGGCACCCCGGAAGGTGCTCTGGGGCAACTCCAGCAGGCCGTCAGCCGGGGCCTCTGGGGGACACTGCAGCTCCTCACACCACCAGGACCCAGCTGCTCTGAAAAACCACTTCAACAACCCAACTAGGGCTCCACTTATCTCCCTCTTTCCGACCCACGCCGCTGGCCTGTCACAAGGACCCATACCGCTGGTAGTTACCCTCCCCTCCGCGGGGTGACAGCCGCCGCTAGCGCCTTCCTGCCTGGTGGCAGCCGCACCCAGCCTCGTCACCTGCCAAGGGCATGTCACAACACCCATCCCGCCCATCAGGCCACGGCCTCGCCAGACTCATCCCACCACCCGCTCTGGTGAGCGGGGGGCACCACCCATCTCCTCCCGTGCCCCGGAGCATCTCGGGTGACAGAAACACTGACACCCACACGAGTCTCCTCCAGCCTCTTCCACTCCCGCAGGCTGTTGAGCAGGTGCCAAGCCGGCACATGGACTCACCAGGACAGGGCCCACCATCCGTGGCAGGCAAAGCTTCAACCCTAAAGCAGCTAAACCCCGCTAAGGCCTCAGCACTCCCCTGCTCTGCAACAACCTTCAGCAAACAGCCCTAAGGACCCTTCCAACACACACCAACAGCAAGCCCAACCCACCACCAAGCTCAGACACCTCCTCCCAAATCCCCCTCAACTCCCCACCCAGAAAATCCAGAAGGACCCCCGCGAAAGACCAGGCACCCCCTAGGCCAGTCCCACCAAACAGGGCTGGGCCCAGCATCCACCACCCCGGAGAAGTCATCAACGTCTCCCACGTGTACCCCACGACCGCACACACTCACCGCCGCACCCGACTATACCCGCCACCACCGCCGTCCCAGCCCTTAAATAGTGCTGCCCTGCCCCCCTCGCCGCCGCCGATTGGCCTGGAGGGGCGAGCTTCAGGCCGAGGGGCCAATCGGCGGCAGCGGCGCGGCCCGCCCATGCCGTGGCCACGCCCACTCCGGCAGCGCCTGTGCCGCGCAGCGCGCTGACATTTTGAGGGCGGGCGGAGCTGGGTGTGGGGCGGGTTTGGCTGATTTTTAGCGGCGAGGCGGGTGCCTGGGGAGGCCCACGGGCGGAGGGGCTGCAACAGGAGGGAAGAGATGGAAAATGGCCGGGAAAAGGCCGGGGCGGGGAGGGTTGGCTCCAGGGCGGTGGTGAGGGCATGAGGGAAATGGCAGAAGGACGGTCGTTCTCACATCGACCTCTACCTTCTTTGGTGCTCCTGAGGTGAAGCAGGGCCTATCGCAGTCCAGACAGGCTGGCCACGGCCCACCCCAGCAGGCGAAGCAGCAGCGCAGTGGACAGAGAGAGAGTCACAGAGATGACCCCACAGAGGATCATCATCTGCAGTCAAGGCGCAGCATCCTGGTTACTCAGAGATGTTGGTGTCCCCGCCTTCACAAGAGCTCACTGTCAGTGGTGGGCTCTTCCAGTTTTACACTTTTAGGAAACAATCAACTACAGATCAATAAACAAGTGGTACATATACTCATCTTTTTTCCCAGTGACACCACAACAGCTACTGCGAGCATTTGGAAACACGGTACAGAAGGATACCTCAGAGACATTAAGTCTGGCTGCACGCAGTTTCCAGCACCCCTTCATCCTCTGTTGTCTTCACAAGTTTATCAAGCTTCATCTTAAAAAGGGGCTGGGCTTTGACTGGTGCTTGTCTGATCTGATGGCGATTTCAGAATTCACTATTCTAATTATTAGGAATCATCTTCTCATTTCCAGTTTAATTTGATGCATGGCCAGTTAATATCCATTTGTTCCTGTGCCAGTGTTGTCTTCTATCTCACATAAGTCCTTACCTTGGATTTATGCTCCAATGTATTTGTAGACAGCAAATCATCTCCCTCTCGGCCATTCCATGGAAGCCTAAACAAGTTTTTCCAGAACTTTCTTACTAGCCAGCCTCTCCCTGCACCTAATGCCATGGTACTTTTCTGGACAGGCTGCTGTTCAAGTTCCCTCTCCCAAAGATGGATGACCAGGAGTAGTCACAGACTTGTGCTCACCTGGGGAGAATTCCCCATCCAGCTGCAGCCATGGCTGCATTCACCCTTTTCAGTCCCACTTTGCAGTGTCTGCTCGGAGTCACTCTGGCTGGTTACTTCTTTAACTCTTCTTTTTCAGGTGCTTGCAGCTCAGTAAGCTGCCAAAATGAAGTAAAGAACTGCACTCCTGGTGACTTCCATGCCTTTTTTTTGGTGGTATGGCATTCCTTTACTTTCCCCTGGAGTGTCAATGCACCACAACATTCTCACTTCACCAGATTACGCCTAAGATTTGTGCCAGTCCTTCAGGAAATCTATAAGGTCACCCACAAAGTACCTCAGTAGTAGCCCTCTGCGTGTCCTGATGTGCTCCCTTTCACCAGGCCCTGCGTTCATCTTGACCTTAACCACTCCTTCCCACATGACATTCCTGTGCTCCTTTCCGCCCCAACATCTACCAAGGTTCCAATTGGCCCCAGGTTGCCAGCTGCTTTCCTGGAGTCCACCCAGGACCTATTGCTTTATAGAAAGGCTTTTTTAACTATCAGGTTAGTCAGACATAGTAGACTATGTTTTATCCCACTTTCCAGTTCCTGTCCATGTGCTGTGTTACTCTCTAACTGAATACTGCTAACACCAGACTGGCAGGCCTGCAGGTGTCTGGATCACTATTCCTCCCTTGTTAAGTGTAGACATCAATATTCCTTGCTATTCTTCACTTTTTTTTTTTGTCCTTCTTTTATTTTGCACCATTACTCTATTTTTACTTGATTCATGGTCAAATTCAGTGGAAACCTTGCTATGCTCTTTGTCATGAAATGAGAGATCAGCGGTGGATTCCTTCACACTCCCTACTGGATACTTTTCTACCTTGTATCCCAGATCTCATAGCTTTCTCCAAGCATTTGTTCTTTCTTCTGGATCCACTCTTGCTGGCAGGCTTGTCAGGCTCTAACAATTAGCACCAAATTGCACAGTCCAGCCTCTTCCTGCTCTTGGAATAAATTTCCAGGTCACTCTCATCTCTGAATGCAATTTCATTCTTCTCTTCATCAGTCCTAGAGTCTTCTTCCCTGTTGTGTCTGTTGTCTCACCATTATTGCTGGACAGTATTTGCTCTTTAGCTTTCCCCTTCTACTGCGTTTTCTGCTCCTCTCCTTAATTTTCCTACAGATCAAATACATTTTTTCATTTCATTTCTCCTCTATTAATTTGTTTTTTTCTTTCCACATTCACTTGCTGTGATGGGTTACTTCTGTCTGCATGTCTGCCTAGTTTTACTTCTCATGCTTAGTGGTTGTCTGCAGTGCCTTCGCATTCCCCCTTTCCACCACATCCCCAGAGTTGCAACAGCATGGGCAGGAGCTCCAGCTGGTGCAAGGACCCTGGTCTGCCAGAGCACCCTGGCTGCGGGCGAGTGGATCTGTCGCCATGCCGGCCCAGCTATGGCTGGCCAGGGAGGTGACGCAGAGTCCCCTCCTAACCCCTGGGGACACGCCTTCAGCAAGGACTTGACTAATCTGCTGGGTGTTGTGGATCTGGGTTTCTGCCTTCCCAGCCTCTCTAGAAGCAGGGTAGCAGAAGCACAAGTAACAAAGAAAACCCCTCAAAAATGAGGGAGGTAAGGATGAGGGAGACAAGACCAGAGTGATGTGACCTGTTGTGTACAGCCTCATGTTCCCCAGGTGTCTGGAGAGAGACTTTTATAAATGGATAATCTGCTGCTTCCATCTTGAATCCTGTCTGTGTGACCTGAAATCTGAGAGAGAAGCTGTTTGCAGCCAGCTAAGTGCGTCGCTCTAACTGCAGCCAAACTACAGATGATCATGTCACAGGTCTGCACAAGGGTGTCCTTCCTGCACCAACCACTGCTGCAGCCGGCAAAGCCCTACAGGGTCATTAATCCTTCACCTACAATTCGGGAAACAACCTGGCTGTTGTGCTCTTGGTCACAACAGCCTGGGCTGCACCAGGCTCCAGTTTGGGAGAATTTAAGCTCCTTCGTCCATTGCTTATCCTGGAGGGCAACACACCATTTCCACTGTGGCTTTACTGAGAGTCTTGCTGATCCTTCTCAACATGGAGATCCAATCAGATGGAGGTGGGTGTGAGTCTCTGCACTCCTCCTTTCCATTCCGTCCACCAGTCCTTGTCTTCTACTTTCTCCTTGCTTCTTGCAGAGCCTGGTGCACCTCTTTTTCTCCTTGTCCTGGTGCAAAAAGCAGGCATGCACTAGTGTAACATGCTGAAGGCACAAAGATGTGTGGAGGATTATCAGACTATCAGATGGGAAGGTCCGAAGAAACTAAGCAATGAAAAATGAATGAAATCCAATGAAAGGGATTTAGTAACAATTTATTCTGCATGTGATGAGCGATGCTGGTGCAGCTTCTCGATGTTGCACCTTTTCTAGTGCCAGTCTTGAAGAGTGGCACCATGCAGCTGGGTGGGGAAAAGGGGGTTTCGGCCCCTCCAGATGCTAAGTTTCTCAGTTTTTCTGACAGAGATAGAAATTCTCGGTGTCCTGACTTTCTGGAGAATCAAATTATCTTTTTTATCATGTCAGATTTACATACTAAGTTTACATTATCTTTATAAGCATATAAGTGAATTTAGAACGTATTGGGTTGGAAGGGACCTCTAAAGGCCATCTAGTCTAACCCCCCCCAAAAAAGGTTCTTTTTCTAATACTGAAAAATAGAATCTTGAGGTTTTTATGTGGCAAAAACATTGACATTATTTAACTTGAAAAATCTAAAAGATAATAAAAAGACCAAATGAATGTAGTGAAATTAAACATGTGCACTTGGCCCTGTAAGTTTTCAGTAATGTATTTGACATCATTAGCAAGTTAGCAAATATGCCTACCTTATTACACCTGGGGAGTGAAAAGACAATTTCCAAATCTTCCCATCCTTTTATTTTTAATCCTGAAAAGCCAGCAATTTTGCATGTGATCAGATAAAAACACTGAATATAAATTGGCGCCAAAACACTGAATGTAAATTGTCTGCCTAATGTTGTTTAACCTGTCTCCCTTTCTCCTGAGCTTGAACCCTAAAGCACTATCAACCACACATCATTGCTACACACCTTCTCTGTGACTCCATGACAAAAAAATGACAAGTTTATTATGCTGGCAACCACAAAACATCCCAAAAATGCTCCTATACCACCTCTGTCTATATTGAGGGAATATTTCATGACCACTAAAAGTGGAGGAAGATGACACTATTCGGAGCCTGAAGGACCATTAAATGCCATAATGTCATTTTTTGCCATTTCAACAAATGGAGGTGGGCAGACAGGCCATGCCCAAGCGCGGGCTGATGCGCTGCCTCCTTCCACAGTTGGGATCAACATTAAGTGACTCATCTTGCGCAAACTTTTATCTGTTACTTACACTGATTACATCATCCTGGTAGTAAAGGCCAATTACCCCATTGCTGTCAGTGTTGTCCTTTTCCCCTTCAGCCAGAAGAAGTATTTTCAGTCCTGGAATCTGAAGTCCCTAGAAGCCCCTCAAGCTACCAGAAACTACTCACAACATCTCTATAGCCAGCAGGCATGAAATCACCTGGCTGAAATCCCTGCTGTAACATGATGCTGTAGTTTTACTTTAAAACATCACCTGGAAAAAGGCATGAGATAAAAAGGAAGGGAGAAGCATCACCAGGAAGCTTGCAGGCACTGTTGTGGTGCGATGGAGCAGAGACGCTTTGATGGCAGACTTTCACCTTGGTCTGTTTAATTGCTGGACTTTGCCTGCCAGCTGGAGTGGGCAGCACACATGACTGCGGTTTCCTGACAGGATGGAATTCTTTATCAGCTGCATAAAAGCCAGCAGCCTCTCCAGTGTGAGCCCTAACACCCACCTCTGTGGGCTGGCAACATCACCCCAGCAATGCATGACACCCTGGGGTCCTACACAGGCATGCCAGAAGTGTCAGCCCACTCTGGACCTGCTGAAGCATCACAATGTCTTCCTATAGCCTATAGGACAACCTTATGGAATAATGGTGCTTGTTCCAAATCCACACAGATCCTGGGTGGGGAACGGGCAACAGAGCTATGGCCAGAGCAAGATGACTTCTCCACCCCCAGCAGGCAGTTGGGATTACGGTCAGAGTTGGTGACTTGACACCTGCATGCCACGCTCCACAACTGCATCCCAGGCCTGCCCTCCTAATGTCTGGTGCAGTGGCGTCATGCAGCTCCATGGAGCAAACAAAGCCAGAAGAAAAACCCCTCCCAAGTGCTCCAGACTTTGCTGGAGACTTTTCTGGGAAGACTTTGCCTTGACCTGAAGTGGCCACAGAGTTCTGAGCAAAGGCTGCCCAAGCCAGGGGTCCCAGGTGCTGCATCTCAGCCGTGGGGCAGCAGGGCTTTGGGCAGGCACTGGTACAAGCTGCCAAGCATCAGGCTGAGCACACTGCTGGTCACCCTGCAGGACTAAGCCACAGAAAGCACATTGTCAGAGCGTAGGATTGTTCTCGGAGAACAGGCTGCACAAAGGCAGATTGTTTTGCCATGAAATGAGGCCGTGTTTTAGCTCCAGCCAGGGCTGGGCTTTGCCTGCCCATCCGGGCTGCAGGCTGGCAGGGGACACTGCCTGCTCCTCCATTGCTGCCATCCTCCCTGGCATCTTCTCTGATTCTGAGATTCTCCACTGGCGCAGTCAGCAGCACAGTGCATGCCATGAGATCCACGGTGCGTGGGGAGAAAAAGGAAATTGAGGGTAAGAGAACTTGTGGCAGAACCTGCTGTGGGCTCCTGCGCCTGCCTGGCAGGTCCAGGGGGCACAGGGGCAGAGGAGAGCAGCAGTGGGCAGCTCCCAAGGTGAGGACTTGCAGTGTTTCTCCCAGATAGGCAGGAGCAACCGTCCTCCCTTGAAGGGACAGATATAACCAGGAGGGAAACAGAGATATGCTGTAAACTGCTCTGAGATAGCAGGCAGAGAACGCAGTGGCCTCCTTTCTGCAAATACTCACCTCTCCAAAAATTGTTGTTGATGGTGAACTTCACAAGCCTCCTTGGATGCCCTCATGCCTTCACTGTGTATGAGGACAAGCATCTTACACCCGAGCTCCAAGAGGACAGCAGGGAGCGCGAGATATGAAGCAGTGAAGGTGAGGGAGCTGCATGCTCAAAACATGGTTTGGAGCATTCCTATTAATTCCAAATTTTTTAATTCCGTATGTGAGTGAATGCAAACAGTCAAGGGCGACAGTGGGTGCAGCCACAGAAGCTTCACTTCGTGTGAGTCATTCCTGGCTTGGCAGCTGCGGTGGGGCTCCGGCAGCACAGGGCTGCAGGTCTTGCTGCCAGCTCCTCCTGCCTGAAGCTGCCCAGCTCCCTGCCCAGTCCCGAGCTCTGCAGCGTGGGGCTGCACATGATGTGTTCTCCCCCAGAGCCTCATGCGATCGAGTCATGACCTGGTGCATCATTCCGCTGACGGGAGCAAAGCAGTCTGCCCTGCGATGGGGGTGATGACTGTGGCTGTTTCTGTCGCTGTGATGCCCATGGGAACCTAAATATACAAAAATGAGACAGCCAAAATAATGGCTCCTTGGCCCCACTTACGCAGAATGCTTTTCTCAGGGGGGATACAAACCAGTCCTGTATTAGCTGCTGCTATTAGATCTTCAGGCAGTGCTTTGAAGTCCTGCCACACTGCTGCAGCAGAGCAGGAGACAAGAGCCGTCTCTTCCATCCCGCACAGCAGGACCTTGACTTCAGTACTTCATCAGTACCAAAAATAAACTCCGCATAAAGATCCACCTCATGCTTCAAAGCCCGGTTCCCACAGAAGCAGCACACCTCCGTGCTGCTTGCCAGGGCGGGCAGAGCCCAGGACTGGCATGTGACAGTGGGAGACAGACACGTCCCACCAAGGCCACCTGGCAATAGGCATAGAAGGAGGAGGTCTGGGTTCAGAAGAAGAACATCCTGGGAAATGCTGCAGCTTCAAAATAACACCCACAGACAGAAATGATGTGCCTTTGGCCCAAAGCATGGCCAGCAAACACTTAAGGAAAAGAATTATGCAAAAGTACCCTGGGGCACAGTCTTTACTCAGAGGAAAGAAGATGCTATGATAAGCTGGACCTTAGCACCACTGCTATTTTGGTGCAGAAACTGCTTAGACAACAACAATAGCAAAGGGAGAAGCCTTACCGCAAGTGGGTAAATCAGTGACAGAATCTGTGCAACAGTAACCAGATAGCCGCTGCAGTGAGAGGCACAACCACAGCTCTTGATCCCCTGACTTTGGAAAATTTGTCTCAGTCAGAAAAATACATGCAGTATTTTCCTTTCTTTAAAAAACACACACAAAAAAAACCTCCAGAAGACAAAAGCTTCTCCTTCAAAGGAGCCAGCCAGCGCACTTTGCATTATTCTGATGTGCTTCCTCATGCACATGGTTAACCCTGAGCAAATTGAGAAGGTTTTCATTAATTTCTAAGTGCAAGTTTCCATCAAGGCATTGCTCATGGATCCAGCCAGAGAGCTACAATATCGTAAGGACAATAAATAAACTGTGGAGTCACATAAGCCTGAACTATTTTTATGGCATATGCTACAAATACATCCAAACATCCCATTCCTTGAGTGTGTACTTTTACTACCACAGCATCTGTGTGAGGTACCAAGTGGTAACCTTTTGCTCCTAAGACACGTGGAGGTTTATTGCACTCGATTGGAAGGAGGAGCTCCATTGCATTTTTCCAAAGTGCGTATATATTCATATACTCAACTGTCCCTCAGATCTTTTCAGTCATGTCTCCCCTCACACCTTACGTACTTCACCTCCACTGTGAAGGCTTACACCCAATTAAAAGATTGGTAGGTTAAAAAAAGCAAACAAAAGTGTTATGTTTTCCTTTTTTAAACAAAAGAAGACACCTGTGTGCACATCTCTGATGAGAACAAACACACGACAGATGTTAGTCATGCTGATCAGTGGATGCAGAGACATAGAGGGAAGTGGTGGCACCATGCCAAGCTTCACGGCTTCCAGAGGCAAGACGGCCCAGGGCAGCAGCAGGACAGGCTGCGGGCACTACCCAGCATGGTTGGATGTGTGATGTGGGCTGGGAATGGTGTGACTGCAGATAGCTGGGCAGGAAGGAAAAGCAATAAATACCTCAGTCCTGCATTTGGGAGGAAGCCAGATGAAGCATTCCTGTCACGAGGGTGAAACACTTTCCACTCCAACAGTAACTCAAAAAGATGTTAAACAACAGCTGCATAAGGCAAATGTTAAAAACTCACCCGTCTGGGTATCCTACATCTCAATATTAAAAGAAAAAAAAAGTTTTAAAAAATCCAAATTATTAATGTTTACATTCAGTAAGACATGGAAGCCTGGAGAAGCTCCAGAGAACAAGCAAGCTGATGCTATATCAGCATTTTAAAAAGTAAACAGGATGGCCTTGTAAACAGGTGTGTCTATTCAATAGTCATCCCTTGCAAAATAATGACCAAAAAATACGTGATCCTATCAATAAAGACTTAAAGCAGAGAAGTATAAGTACCAGTCATCAGGGATTACAGGCAATAAACCTGTCAAACTAACATGATAATTTTTGTAGAACTGTACACTCTTTTAAGTATTAGAGAGTGAGCTGGCTGGTACAGTGACATATGTGACTGAGGAACAAGAGCACCTGGCCAAGTGCGAGGCAGCAGAGGAGACGCTCCCTGGGGAACTGGCACCGAGGGTGTGTTTCTAGCAAGGAGTGCTAAATAGTGTAAAGCTGATGACGTGGAAGGAAACAAAGTCATGACGGGTAAATGCTGCTGTGCTGGGAGCCGGGGACACATCAGTCATCTGGAGCCCTTGGGATCCTCAGGGCAGTGGGGCTATGTGGTGAAAGGCATCCATCCTCACTACAAGAGCCCAACTGCTACTGAGAGAGGGCTTGGGGGGCCAGAACAAACCAGTGCCCATGCTCTCCATCACACTCCCACAAGTGAGCTGGGGCCTAGACAGCCTGGCAGCACCTGCTGTGCCACTGGGGCTGAGCCTGCCAAAATTACCCTACTAGGAAGAGACAAGTTCAAAAAGGGATTGGACAAAATAGGGAAAAACATCCCGAGGGCTCAGCATGGCAGTGCATCTCATGCTCAGGGAAGAGCATGCTTCCCTGATTGCCTGCTTGGCCTCTGCTGCAGCAGGGCACAGACCAAGCCTTTGCCCCAGCCCGCAGGGCTATGCTTTTATTCTGACACAGTGTGCCAGGAACAGTGAATCCCTGTTGGACTTTCAGGCCACAGTGACAAGCAGTGGACCATGAATTTCCACTGCAGCTTTACAGGTAAAAAGGCCTGTTCCTGTTCCCTGTTTAAACATTCAAGCACTGAATGAGGTTAAAGTCGCTCTGCATTTGAAATGCCCATTCCCACAATTAGAATAGTGTGTCCTAGTCCAGTGTCCCAAAGGACACAGATGCATAAGAAGATTTGGACATGAGCCAAGAAGTGAAAAATGGAAAATATGCCTTAAAGCAAAAGGAACTTTTGTCAGTTCAGTTTATCGTAAAAAAGGATCAGGAAAGCTTGATCATAGTATCTGACTCCTCTCTCTGGGACTAACAACTCAGCGGCTCACTCCCTGTCTGAGGAGATCCAGTGACTTGAAGGGAATTAAAGAAATGCAACCTCAATATAAGCTGCAATACTTTTAGAACAACCTACCAGCCACTGTAGCTGAGACATATCCATTCAAGATCAACTGTTTGCTTAACAACAGTGCTCTAATTTACACAAGAACTAATTCAGGGCAGGCTGTGTCATGCAGGAAGTTACACTGGCAAGCCTAGCCGGCCTCCCCGGCTCTATAATCTACGGAAAAAAACCCTGCCTGTATTTCCCTTCATCCTGTCCAAGTGTGTGAAAGGTCTGGCCTGCCCCACTGGCAGTGTTCTCAGGAGCGCCAGGTTAGCGCGGGTGTCAGGCAGCCATGTTCTGCCTGCGTCCCAGCCTGCCCACATTGCCCCAGCCAGCTGCTGGCCCTAAAGCTCCTGCACTGGGACACTTTCACTTTATAAGGAAGCCAGTCAGAAGGGACAAAGCAAAACAGCATTCTGGAGCTGAGGCACCATGGTTGATGAGTGCCAGGGATCTGACACATGTTCCTCTGACAGTTTTCTGCTTTCCCAACCAAAGCAGGGACATAAGATTGAGCAGGGGACAGCCATCCCCATGGTGACAGGGCACAG
Source organism: Eurystomus gularis (assembly GCA_013400335.1). Classification (NCBI taxonomy): domain Eukaryota; kingdom Metazoa; phylum Chordata; class Aves; order Coraciiformes; family Coraciidae; genus Eurystomus; species Eurystomus gularis. The sequence goes on along the minus strand of VZZY01003408.1, from coordinate 10,864 downwards.
GCCTGCAGGCTCCGACTCATCTGCCATCAGGGTCCAGGCATTGCACAAAACCCTCACACCGGAGCCAGCAGCATGCCCCCCGCCTTCACACCAGCTTCTCACTCCCAAGAGAGCCAGGAGCTCTGCATTCATTGGGAGCAAAAACCAATCCAGTCTCTTTGGTCTGGTGCCATTGCAGAAATATCGCTGGGTTCATTCTTAGTGGAGCAGCTTTACTTATCATATAAGCTGCTTGTGCTTCCAGCTCAACTTTCTACTTCCCAGCTCAGTGCTTTTCAAGGGCCCACACATCAAAATGGGTCACTAACTGCCCTAGCTTTACGGAAGGTTTTGTTTTGGGAGAACAGCCCACAGCCTCCACAAATAAGCTGGATCTTTTTAGCTCAGAGGCAAGCAGTGCAGCAGCAGCTGCAGGCTGTATCTGCTGAGTGGAGATTTCCTCACCCATAAGATTGCTGACAGATGCTATTGAGTAAAATACAGTGCAGGCTTTCACCGCAAGTCAAAAAGGAAATCCAGGCAAGAGCAGTGAGAGGCACGACGGTTGTCTTTAGGACAGTACTGTACGTACTGACATGCTCTGTGGGCATGCATCCCCACCCTTTATTCTCAGAGGCATCTTTCTTTAGGCAGATTGTATATTTCAGCTCAAGGGCAGAAGGTAGAATGGGGATGCCTTCATAATGTCCAGTTCCAAAGAGAAATCAGACAGACCTCACAGCCTGGCCAATCCAGAGGTGCCATAGTGGTGCTGGGCAGACTGAAATACCTCTTGGAAGGGACGAATAAATCCTGAAGTAGCTGAGAAACTTCATAGGAAACCCAGAAGCAGATAACTATGGAAGTGAAATCAGATCCAGTTGGGATTTACAGCAATGTCAGAATACAAAAGCTCTGTGCTTCTGTTCCTGAAATGCTGCCTTCTTGCTGTGGGCCCTGTAATAGTGTTTCCCAGTATTTTGCTTTCTGCAGAATAGTCATAATGGGTTTACAATGAAGAACGTGTTTACTGCTTATGTTTGTACCCTGCTGAATCACTTTATAACAGCTCTTTACACATAAGCCTGCAGCTCCAGCACTCAGCTGCCAACATTTCCTGTGTATTTTAGATTGGAGCTGCTCTGTAGCCTTACCCAAAGGGAAACCAGAGAGGTGGACATCAGTGTCTCACAGCATGCATAACAAGATCTTTATTCAACAAGGTCTTTGGAGGGAGCAAGGAAAGAACATCTTGAGTGCACAAGCAGAAACAATAAGCAGAGTGCTCTGTGCAGCTCTTCAGGTTCTGAGTCAGGAAAGGGTAATTGTCCTCCAGGCCAGACCTGAAGAGATGGGATCAATACCAGAAGCAAAGTCCTCTGTTCTGACTGAACAGAGAAGCACTTGTGTCCAGGAGACATGGCCGCTAGCAGCTCCACACAAGCCACCCAGTGCTAAATAAAACCCAAGGAAGGGCCTCATAACCCCTGTCTCCCTGGATATGGTGTGTGGATATGTGAAGGGACTTGGAAGACCTAGAAGGAATCCAGGTGTGGTGGCTGCAGCATGAACAATGCTGGTAACTGCTGTTCTCTGGGTCTGGTTCATCTCACTTCATCTCTGGTATGGATGCATTGAGGCAGATTTGATGTTTGTTTTTATGCTACTTGGCATTTTTCCTGAAAAGACAAAAAAGAAAAAGCAGTGCAAAATTTGCTCTATGAGAGGGCATTTGCTCAGAAGCATGCAAGACTCACAACAATCCCCTCTGGGCTTTTCCTGACCTACTCTAGGTACCACACTAGGCTTACCTGCTTCAGCATCTTACAACTTCTGACCTAACACAATCAATCTCTTCTATAAATTGGCCGTTTTCGCTGTTAAGAAATCTCCTTGACAATTCCTGTGTCTGCCTGCTGTCCCCTCACATTCTATCTTGTTCCACCTTAAACAAGCATTTATCTTTGTCAGGAGGCTCCTATAGCAGCAACTTGTTCAGTCTTACAGAGGATGCTGGCAGCAGCACTCACAGAAGTAGCCAGACTGATCTCCACTTCCACTTCAGAGAGGCAAACACAAGAGCCTGTATCCCCTTCCGTGCAGCTTTATTTATAGTTAAGGCATATAGTTAAGTTACTAAGTCTCTCTCAGATCTCTTAATTCTGTTAACCACACCCACCTCTTGGGCATTATTACTCTTTGATGATACCCATCACACATGGGACTGTGTTAAAAGACTTTGTACTAGCAGCTTACAATAAATAAATGTACAGTGCTAGAGAAAACCAAGATGATCAGAAAAATAAAGACATTGATTAAAGAGCCACACAGAGGGATATTCAAAGAACACTCATTCAGAAAGGGGAATGTGTGTTCAAAATAGAACAGAAAAAAAGGACAACTTCTGAAAATTAAAACCGTAGTGCTGGAGGACAAGAAAAGATTTGGTGAGCAAATGGCTAAAAGAATGAAGATTATTAAACTTTCTCAAACACGTCCAAAGCAGATTGCAGGCAATCTGGTATCACTTCAGTGCTAACAATCAGTAGACAAATACTGTTAGACACTACTCCAAAAGGAAGAGTGAACAGGACTGTGTGATTCATTGACATCTGGAATATTGTGAGCGATTCTGGTGTTCCTAGTTTTGAAAACAAACAGAAAAGGTGCAGGTACAGTGACAAAGATGGTCCAAACTATATTATAATTTCCACACGAAAACATTAAACAGAATAGGGTGACAGACTTCCAAAAAATGTAAATTAGTATGAAGAAAGTAACTGAGAAATGATTATTTGCTGTTTTTTACAACATGAGTAAAAAGGAAACATGCAATAAAATTATCAGGCAAAAGATTTAAACATAAAAAGAATTTTTTTTTAAGCAAAACATGCAATAAAACTGTGGGAAGCATTGCCATAGGTGTTGTAGAAGTCAAAATTATAATTCGAAAAGGTACTGCAGAAATTAATGGCTGCTATACCCACTGGTCTCAAACCAAACTCTGGCTTCAAATTCTTAATCAACAACTGCTGTCAGGATACACTTTGTTCTTATATTCTTTCAGGCTCAACTACAGGCACTATCAAAAGCAGGATAGTGGGACTGACCTTTGGCAAAGGCCAGTATAGCTGTTCTTATCAAAAGGGAACTTCCCAGTAACACAGGCTGGACAAGTGCTATTTTTACAGTGCACTCTGCTTCGTGGACAGAAGCAACTGTCTTCCCACCCTGGAGACCATGTTTGTGGGAATGCAGCCTGAAATCACAGGGGGCTTCTTTGTTTCCAAATCACAGTGGAGATTACTTTCTCTTCCATAAATACATAATTAACTTAGGATAAATATTGTTGCTCAAGTTCATTTCTAAACAACAATCATTATACAGGCATGAAAACACCAATTAGGACATCTGATATCCAAAATCTCAATTAACATGAAGGTAAGAATGACAGGCCTGTAGGCCCCCCAGGCCAAACCCATTCCTGACAGCAGAGGACGTTTAAGGAGGAATACCAGATCAGGGCAAGCCCGCAGTGATACTTCTGCAGAATATCCCCTCAGATACATATTGTGGCTCAAGGACTTGGGAGTCAGAGATGGTATCTTCAGGATTAGTTGTTCACTGATTTTTCATCCAGAAATTTACCTACTTCCTTACTTTTCCATCTCATATAAACTTTATCACATACCTGTCAATGTGCTCTACAGTGTAATTTTTCAGTATTCAGAAAAATCTTTCCCCTTTGTTCTGAATCTAGAAGCTGATATTTTCATTGGTGCACTTTCATCAATCCTTCTGTATCATGGGAAATGGGGAACAATCATTGCCCATTGTTGCCCATTCTTAATATGTGGGTCGGTTCACCACATCCATTCACCTGCTGTATACAATTTGGGATTTTATAGGCCTCCATTCTTTCTTCTCCCTGCCGCAAAGCCACCCCCAGTAGCAGAGATCAGAACTGCATGTAATACTGCAGGTGTGGGTGCCCAATGGATTTATACAATGGCCTAATGATATCCTCTGTTCCTTTTCTAGTATTCCTCACATTTGAGGCGTTTTTGCCCCAACTGAACATCCAGTTAATGTCTTTAAAGAACTATTATATCATGTATCTATTTCCCAAATATGAGTAACTAAGTTAGAGTCCAGGTGCTGGACATGTACAGAAAAATTTCTATGCCTATGTGTTTCACTTCATATTTAATACAAATGCAATCTACTATTATTAAGCGAAGTATTGGTATATGAAATCCTTCTGTGACTCTTTACAGACAGATTTTGGTTTTTTCTTACCTTAAGTAACTCATTATCATCAACCTTTTCCACTGTATTGCCTCCTTACAACCTAAATTTGACAACAAAACCCCCTGCATAAATCCCTGCAAAACTACACCGTGATCTCCTTCCATATCGATTCCTATGTTCACTATGTCTATTTTAAAATGATATTGCAGTGTGAGGTAAGAAGCTGAAGCTGGTTGGCTGGGATCTGTTTCAACCTCTGAGGCAATTTTAAGCAAGTATTACTCCACTGTTACAACCTGACGCATGTTATTAAGGCCAGAAAGGAACCTCTTACTCAGTTGTATCTAAAAGGTGACTGGGAAAGAATCTCTACATCTGCATTTGTCTTTCTTGCTCCCTGCATTTCAATTGCCCTCAGATACGCAAGTTCTTTACCTGGCTGTCCTGCTTGTGCCATCTGTACTCCTGCCAGCATTGGCTGTTGCTGAGCTGGTGCACCTGACATTGGGACCTGCTGCATGCCTGAAGCACCTGCAATGATGGCACCAGCTCCTGGCTGGCCTGACTGGACAGATCCTCCAGAGGCAGGGGGTCTCCTGTTTGATAGTCCTTTCCCAAAGGCCACAGCTGCTACCAGCGCATTGGTATCTGCCGGGTTGAAAGTCTGCTTGTTCTGTCGTAAACCTGTAGAAAAAGAAGTGGGTTTGGAGCATTTTAGCAATCAAGTCTAGAAAGTAGCACAGCTGGTCCTGAATTTACTGTTATTTTGGTGCATGTAATAGAGACCAGCTTCTAACAAGCTGTCCTACAAGAGTTTCAGCGGGGCCAAAGAAACTGCAAAATCTAGGGGCAGTGATGATCCAAGAACTTCTCCACTGAGAGCAGGACATATGCTGCTCAGGGAAGAAGTACAGAGGGAACCAACTCCTCCATGCCCACGAGAATGTTCTCACTAAAGGCTCTTCCAGTGCAGAATCCTATGGCAGGAAACAAGCACTGTGTTTTAGGTAAACAATGGCAACATTCCCTTTTGGACAATTGCATGGTGTATGCAAGTTTTTCTACCACATACCTGCCCAGTTATACTATTAATCCTGGAAACCAGACAGAACCTGTGCTTGGGTCCTTGCCGATACTATGTTTGTGTCAAAGATGACCAAAAAAACCCCAAACCACTGCCTTTGAGAGTTGTGCATAGCACTCCCATGAATAGTGAACAGCTGATGGCAAAGACTAATAAAATAAGGATGTCCAGCATCACATTCAGAACCAGAAAAGGTTGACCATGAGTCTGAAGCAGCTGTCATCTAGACGATGTCAGACAAAAGCCTGCCAACAAACACATGGTGGATTCATTCAGAACACATCTAAGGGGTTTCCCATTCACTGCCATTGCATTTTCACAGCTACTTTTATTATTCCAAGTTAATTGGGAAGTTTTCTTGGTAAATATTTACCAAAGGGTAAATTTACCTCCTCAAAGGGTAATATGGCAAAGGGTTGGAATGACCTTCCTGCCATGCCATAGAACCCCTTTTCAAATTAGGTGGCCCCAGGAGAGCCAATCTTGCATCTTCTGGAGTGTTTTTGTCTATGCTGCTCATCTACATTTCACATGCTTCAGGCTCTCTCATTTACCTGTTTTACCAGTACGCTCTCAAGCCTGCTGCTTGGTCCCTGTACCCCACGTCCACCTCTGTGACATACCTCCACTTTCAGATTCACGCTCCTCCTTACTTATTTTCTCCAGCAGATTTGAGCACATTTTGTTCAGACTTTGGATTTGTTTCTGCAGAATAAAAACAATGCCTCAGTACAGGTCAGCAAGGTAAATGAACAAGCTTTCTCATCCCAGGGCCTGTGTAACCAAACACAAGCATTTTGGTAGCACAGCCTAGAGCCCAGTGCTAATGCACGCAGGAGGGCACTATGGGGATGGGGTAGCCTTCGCCTTTCTCTGCTCTGATGGCACCTTCTATAAACAGCCAGCAGGCTGGATACCCTTGGATTGCGAAACTGTGGAGGAAACCAAACCTCAGCTAGCACCAGCTGGAGAAAGCTCAGACAGAAAAGGACACAGCGAAAAAGAAAACAGTCAGATGGAAGGGTGAAGGAAGCAGAGTTAAAGGGCATCTTGTGCCCTAAGGACTAAGAGGCAGAAGTATCAAACTCTTCTCCACCTACCTGTGCCACATCAGGGCTAATTCGAGCTGCATCTGTGATTAGCTGCTTCTCCTGCTCCTCCACCTCAGGGTCAGGCTTGGTTCGAAGATGGTCAGGCACAACCTCATGGCTGAACACTGGCACACGTCCCTCTGTCTGCCGCTGCAATAGTTGAACAAGCCACACTCAGTCTCCTCCTCCAGCCCAAAACTCAGGCCAGAACACAGGCCATAGTGCTGGGACAAGGCTAGTAGCATGTTGTGGGGAAATCATGAAATGGTCGTGGAGCATTAGGAAGTTTCAAGAATTTGTCTAGGAATTTGCACCGTCCCTGTTTAGTCAGAGCAACCCATGGGGGTCTGCAGTGCAATCCCACCAGCATGGCCATGATCAGTTAAAATGTTTTCTTGCTCAGGTAGAGAATAAACATTGCCAATACACGCCGGAGGTTCTGTTAGACACCCCATGTTGGTCAGATGACAAACAGTACACATCTAGGTGTAGATGTCTGACAGAAACAGCACAGCTACAGTAGAGAAAACCAGGAGTTTGCAAGGGGACCTCCCCGTTACACAACATGACACTATCTCTTTCAGCCCCATCACCATGAAAATGACATATTCATGAACAGGAACACCTCCTGGAAAGTGTATCCAGTACAAGTGTTTGTAGGTGAAATCCCCAGAAAAGCAGCTCCCAGGCAGAACGACTTATCACCTTTTCTTTCTTTACACCTAGAGCTGAGGAATGCCAAGCACAAGGAATGGCAAGCTGGAGCAGATACACAAGCACTTTCTGATACTCCCAGGCCAACAGTCAGAGAGAAGTTTCTTACCATGATCTCCTCATCGCGGTCTGGAGACAGCACTAGAGGTATGATAACCTGGTTTCGCAATAGCGGGGTCTTCTCATGCTTTAGCACTTTATTCAGGGTGTTCAGCTGTCCTGAGAGCAATGCAAAGCTGTCCAGAACTGAAGGCCTGGGAAGGCAAATAAAGAGGACAGAACATGGGAAGCAATGCCACAGATGGCTTTTATCTCTTCTTCACTCAAATGGCTGAAAAGTAAGGACGATTAGATTAACACTATTAATCCTTAAATCAGTCTACTCCTGACAGTAAGCAGTAAAACCTAGGGCTGAACGTGCAGGTATGGACAAATCCCAGTCCCTGCTGCAAATAGCTCAAATGCTGCAAATAGCTCAGGGACATTACAAGCAGTACCACTGGCAGTTGTTTGGGATTTCAGTGACATACACAGAAGCAATGCTTTCCTTATCACCAACTCTCCCAGTGCAACTCCAGAGCAAGGTCTGAGAAACAATTTAACTCCTGAGCAGTACAGCCAGGAGAGACAATATTTATAGCTTGGCTATCCAGACTAAGCAATAATAAAGCAAAATAACTGATAATCTTGTCAAGGAGGTCCCCTTCAGCTTGCTCTCTCTGGTGGATTCATCACCTCTCCTGCCTCCTGCAACACTAAGTATAAATGCTAACTGCTGCAGTGGCAGACGCTGTCTAAGATACTGTATAGTTTATTCAGCTGTAGCTATAACATCTTTATGCTCCATCAGGAAGAGACTGCCACCTTGTAAATCTCTCAAACTGTCTGGTAAATCATGAAGAACCACCAAAAATACAAGAGCTCAGTTTATACCAGAGACAGAAAAAGCCAGAAAGGTCAAAAAATGCAGAAAGAACCATTACTCATTTTATAGTGTATGCGGGTCTCTTAAGATATTTTGTCTGAGAAGCTTCCAGTCACTGCAGATACAAGTCTAGTTCTCATAAAGTGTCTAGGTTAAAAGATGTTAGCATGACTCTATTACTACACAGCATGAAACCAATGGATTTCAGCTGGTTTTCCTGTGGAAGATGTGTAGTGGTCCCTCCAGCAGAAATATGAAAAGCGAATTTAAACTTTCCAACAACAGGGTAATGGTTTTTAATTATGCTTTGTGGCCCTTTGAGCTGAATCTGGAACAGCTTCAGCAGTGACTGACAGTGCGCCCAGCTCTATGAGACACCTTACCACGTGAGCCGGTCATACTCATTCTCCAGCTTGTAGATAAAACTGACCAAGGAGTTCTTCAGGTCAGCCACCTGACTGATGAGTGCCTCCAGAGTCAGCTCCAGCTGCTTCTCCTCTCTCTAAAAGAAAGGAAAGAAAGAAAAGGGATGAGAACAAAGCTTAACACCTTTCCATGGTGGTGTGGATCCATGAGTGTGTCCAGTCTCTCCTACAGGGAGCCTTCTCTTCAGGGGAAGCAAACAGACTGGAGATAAAAACCATATGGTTTCACACTGACCCATTCCCCTTGGGTCAGAATACTTAGGCAAGAGACTTGTGCCTGAGACAAACCCTTGGCTAGCTGTCCTCTTTGAGATCTAGATGAGTGCAGTTAAGACATTATCACTTACATTTTACCACACCAGACAAAGTCTTCAGAGTTAGTTCATGCCACCTTTGTGAGCCATTTAAGCTAATCCAGCTCAAAGTCAATTGGCATTCCTTCACCTTCTTCTGACTGATGTGGGCACAGTGATGTCTTAATCCAAAAAAGCCCTTTGCAAAATGAGTATCAGGTCCATGGCCTCAAAACTCCAGTTTCTGCCCTTCACCTCATTCTTCACTTTCCTCCTGCCCAAGTGCCGCTTGCAGCTGCAAAAGAAACTGGCAGCTCCTGTTCTACTTGTGCCTTACTGGCTGCGGGAGGCCCTGTCGTGACAGAGACTACACGTACCAACACATGCAGACATCATCTCCTGCCTTTTGCTCTGGATTATGTTGTTTAAATATTCTTTTCCACTGACATCCCTGGGTGAGAGAGGATGGTGACAGACATAGTGTCCAGACAGGGGATCTGTTGCCAAAGAAATGAAGGTACATCCCTGACTCTTGCAAAAACCCTCTAGAACCTTATCAATTCTAACTTATTCATACTACAGTATTGCACAAAATATAATTAAAATTCCCAGCCCTAATGAACTGATCATGTAAGTCAAGAATCTTACAATAATAATCTGTGAGGAGGGTGGGACAAAGCAATCAAATGATAGAAAGGGAATGCTGATTGGGAAAGCAGATAGAGTGACTAAGGCTGTTGGCACACTTGCTTTTGGGTTTGTTGTTCTGTTTAAATACACCGGACCAGCGTGAGTTTCACTGGAGTCATTATCAGGTATCTTCCATGTTCACAAGAACACAAAATTATTCTATTTTATTTATAGTCTGACAAGACTATGAAGATTTTTTTCAATAATCACTGATCAGACTTCACTTCACTTAACCACCTTAGAAGAAATGGCTGAGTCAACTTTGTTAAAATTTGATCCCCAGTCCATGGAGGGGATTCACCAAGTGGATTGTTCCACCTGGAGATAAAAGCATTCTCCTCCATCTTGTGAAAGGACTATCCCATTCCTGTGCAATAAAGGAATGAGTCTGCAACTGTTTGTGTGCACTGTGTTTGTGCAAGAGGATTAACGAATGCCTGTATTACAAGCTGGGCTGGTAGCCAGTGTTTCACTGCTGGGGTGCCAGGCAGGTGCACCCACGACAGTTCACGTGGCCCATTGCCTGTGCTTATCTGAGAAGCCCTCATGGGGCTGAATGAAATCCCATTGCACACACATTGCTCTTGCAGCAGCAGCATACTCCAAGTCTCCCCCTCCAGCAGGCTCTCTCCAAAGCTATTAAGAGCTGGAAGCAGCTGTACGCACTGCTAAGCATTCACGCAATAAGACCAAGTGGTGTCTCCAAGGAACGCTGTGCCTCTCACAGGCGTATGCTGTATCCAAGCGATGCTTTTAGGAGTTCGTTAGCAATACAAAATTGCCCCAAAGTAGGAAAGATAGGGCTCATGGGAGGGGTTGCTGAAGGACCTCCAGATACCAAGCAAGCTAAAGATGAAATTCAGAGTAGGTAAACAAAAAGTGACGCACGTGGCAAAACAAATGAAAAAAAAAGACAAACCTGGCTTTCCACACACAATGACATTCTCTGAGCTGATAACGTTATCACTCAGAAACACGATCTCAGGATTTTCTGAGGGTAACCCATGAAAAAATGTGCCCAAGACTCAAGAAGCAGCCAAGGAAGTAAAAGCAGTAACAGGATTTATTAAGAAAGCAACAGAAAACGAAACATCATGGTATCATTGTAAAAATGCATGTCTCATTTGCATCTTGAATATTACATGTCACTCTTGTCCCTCCAAATGAAAAGGGATATAGTAGGAATATGTACAAATAAAGGCAACAAGGATGATCAAGAACATTCATCAGTTCCATAGATGCAGCAGTTAAAAGAAGAGACTCGTGTGGGAGTGGCTGAAATGAAGAAAGACAACGTAGCAAGCCCTATAGACAGGGAATTGAGGACAATCCATTTCCACTTTCCTTTCTAGTAGGATAACCTGCAGACTTGCATGAAGCCAGCAGGTAGCAGGGACTGGGAGAAGGAAGAT
>VZZY01003401.1:21582-34145 GCA_013400335.1 Eurystomus gularis | reverse complement strand
GGTCTGCCTTATTATTGGGGGGAGGGGGAAGGGTCATTATTTCTCCCTTTCCCTTCGTGGTGCTCAGAGGCGCCTTTCTTTCTCCCCTTGCAGCCCCCCTCCCCCATGCCTTGCCCCAAAAAATTTCTTGGCAATTTTTTTTCCAGGACCTCTCCGCAGCCCTCCTCTCCCGCTTCTCCCCGCCCCGGCCCCACGGACCCTCTGCCCAGGGCGGGTGGGGGGGCTGGACCCCCTTCTGCAGGCACAGCACTTCCCCCCAGGTCCTCTCCATCCAGCCGGCGACTCTATCCCAGATCTTCCAAATGCTGCAGAGTCATGGTACCCCAGAGAGGCCGAGCCAGACTCCCTCGACCCTGCTGCTCGCTAGACGCCCCCTCCCCTTTGTCCGGGAGGGAGTCCCTGGGGTCAGCAGCTCAACGAGGCCGGCGCAAGCCCACGTATTCCCAAAGGGCTTCTGCACAGATGAAGTTTCAGCCAGGAGCGTGGCTAGGCCCCCCGCATCTCCCGTGGCAGAGTCCCTGCAGGCTCCAGATAGGAGATACACCCAGGCTCCTTAAGCCAACAAACAAAAAGCAGGCATGCCCTGGGAGGGGGACAGACGAATTTTCGGGGGGGGCATCACGGCGCCCGTGGTGCCCTGCCAGATGTTCGGGCCGGGAGCGCTTCACAGAGCCGCTGCCCGGCGGGAGAGCGGTCATCGCGCTCCCCGGAATCAGCCCGCTCCCCAAGTCCTCTGGCGCTGGGTCTGCAGAAGTTGTGGCCTCCCGGCCCTCCCCAGCCCCACCGTGCCGGGAATCCCCTGCACCTTTCAGAGGGATGCAGTTGCCGCCTTTTGGCTTTGCTGGAAGTGTTTGTCCAGTGTAGAGATAGCTTGACAGGGATTTTCTTCAGCCCCTCACAATTCAGCGCTGTCCCCATCCTCAGCGCTTTGGGCTGGGTTTGTGGGTGTATTTCATTTCTCTCACGCACGCAGGCAAATAATTCTCGAAGCCGATACGAGCCCTTTGCTCGGCAGCGTAGCATATATTCTGGTTTAATGCCTGTCCAGCTGCTTTTCCCAGATACTTCTGGAGCAGCCTTTCGGTGGCTTTCCCCTGCCTGTGCTCCTCAGCAACCTGATCCTGCTCGTCCCGTCCGCGCGTCCTTCTCGCAGCGCATCTGCCGGAGAAGCGCCGAGCTCGGGACCGTCCCGGGAATGAGGACCCGGGCCCGGCAAAGCCCCCAGAGCCCGGGTGGAGGGGCGGGCGGCGGGTCGCTTGGGTCTATCTGCAGGAAATCCGAGGTAGCGGGAGTGAAGGCTTTGAGAGAGGTGGTAAAGAGCGTGTAGAGGGCAGCAGTGGGGATAAGATCTTTTCCTCCCCCTGACAGGGCTGGGGCCACTCCTCCTCTGGAGGAAAAAAAAAATAAAAATCGTCCCAAAGCCCCGAAATAATAACCCCCTCCCCCCGGCACCAACCCGGCGGAGCTGTTCCTTTTGGCATACACATCCCGGGCTGGTTTGTGTATTTTCTGGGCATCTGTGGCGAAAACGTAATTAACATGTGGTTATTATTTTCCCTCCTGAGTAACTTTCCCTTGCCCTCCTCCAGGCCTCTCATCAGAACAGGCCTAATCAGATTTGGGTGGCTCGAGAGCTGGGACTGTGCGCTGAGAAGGGGGCATCTGCCTTAGGTGGTGGTCAGAGCAGATGGTGGTCTTCTCAAAGAATGCACTGGGAATAGGAACAGCAGTGCGGACGGATGTCTGGCACAGAGGCTGTTCAGATTTCTTTTTCCCAGATGAACGTCCCAAAGATGCTGGACGCTTCACACATACAATTAAAAAAACCCTGCGCGGATAAACACATGAGGTTCAGCCGTGTAGGACTCTGTTGTCTGACAGCCCTGCTCACGTACGGGCTGGATCCTGCATCCTTCAGGGCAGGGAGTTGGAAAAAAAGGCGTTTAGGCTGTACTGAGGAGGAGGAGGAGGAGGGTATCTGTGCGCTACTGCAGCACAATGGATAGAGCCCAAAGTGCCCAGATCTCCCTTCTTTCCCGCGGCTGGGGTGTGAAACACCCCGTGATCTGCGGACTGGACCGAACCCCGGTACCGGATGCGCGGTGCTCTTCCTTCTCCCTGCGTTTGCTAAGGACTGTGGGAGAATTTGTTCGTGACAAGGTGCTAAGATGCAGTTCATTGCAATCTCGTGTCCCTCTTGTCCTGAGCGTTTAGCATCATTTAGACAGTCTTTCTGCTACAAACGTAGAGTGAGATGGAGATGAGGAGCGGGGAAAGGGACAGTGCTCTGGTGACCGTGCTCTGGTGACAGAGCTTTGGTGACAGTGCTCTGGTGACCGTGCTCTGGTGACTGTGCTCTGGTGACAGTGCTCTGGTGACAGAGCTTTGGTGACTGTGCTCTGGTGACAGTGCTCTGGTGACAGAGCTTTGGCGACAGAGCTTTGGTGACCGTGCTCTGGTGACAGTGCTCTGGTGACCGTGGGCGATGTGGGGGGGCTGGGCCGTAGCGGCCGGGCGTGCGGGGGAGGGTTACCCCCAGACTTCGGTTCGGGCATCAGCTGCGGGAGCGGTTCCGCACCCTCTGAATCGATGCTGCGCTTGGCCGTGCGTGCTGGGGCTGGTCACAGCTCCAGAGCCGTGGGCAGCCTCGCAGGACAGACCCGTGCTGGCAGCCCGTGATGCAGGCTGAAGCCTGGAGTCACACCGGCCCTTTGGGGACTGCGGGGGGGCTCAGGGACCGAGTGGGCTCCACAGTGATGCCCACCTTGGGCTTGGCTTTTCCTGCTCCCTCCCCGTCCCTGCAGAGCTGAGGCGAGGCTCTGGGGTTCTTGCAGGCATTGCTAAAGAGCCGAGGACGTTTGTGCTGCTGTGGTACACATACAGTTCACCTGGGCCGGCTCCCCCGCAACCAGAGATCTGAAATTATTTCACAGTCGTGCCTGGTGCAGCTCACCTGAGGAAAGGTGCTGTGCTGGGGGGGAGGATACTGTGAAGAGGATGGATGAGACCAAAAAGCAAAATGAATGGAGGCCTCTTACCGGCGGCAGGAAAAAACACAGGGCACCGGATAAATCTCACAGCACAGCCTACCCCTAAATAGGTTTTAGGTCTGGAGACAGGGAGCGTTGTGCTGGGAGCGCGGCGGTGCCAGGCCTCGGGACCGCACAGCGCGGTGGCAGAACGCTGGGGCTGAGGGGCCAGGCATGTCGGAAAGATGCTGCTCCGGCAGCTAATAGAGGCTACATTTTTCCTGGTACAAGTACCCTTCAATGCCCATATTCAGTGCCCCAAAAAGCTGCACATCTATAACCTCTAAGGATGTTAGTCAACAGAAGGTTTTCACTCTGTGAATAACCACTTAGACTTTCTGTGGGCTTCAAGTGATAAAAGAAAAAAAAATCGAGACCGTTCAGAAGAGCCTTACACAAGACGAACCCGCCTGAGGGTATTATCTGAGAGATTGTCTATTACTTGTATGGCACGAGCCTTACGCAGAGCACACAGAGCCCTCACCTGCCGTGAAACAGCCCACCCCAAGCACGCGGGGCAGCGCGGGCTTTTCTGAGGAGCTGAGCCCACGGCAGGTTTACGTTTAAATGTCCACTTACGAGACCGGTGTGATGCTGGCCCGGATGCGTGGTCCCATCCAACGCAGCCTAGAGAAAATCTCCTTCATCAACATCCCTTCCAGATTCATTTCCAAGTTTACACGACGTCAGTCGCAGTTTTTGCCTCTGAAGCGGCTCGTGGTAAGAGTCACAGCAGTGGTGGCTGGTCCTCTGGGCTGGCTTGGGCTCACCAGGCAGCAGTAAAAGCCTCCGGTAGCTTTGCAAGGTGAATTTAAAGAGCTCTGATGATCTGCAGTTATGCAGACTAGCAAAATGAAGTTCCTCGCCGAGCTGGGAGCAGGAGATCTGGCAGCAGAGCCCGTTTCCAGCTCCTGCCCACTCCCACCCCTCCGGGACAGCCTGCTGAAGCTGCTTCTAGGGATAAGGGGAGAAACCAGCATCTAATTCCGTCCTTTCCTTTTTTCTGCCAAGACATCAAGCCTGGCTCTAAGGCAGCCCCGTCGCGGCCGTTAGCATTGCGTACGGCACACGTGGTGCAGCTCCAGCGGGAGATGCCCCCGTCTCCAGACAGCCTCAGCCTCGGGACTGGCTTTGGTCACCGGCACGCGTGAGACCTGGAGTCGCATCAGCAAAGGTCCCGCATCCCACCGCTCCTCCCGGCCCCAGTCCCCTGATACATGTCTGGCTGAACAGTTTCTAAAAGAATAATCTCTGTGCCATCTCCACTGGGCATCCTACATGATTCCAGAAATGTCGACGGCATTGCTGATCCGACAGGAACAGCGTTTTTCGGATAACTTTCATACGAAAATGACCTCCCTCACCCCACACTTGCTTTGGATTTGTGGTTCTTGGGGGGTGTTGCTCTGAAGAAGGTAAAAAAGCAAACAGACGAAGCACAGCTCTGCAGGGCCTTGTTGAACGAAGCTGGAATGGAAAGAAACCCAGGTCTGAGGAGGTGCTGTTGTTCCAACTCTTTAGCTTACGTCCCACTTTTGCAAAGGAAGAGGGGTCCAAGCACTCGGGGCCCCCAGGACTGTCTGTAGGAGTGATGGGGAGGCTGCTCTCTCCCCTCCTTGTGGGCCGCGGCTCGGGGGGACTGGCTCTAGCCACGAGCAGAGCCCATGGGAGAATTTGGTCGCTGACTACGACAGCAGCAGAGCCCTGGAGAAGTGGCCACGCTCCTCTCAGCGAGACCTTTCTCAAGAATCTCTTTGTCCAAGCCATTCTCAGCAATAATTTCCTGCTTACATCACTTCTTCAGGGTTTTTTTTTGCTGTTACTGATATGAGCAGCCTGTGAAGTTAGGCTGTGGTCAAGCACACGGCGGGGAAACCACGGTGGCGTGGAGGGGCGTTGATGGAGTGTCCACCCACCGCCCGTGGGTGCTCTGGCCTCACAGAACCTCATCTGCATGGCAGAGGGATGCAAATTCACATCTCTTTAGTGCAAATTAGCAATTACCTTCCCCTGATCTCCTATTAGCTGTGCCCACCTCTTCAAAGAATTGCATGGATGGGCCAAAGCCCCCACTGGCTTTGGGTGCCTGCTCTAATTAGCTGACTGCAGCGAGGGCAGGTACCCGTTGGCCAAACCCCTTGTCTTCGTTGGAATGCTGCTGACTTCCACTTCCATGGCTGGTGTCGACGAGTAGCCATTTATCTGAGGAGGGATAGCTGCAGCCTGTGCGTGTGTATGGGAGCGGTTGGTCAGAGCAGATGTTTGGCGCAGCCGTCTCCTTCCTGCATGTCCGAGATTCAGGCGGCGGTGGCTGGAAGTTAAGCGGAGGCTGGTTGTGTCTCACCAGCGCGGTGCAGGGCCTCTCACGGAGACCGAGACGCTGTGTGCGTGGTTTCTGTCCGTCCTTGCTCTGCCTCGGCTCGGCAGCCTGGGAGAGGACACGTTTCCCTCCCGGCACGCAGGCAGAGGTGATGCTCGTGGCGTGGCTGGGCCCGTTCCTCGCCAAGAGGGAGGGGGCTGTTGTGGGGTGATGGGGTAACTCAGTGTCTCTGGCTCAGAGCTT
The DNA here is from genome assembly GCA_013400335.1 of Eurystomus gularis. Classification (NCBI taxonomy): domain Eukaryota; kingdom Metazoa; phylum Chordata; class Aves; order Coraciiformes; family Coraciidae; genus Eurystomus; species Eurystomus gularis. The sequence goes on along the minus strand of VZZY01003401.1, from coordinate 28,553 downwards.
GGTGCTTTCACTTGCCGGGTACAGTGGTGGGTCTGTGTTGTGGGAGTCTCTGAGCTAAAGAATGGATTCAGGCTCATCGGGCATCCCCCCGGAAAAAAAAGGAGAATAAAGTTTGGGACTCCTGGCTTGGCTGGCCTTTGAAGGAGGGATCTCAAAGCAAACCCCAAGTCACCCGCTCCTGCACGCCGTCAAGACATCCAAAACCTTTTGGGTCCCGGTGCTGCGAGTACCATCCGCACCAGAGCCCAGTTACCAGCAAAGTGTTCCAGTCGCAGTCTCACAGCACTGGGACAAGCAGCCAGCCCAGGGGAGCTGGTGCCCTGGGGATGCTTTTGGGTTGGTCCTTCCCACGGGTGGTTTGGATGCCGGTCGTGCAGCCCCCCGAGCCGGGCCCAGGCGTCTCTGCCGGGCTGGGAGGAGGCCTGTCTGCTCCCGCTCACCTGCGCCGGGCGGTGGGATCCAGCAGAAAGCCCTTGAGCTGGTGACAAAGGTCTGGATGTGGGCTGGAAAGTACAGTCCTGTCTCTTAGCAACTGGTTCCTACCTCTGAGCTCTTGGAGCCGTGTGTGGGACAAGGAGCATCAGTCACGCTCCTGCTGCAGCGGCAACGCGCCGAGGAGGGGATGGGGGATCAGCCCGGCTCCAGCCACCGCCAAGACGCTTATAGAAGCTCAGGCATTTCTAACACAAGCAGTCATCTGTGAGTCCTAATCAAAGCTTCGGTTTAATTGCTTTCCTCGTGCCCTTCTCTGCACGGTGGCGGGAGCGGGGTTGGCTGGCTGCGGTGGCTGCCTGCCAGCTCCCACCGAGGCTGCTCCGCTCTGCCCCGGCTTTTGGGCACAGGGGTGGGGACCAGGGAGGAGGAGGAAGAGGAGGACACGGCCCATGTATTTCTAGAAAAATTAGATGTCATAAGGGTCCTTCGCTGAACTCCTCTGCACTGCACTTGGGAATCCCCCGTCCTTCTCACGGACATTTGCATCGCTATTTTCTCCCTCGGCACTGGGTTCTGCTGTTTCACCCTTGTGTTCCCTCCTCCTAAGCAAAACCAGCTCCTCTCTGGTGAGCGCTTCTCAGAGGCTCCCTTGCCAAGCACTGTTTCATAAACATTTTCACGAATCCTCTGCTTTGTCCTCCTAATTAACCATCCAATTGGCCCCCAATGGAGCCTTCACCTCTCCTGTGAAGATCCCGCTCGCGCAGATTATAACCTGTCAGCTGCCAGTTTATCCCTCACGCAGAGGGCAGGTTATATTAATTGTCTGGCTTCCCTGCCCTGTTTGGTTTGCCCTGCCTTTCTTCTGCTCCCAGTAGCATCCCTCTTTGGAGACACAGACTCAGAGAAAACCAGGGGGACCCAGATGTGCGGCTGCTCTGTACGACCCACGTGTCCAACCTGCGGTGATGTGGCAGCTAGACCAGATGTGATGGGATGCTGCTGGCCTGTGTCAGACCTGGGAGAGGGGTCTCTGTGGATGGATTACCATGACAGAGCGTTAAAGAACATGCTTGTCTTCTGCTCCCCTCTTGTGTAGTCTCGGTCAAGAGCTAAAAAAAATCCGCTTGGTCGTCCCAGGTTAATGGGGAATCCTTCCTGGGCATTATGCACAAGTCAGAGCTTGGCTTTTGGAAGAGTTGGGGTCCACCTTTGTGGTTCTGATGGAAACAAGCCAGAACACAGAGAGGCTTTACCTGAATGCAGGGAGAGACCTCACAGATTTCCATCAGTGTCTCTCCGCTGTGCCCCCCAACTCCCTGGATAGGACCCTCCACCCTTGCAGAGCCATGTGTGAGGCCAGAACAAAGAGGAGCTCCTGCTCTCACCAAGGGCAACTGCCGTGGGTTTCGCTGGGTTCCCCTGTTGGGAAAGGGGTGATGGACACCAGCGGCACCATCAGGGTTTGGCACCGTTCCTGGTTAAGGCTCAGTGTTCTTGCTCCTGAGGAGCAGCAGCAAGTCATGTGGTGATGCTCGGGTGTAAAGCAGGAGATCGGCATTCCCAGGCTCCGGCATCAGGGACGGGCTGTGCAGCAGCACGGCGAGTCCCGCAGTGCCCTTACCTGGGGAGGAGGATGGCGTTTGGGAGGGGAGGGCGTGCAGGGATTTCCCCCCCCTCGATCGGCGGCTGAGCTGTCAGCGCTTTCGTAGAGGCACATCTCGCTGTTCCTGTGGGAGCCTCCGACTGTGGCCCACATACTCTGAGCTGCCGGGGAGCGGGGAGCTGACACCAGGCTGCCACGCACCCAGGGCTCAGCCTCTCAGCCCGGCCTGACCTTGATTCACTCTAGCATCATTTATAACTTATTTTGCATAATTTCTCTTGCCACTGACGAGCTGAACTGCCGCTGCTGCTCTGTGCCTCCTCCTCCTTAGTTTCATTTTGACATCACCGCGTCCTCGCGGTGGGTATGATGATGTCGCCCGGCTGCCCTAACACTGCAGGGTCTCTTCCCAGGAAGAGCAGGGTCACCTTGCTATGGCCGGTGACCTCATCACTCCTTACAGTGCCTTGTCCCCCTCCCACTTGAAAGATTTTGCTTTGGTGGTGATCTTTATTAGATTAGTGCCTTGGCGCTGTGGAGATTGCTCTCGGTGATAAGTGACTTCAAGGAAGAGCCACCTCTGAACATGTTCTGAGTTTGTGTTACAGCTACGTATTTTCAGTACTTGTTAGGTTTCTAGTTTTAGATTTCTTTCAGGATGCTATGGAAAATAACTATAAATGCAGGTTAGTGTTTTCCTCCCTTTTTTCTGCCCCAGTAGCCTGTGCCCCCAAGTCCCCTAAAACAAGATCCAAATGACATTAAGAATTGTTACCCATCTTTGCAGATTTATTTAAAAAAAACCACCCCAAACTCCCATTTTAACTCTGCCTATTTCAAAGTAGTAAGAAATGCTGCAATATTGTCATAATCCCCAAATGACAATGTCCATGATACCTTCCCTGTTAGCGAGCCTCGGTGCAACACTTCTCCCTCACAGGTCCCGGCACGCTGCAGAGCCGTGGTCCTCACGGGATGGGTGAGGAGACCATGGTCCCTGGGGGGCCATTTCCTGGGCAGCTGGGTTGGGTGCTCTGACTGAGGTTGCAGCTGCCTTCTTCACCAAATCCAGGAGAAACGGTGCTTCGATGGCTGCTCCGTGGCACCTGGTGTTTGTGACCGGGCTGCCTGCCTGCCGCATCACCCCGCGCACAGCACCAGCTCCACACGCATCCCTGGCAGGCGGGTGTGGGGTCACGTTTATTGGGGTTTATCAGTGTGCCAGACCCAGCCGCTCCTCTGGCTTTCGCAGCTGACTCGGTGCTCGCAAGGCAGCAGCTCTGCTCTCCTGCGCCGTGCAAAATGTCCTCTGCCTCCTGGGCAGAGCCCCATCCGAGCTAACCTCTGAGCAGCATCAGGCGATTCTCTGAGCAGCATCCCAGCGAGCCTCTGGGCCGCATCTGAGCAAACCCCTCTGCCTGCCAGGCTTCTCCTCCCTCCTCCGGCAGGCTCGGGATGGAGGGCAGCCCCATTCCCGGGGGAGCAGCCATCCGCCAGACCCCGCGCCCACCCATCTCCCCTCGGCACCGGCCGGCAAGGTGCCCGCAGCCCACCTACGCCCTCTCCGCAGCCGGAGGCAGAGCTGCCATTTCCAGGCTCGCCCCTCCCAGGCCGCTGTGTTTTCATTCCCAGGCCTGGCAGCCGGGAGAGGAATAAGCCGAAGTCAGAGCGAAGGCCTGGACCCATCTTGACGGCTCAGCTGTGGCTGCTGGAAGAGCAGCTTGCTCGCAGGAGGCACATGTCCCCCACTGAAAGGCACACACCTCAGCTTTGTTTGCCATCTAAAAACAATGCGCCCGGCTCCCCCTCTCAAGGAAGTATTTACTTTGCGCAAAAAAAAAAAAAGTATTGTGTACAGTTCTGGGTAGAGAAACAATGCGAATGCACCCGGCGCAGGCTGGCGGCTGGGGCTCGGGCACGCCAGGCCACCGGCTCCTGGCCTGAGTCAGCGCACGGCTTTGGGAAAATGACTGCTTCTTTGTGCCTTGGCTTCCCCTGGAGAAGGGAAGGCTCCGGGGCTGGAGTGATGCTCAGCTGATCCGCAGAGCTGGGCTGGGATCGCTGCAGTGGGCAGGACCACGGCCGGCGGTGCAGGACGGGCTTCGTGTTCGCTTGGTGGCTTGTGCAAAATGACATAGAAATGCTCAGTGTGGAGAAACGTTGTTTTAGCAAATGCTTTCCCCGCCATTTTTCAACCAGAAATGATCAGAAAAATTTCCCAGCAAAGTAATTCCAGGAGAAAAAAAGAGCAAAATTCTGTGAGAGCATTTCCCATACTCTTCTGGTGGGTTCTTTTCATGATGAGCGATACCACTGATACTTTTCTCAGCCCAGTGTTTCCCCAGTGCCTCTTTCCAAGGCGCGCACTGTGCCCCTGGCATGAGGGACAAGAGGAAGAGGGAAGTTCGAGGAATCTAGCTCTTCTTTCTCCTCGCAGCATTAGCAGAGGGAGCCTGCTGTGGTTTAACATATCCCCCGCAAAAGCTGCTTTCATCCTACACCTAAATACCATGAGGAGTGAACTTCCTAAAGCCCTGGAGAAGTCTAAATATAGAAGCCAATCAAGGGCTGACTTCCCAGAGATGAGAAGTACCAAGAACAGTTTCTTGATCAAAAGTTGTAAGAGTCCATATTGGAATAAAACGTCTGTTTTGGTGCTGAAGCCTGCGCTGAAGGAGCAATGGCAGAGGTGGGCTGTGCTCCACGCACTCGCCGCTCCGGCTGCCGGTGGTCCCCGTGGCGCTGGGCACGGCGGGCAGCCGGGGAGGCGGTGGGATGCCCACGGAGAGGGACGCGAGGTATCATCCCTGGGGCACTCGGCGGGGACGTCTCTGATGGCACAGCAGGATTTCGCCCCTTGCTGTATGTCCCGGTTTCTGTCCAACTGCTTTTTCCTGCGTGCGCCCGCTCCCCGTTACGGCTGATGCCTTTTTTCAGAAGAACAAGAATTTCCTTAGAACAAACCACAACTTGTAGGAAATTAGGAAAGCACCTTAAAGAGTACAGGCCAGCAGAGTGCTTACAACCCCAAGACCACCAAGGGCTGACAGTAAGGGCAAGGGAGGCTGATTGCTGCAGAGATAGCGCGGCTGGGCGTGGGGAACCTGCGGTCGTGCCGTGGGGTGGCTGCTCCAGTGTGGGACCGGGAAACCCGCATCCCAACGCGGCCGGGGGACGGCGGCCGTGCCACGCTGCTGGTGCATGGCAGGAGCGCTGGCAGGGCGAACCATGCTGTGTGCAAGGGAGGTGACCTTGAGGGGCAGCTCGCTGCGGCGGGCCCCAAACCTCCCGTCTGGGTGTGCTGGGGGTGACAGCAGCCCTTCCAGACAATTACGGGTTTAACGTGCTGGGGTGGTGGGGAGAGGTACTCGTACTCGTGCTGAAGAACGAGGAGAGGCGAGGGCAGAGGGTCTGCTGGCCGGGCAGGGAGCGGAGGGCAGCCATTATCAGGCAGGGCTCTGCCTGCAGGAAGCGGCTTTTGACTCACAGGAAGCTGAATTCGGCTGGTATCAGCCCCTCGCGCCAGGGCCAGGGCAGCATTTTATCTACCATTGAGTGCGGCAGATGGGGAAGCAGTTGGCACCCCCTCCCATCCCACTCCTGCTCCCGCACCCCTTGCCCCATGGCCCTCCAGCGTACCCTGCTCCAAAGAGGGAGGATTCCCTGGGGAGCAGCGAAGCAGGGGCGGCTTCCAGGGCTCCAGGAGAGCTGCCAGCCCCGCTGGAGAGGACAGAGGTTCCCGGTGCCAGGGAGAGCCAGGACCCTCCAGGTTGCTGAGGCACCGAGTCCTCCAGCAGTGCCCACCCCAGTTGGTCCAAATTGGAGCTGGGAGCGCTCAGATTTCAGAGAGCTGGCTGCCTGGCTTGCGGCTCAGATGTAGTCCTCCCAGATTGTCCCACATCAGAGTCCGAGGTGGGGAAGGGCTCGCAGGGCCGGGGAGCCCTTTGCACAGAGCCTGCTGCTCGTCCCCTTGGCCTCTCCGTGGAGCTGCCCGGGGCTGGGAGTCTGGTTTCGCATGGGGCGGTGGCAGCTCGCAGGGGCTCGGGGTGGAGGTCACCGCGGGGCAGCGCGGACGGGATCGGATGGCAGCCGCCAGCCTTAGACCTGCTGCCCTGCGGAAAACTCGGCTTGCTCGTCAGCGCTGCAGTTCGGCTGCAAATCCCTCTGATGATGATGGTTTTCCTAGAATCATTGAAGTTGGAAAAGACCTTCACACACAGGCTGGTCAGCTGGGCCACGGCTGCAGGGGCCTGTGGAGACCCAGCGGGTCACCTTCTGGAGATGGCTGGGTGGAGCAGGCCAGGCGTGGATGCCGCAGGGCAGGACCGTGTGGGAGCCGTGGCAGGGCTGCTGTGATGGCGAGGAGAGCAGCAGGGAGCAGGCGGCACGGTCGGGGCCTGGGGTGGCAGGAGCTTGCCCTGTCCCTGGGGTCTGCCCATACCCAGGGGCTGTGGGGTGTCCATGGGGTGCCGATGCGGAGTGTCATAGAATCAGTTAGGTTGGAAAAGGGCTTTAAGATCATCCAGCCCAACCACAACCCTGCTCTGCCAAGTCTGCTGCTAACCCACGTCCCTCAGCACCGCATCTCCACGGCTTTTAAACATGTCCAGGGATGGTGATTCAGCCACTGCCCCGGGCAGCCTGGGCCGGGGCTTGACAACCCTTTCAGTGAAAATTCCTTTTCCTAATGTCCAACCTATCTGTGGGGTGCAGACCCTGGGTGTTTGTGGGGTGCAGACCCTCGATGTCTGTGGGGTGCAGATCCTGTGTGTCTGTGGGCTGCAGACCCCGTGTGTCTGTGGGCTGCAGACCCCGGGTGCCTGCGGGGTGCAGACCCCGGTGCTTGCAGGGTGTCTGGTGCCCGCAGCCTGAGGCTGCAGCGCTCCGGGGTGGATGAGGGGCCTGCCCGCAGCCGGGGCCTGCCCGGGGG
>VZZY01003401.1:0-21153 GCA_013400335.1 Eurystomus gularis | reverse complement strand
CGGGGAGATGTGGGACTGGAGGAGATGGAGGAAACAAAGGACGCTTGGGAGGGAAGAGACCTGATGGGAAACCTGGAGGAGAGGAGGTGAGAGGAGAGAGTGGGAGTGATGCTGGGAAGGTGGGGAGGAGGTGGGAGAAAGCAGGGTGGAATCTGCGGGATGGGGTATGCAGGGATGGGATACGCAGGGATGGGATATGAAGGGGTGGGATACACAGGGATGGAGTACGAAGGGATGGGATACACAGGGATGGAGTATGCAGGGATGGGATACGCTGGGATGGAGTATGAAGGGATGGGATACGAAGGGATGGGATACACAGGGACGAAAAAGGAGGAGAGATTGGGAAGGGAGAGAGACAAACTCGTGCTGGGCAAATGCAGGGAAGAGGAGGATGCTGTAAGTGGCAAAGGGACTTCCTGCGCTCAGCACCTGAAATGCCGCCTGCTTCCAGGTGCGTGTGTCAAGGCTGAGCTTTGCTCCTGAAATCTTCTACTTGTTTTGAGGACGGGTGACTTCCAGTAAAGCCCCAACACCAGGAGGGGGTAAAATCATCCCTTAGTCTCATCCTTCTTCCCAAGGGAATTTTTATCGCTTTTTAAACCTAAGGGTTTTTAAGGCTTCCTGAGATATTATGGGCTCTGACTCATGCCTTGAATACTTGTGAGCAGTACTGGGTGTGGAAGGAGGAACTGGAGGGGCGTGGGCCCTCCCAGAGGTAGTCTACAGCACGTGTGTCCTCCTCAATCCTGGGCCAGCATTTGGGTATGTTGCCAGTTGTAAACCTCTGTAATCCTAGGAGCACTGACGATACAGCTTCTTCCATCCGGTGGCTTTGGTACCGTTTGCATCTCACCTGCTTCCCAGAGCTGAATAATCATCATGGGGAGAGAAGTCACAAGGGTGGCGAGAGGATGGAGAGACAGAGGAGCCAGGAGAGGGTTGCTGCAGGGGATGGGATGTCAAGGAGGCAGCTCCAGCATCCAGCCGGGCTGGAGTGGACGGCAGCGCCGGAAGAGCAGAGGCTGTAGCGATGCCCAGACCCTGAGGTTACCTTAACTGCATTAATTCTGAAGATGAGGAGGAAATAGGGAACCGCTGGCCCTGCAGGGAGGAGGGTGTTAGTTGGTTGGGGTGACCCTGGAAATAATGATTTGTGTAGAGGGTTGGTTACGGCCTTCATTTTGAGGGCTCTGCTTGTTGCATCTGCCCGTGTGTTTTTCCGGACACGTTTTCCTTTGTCCTGTTTCTGTAATTATCCTCATTTCAACCCTGCTCCGAGGATTATTGGTCAGTAGGAAGCCTCCTAATGCCCGCTCCTCCTTGGCAGGGGAATACCCATGCCCTTGATTCAAGTGAAACTCCCTGAACGGTGACAGAAGATATTAGATCCATATTCCTCAAAGATGCTCCCTCGGGCGAAGTTTCCCGACCCCCACCGCGGCCGTGCTGCCACCCTGCCCCTTGTGTTTGCTCTCAAGATGCTCTTTGTTCCAGCCACCTTTACAGGCAGCTCAGGGCTCCCCGGGGAGAGCAGAGGGGGGGTCCTGTCGGAAAATCCTTGTGCCCACATCCCGGATGAGCACAACAGCCCATCCCTCTGAATCCCGTGCCCAGGACGGGCAGTTCTCTGCCCTGAAATCGGAGCCAACTTCCATAGCCAGCGCGTTACATTGAAAGGCGGCTTCCCAAGATGTTGGGTCGTCATCAGCAGAAGGCGGTCCCTCGAGATGATTGATTTGTGAGAGTCCCTTGACTGGTGGCTGAAGAGCAGCATTTATTCAATCTATAGACCGTGCAAGATACACAGAGCCCAGCCACCAGTAACAACAACAGCGAAAGGTCAGGAGCCTGGGTGTTCGCCTTGCCCGCAGACCCGGCCAGCCTCACCCACATCTCAGAAGCAGATAGTTTGCAGGTCATTTGGACGAGAAGGTGCTGCTCCCCACCCGTCCACGCTCACCTTTTTGAGAAGCAGGCCTCAAAGGGACCTGGGTGTATGTGTATAAGCGTCTATATGCATGCAGAATATATTTCTGTATACATACAGCTGTCTGGGCAACAATGGCGCTTTTTCAAGGAGCAGGCTCAGTGACCTCCCAAAGCCTGTCCCTTTTTCCGTACCCCGTTACAGTAGCCACCGACTGCCTCCCGGTAGCCCTCCCCGCCGCGGTGCTTTGTGCCCGAGCGAGCGCCGTTGGCAGCTGCCGGGTACGGCGGGCAGCCTCGCTTCCCGCTGCACACCCCGGCAGCGGGAGCTGACACCGCCGGTGCCAGTCGGCTCGGAGGAGCCCTGCTCCCCACACTTCCCACTCCCACCAGTCTGTCACCACTGCCGTGTGGCAGCATCGCTGCCTCCTGCTCCCCGGCACATCCGCGCACACAAAGAGCTGCGCTGCCGCTGCCAGCGCTCAGCTGCTCTGCGTGTGCGGGAGAGGGAGGGAGGGGGCCTGGAAAGGTCAGTGCGGGGAAGGAGGGCGATGCTGGCTCCTTGCTTTAGGGGCCGTATCCTGGCATCATGGTGGAACCTTGTCCTGCTGCCGCCTGATCCCTGTCCGCGGGGGCTGCAAGCTGGCGAGGGTGCCCCACGCAGGGCTTCCCAGGATGGTTTAGTACCACGTGCGGGTCCAAAGAGCTTCCTCTGCCTGTTCCCTGCCTAACGAAATCACCCCAAATTATGAAAACTGCATTTCTTGATTGGTTGTGACTCCACTCTGGACTCTTCCCTCGTTATTTTGTTCCTGGCCCAATTTCCCTGGCAGCTTTAGCAGCACAACAGCAGCAGCCGCTACTGCCCTGGCTACAGCAGGATCCTCCCTGGAGCACTGTTTAATTTATCCCCCACATCCCCCGTGCCCGAGGCAGCCCAGGGCTGGAGCTCCGCGGCTCTGCCCCCTCCGACCGCGTTAGCCCCGGGCCCATCTCATCACCCCTGTCACCCATCGCTGACACTAACTCAACTTGCCTGCGCTGTTGTAGGGGGCAGATGGACTGTCGGAGCCCGAGGGCATCTCTCTGAAACGCGTGGCTGTGGTGGAAGATTTCTTTGACATCATCTATTCGATGCATGTGGAGAGCTCGTCGGAGCCAGGCAAAGCACCTAAACATGCCGGGCAGAAGAAAACCTACCGAGCGGTGAGAGTCCCGCTCGGCGCGCCCCGGGCAGCCAGGGACGGGAGCAGAGGGGCCGTGGGAGTGGGCACCCCGTGGGGACCGCGGCGGGGACAGGGGTGGGAGGGCAGGTAGAGGTGGAGTGGTGGGTGGGAGGCCGAGGTGATGGAGAGCCCTGTTTGCCTGTGCAGGGAGGCGTGAGGAAGGAGTCGGTTAAGGCAGAGCAGCTGTGCTGGGGAGATGGGAGACCGGGCGGCTTGGAGAGGACAGGCCAAGTGAATTGTACATGTCTAGGGGGAAAAACAAGAAAAAGAGAAATGGGTACTCCTGATGGGCAGGGGGCTCTTTGCCCAGTGCCCTGCACGCTCTGCTCTGTGCCAGCTGCCTCCCTGTCTCCCTTGGCCAGAGGGAGATGTCTCGTGTGGGCCTTGAAGGGCAGGACCAGCCAGGAAGGGGACTGGGAGCCCACCCGCTTCCCCGGCCTGGTGGATGCTCTCCCCAGCCCATGGCTGCGCTTCCTCTGTTACAAAATGGAGGCAGGCTCTGAGCTGAGTCCCATCAGGTGCTCCACGGATGCTGAGAACCAGCTCTATCTGTCCTGAAACCACTCTAGTTAGGTCAGGAATAATTTAGCTTGAAGTGTGCTTCTCCAGGGAGCTTGCTGTTTCTCCTGACGCTGCACAGCCCTGCGATGCACACGTTTGGGCTCTCCCCTTACAAGAAGAGCTGAATTTACTGCCCACACCCGAGCTACTCCCTTGAATCCCACAGCCCTAAGGACCAGGTCGCTTAGAGACAGCAGTGGCTGGCTGGCAGCTCGTGTCTCTGGTGGATACATCATCTCGGCGAGGTCTGTGCAGGCTGCCCTGGTCTCTGCCGCGATGCCTGAGATGATGCAGGGCTGGGTGTGCTGCCAGAGCCGGCTCAGGGGTGGAGTCTGTCCTGTCTGTCCTGCCAGCTTGTGTCCCCGCGTCCATCTGTGTTCACTCTGGTGGGGCAGCCCAGTGCCCTGCAGCCCCCCCTGCGTGGCAGGACCCCCGGGGAGCTGGGCTCTGTGCTCCCAGCTCCTGGCTGGGCTCTGTGCTCCCAGCTCCTGGCACCGCTCAGCACCCTGCACACTCAACTCCTGCCCCCGCAGCACCGGGGGTCGGGGCACACGCTGACCCTCCGGCCGGGGCCGAGTGACCTCTTTATAGTCCGGGGGTGGGCAGCCCCACCAGCATGACCGCGATTCAAAAACTTTCCGCTCATTTCCCCAGCAGACCACGCCGACCCTCCCCTAATTCCTTCAATTCAGGTCTCTGGAGGACTAATCTGTGCCCTGCGCAGCCCTGGGGGAGCAGCCGGGATCCGTCTGTTTTCCCAGGCCTGCTCCAGCACTCAGAGCTTCACGCTCCACCCCTCGTCTCCCTCCTGAGCTGAGATCATCACATTAGCAGCTTGTATCCCCTCCTGACCTGGCAGGACGCTGCTGCTGGGCTGCCTGCCCTTGCTCCTGCCCTGGCTCCCTGGAGCTGCTCTGCAGCCAGGTCCGGAGGGTGAGATGCGGCAGAGAGCGCCCGGGGATGCTGCTGGGTGGCCAGCTCGGGAGGCTTCGGTGTCCGCTGCCGTCTCTCTCCCGCTCCCATTCCCCAGCGCTTCTGATTAGAGGCACCGGAGAGTTTGCCCTTGTCCGTGACCTCCGGAGGGAGGCAATCAGAAAGGGAGTTTGGATGGGAGATAACTCATCAGGGGAGCTGTCTGCTCTGCGGAGCATCAAATCAGCTGAGAAATAACAACTGTATCACTAAAATTAGCCCAACATTTGCAGCAGAGGCGATGGGCTGGCTGGAGCAGGAGCGGCAGGGGTGCGGGGCTGAGCCCGGCGGGCAGCGCCAGGCCCCTGCCCGCGCCGTGGGACCACCACTGCTGCCGCCAATTCTCAGGCCCCTCATTTCAGTGTTTTCGTGCTTGTGCCTCGATAGATTCCGCACAGCGGCAAAGGCTGAGCTGAGCAGCCGCTCCGCCACAGCAGAGCTCGCTGGGGCTGTGGCTAAATAGGAGGAGCATCCCACGAGGACCAGGCGCTGCATCCTCCATTTGAAGGGCTGGGACAAGGTCCCTGCCTGAACTTTCCACCCATCTGGCATTAGCGTGTATGTAAAACCTCGGGCTCTGCTGCCGCTCAGTGGAGATGAATGTCTCTCCCTCCCACCACTGCACCAGGTCATGGGCTGCCTTGGCCATCACCAAGCAAACCCTCTGCCCCATGGCGCTTCTTCTAGAGCATTGTTTTATTCCATCGCTCTTTCCCGTGGGGCAGAAAAATGCTTGGAATTCAGGTATTTTTGATTTTCGTTAACAAAATAAGGCAGGAGGGCGATGCACGCTGGCTGGAGGAGGAGGTCAGGACGTCCAGGGCTGCCCTCCTGGCTCGGCCCCGTCACCATCGGTCGCTCCCGAGGTGTCTGGTTGCAGCCCCGCTTCCCGTCCCGAGCCCCACTTCAGCCCCGAGGACTGGCCCAAACAATTGAATTTCTGTCTGCTTTATGACCCCACTTGTAAGTGCTGTGACCCCTGCTGGGGTCACGGCCCCTGGTTTGGGAGCCGCCGTGCTCGGACAAGTCACTGGGACCAAACAGGATGGGTGATTAACCGTAGGAGCCAACCCCAGAGTAAGAGGTGGGCTCTCCACCTCTTAATGCCTTCCAATTAAGACCAGATGTCTTCCTGGAAGATGTTTTAGGCAAACCACAGGCTCCTGGGCTGCCGGAGAACCTGGGGGAGGTTCCCTGACTTGTGCGACACAGAAGGTCAGACTCCACGATTTGATGGTCTCTTACGGCCTTGAAGAAATCTACATGAAAATTGCCTCATTCCTTCCCCAGATAGAAATCTTAGAAATACTGTAAAATTGCTGCTGGCAGGGATTAATTGGAATTACGGGATGGTGATAGCCAGGTGGGTGCTTAGGTCTGGACAGAGTGTTTAACTGCAGGCATCCGAGTTTTAAATATTTATCCTTAGCTTTTCCTCCTCTGGAAAATACAAATATCCCACGAAGGTTCAGGAGACTTAATTCATTACTGTTTGTAAAAATGTTTTCAATTCCCTAGATAAAATATGTCACAGAAGTGCAAAGTATTATTAACATTAATTGATTGTCATTGCGGGGAAAAAAGTGACCTGCCCTCTCAGAAGATTGATGGATTCCTCAGGTTACTGGTGTGTCGGTAATTAACGACGCAAACAGAGCTGCGAGACCTCGCTTTCTCGTGTGGCTCTTACACCTTCGTAGCTTTGCTCTTCCCGGCTCCGCGGGGGAATGGAAGGAGTTTCTGGGGAGGAGTGGCTACGCAGGGAGTCCAAAGGTCTGCTCGTTTGTGTCTCGGCCTCTGACACTCCAGTTGCCCTCCCAAAATGTTCCTCCATCAACAGCTGCTCCGGAGGGAGGGATCCGGGGGTCCCAGGGCTGGGCTGAAGGGAGTGGTTGATGTTCTGGGTGAGGCTGAGCTGGCGAGGTGGGAGGGTGCCCGTGTCCCCCGCCCGGCTCTCCACAGCCGTCCTGCCTCGCCCGGGACATGCAGCCCTCTCCTTGTGTCCCCAGATCGCAGAGACCTACGCTTTCCTCCCGAGAGAGGCCGTGACCAGGTTCCTGATGAGCTGCACGGAGTGCCAGAAGAGGATGCATTTCAACTCCAACGGCCTGGAGCCCAAAGGTAAAGGGGGACGATGTCAGCAGAGCTGACACAGCGTTTCGCACCAGCGCGGTGTCACTGATACCTGTCCAGATAGCACCCCTCCATGAGATACCTCTTAACCTCACGGGTTCCCTGACCCGTGGTTCTCCTCGTGCGCTTTTATAGCCCAGCTGAAAGAATCGCTTAGGTCTGGTTTGTCTGTCGCTGGTTTCAGCTCAGAGAGCAGAAGCAGTCAAGCTTCAGAACAAAGGGTAATGGCCTCAAGTTGCACCAGGGGAGGTTTAGATTGGATATCAGGAAGAAGTTCTTCACTGAAAGAGTGCTTAGGCACTGGAACAGGCTGCTCAGGGCAGCGCTGGAGTCACCATCCCTGGAGGGGTTCAAAAAAACGAGTAGGCGTGATGCTTCGAGACATAGTCTAGGGGTCAGGGAGATGTTGGACGAAGGTTGGACTTGATGATCCTAGAGGTCTTTTCCAACCTAAATAATTCTATGATTCTAAGCTTTCTTTCCGAGCTTCCCCAGTGTGAAGCATGGGTCAAAAATATTGCAATCAACCCCTACTCCTGCGTGGGTGGAACCTTCGATTCCTGAAAAAACATCACCTAATGTTTTCCCTCTAAACTATTAATTTCGTAGTGAAAGACACCAAAAAAGTCTGAATGGCTGAAGTTACTGATAAAGGAGTAATTTGCAGTAATCAATAGATATGCACATCATGATCCTATCTGGGATAACAGCGAGTGTGTTGGTGATCACAGCGATGTGGTGCCTGTGTGTACAACCTGTGAGCGTGGCCATTGTGGTGGCTCCTTATGGTGCTTTGGAACCGACCTGCAGCTCCTTCGTCCAGAAGATATAAGTGCATAAGATGGGACCAGGTTTTCTTCCAGAGGAAATGGTCAAAGTTGATGTTCGGGTGGTTTTTTTCTGAATGACAGCCTTGTTTTCATGGTCAGGTACAAAGCGTCAACCTGGCTCAGGTTTTACCCAACAAAATTACTTCTTTAAAAAAACATACGCAAGCTGGGAGTGAGGCTGTTTCAGGGTGGTTAAGGCCAGCGGGCTCATCTGGCAGCTCTTCCCAAGGAGAGGAGCAGAATTAGACGAACAAAGGACCCAACAATAGAAAATTTCTAGTATTAAATACCGATTTCTGGCTGTTTACTGCTAGGAGCAGAGCTATGGACTGCCCAGCGGTTCCGTTTAAGCAGATTATGTGTGCCAGCTATCCAGAGCTAGTGACTGAAATGCTTTGTACTTGTTATATTTTTTAGAAACTCTCCCAAATAATCCTGTGTGACATTTATTAGCCTCAGCTCCATTACTGCAGCGCTCCCTGCTCTGCCGGCTGAGGGCCAGATCCCTCTTTCCAATTAGGTCAGGAGAAGTTTTGGCCTTTGGCCTCCCTGGGAGCAAACCTGACCTTTACACTGATTGCGCCGCATCCATCACGGGTGACGTTCCCCGTGCTGCGGCTGCAGCGGTCAGCTCGGGACAGGAAGGGCGGTGGGATGAGTCGGGCCAACAAGGATGGTGCCTGTTGGCTTGACCCAAACCAGGACACTTGACTGAACGCCTGGCACTAGCCGAGCATCCGCCCTGGAGCTCGGGATCCCTTTTCAGGAAGCAGCTGCTGAAAAGGGTCATTGTCCCTCCTGCCCACCCACCATCCCCAGAAAAGATCTCTTTTACCTTGAAGGGTTGGACTAGATGATCCTTGAGGTCCCTTCCAACCTGGCATTCTAGGGTTCCGTGATCCCCACCTCCCCATGCCTCCCCCAGCCACACGGCACCCATCGAACTCTGGTCCTGCCTCAAAGGCAGCGCAGAGGACACCAAGTGCTGAGCATCCCCCCAGAGCAGCCCTAGGTGTGGAAACCACGATCAGGGCTGAGATCTGGCTGTCCTGAGCAAATTTATAAACGAGTTTCAATTACCAGTTATCTTCATAAAGCTTTCCCCCTTTAACAGTTCTCTTAATCCAACAGGAAAAAGGATCCCCAGGTAAAAAGTGCAGTTTCTAACCCACCAGGAGTGGAAGGACAGAAGTGCCTTTCTGCTCTGGTAGTACCTAAATAGTGACTAAGTACCTGTGAAAATAGGTGCAGTAGATTAGATAAGGTGACTTCCACTGGGGAAGAGTGTCTGGTTTCACTAATACCTATTCAGGAATTTAGGAGCCAATCACCTCAAAAAGTGTGGGGTTCCTGGAGGAGTGACCCAGGGCTGTGCACATACACACAGGCAGATACAGGTAGAGTTTAACTCAGTAAAACGAAAAAAACCCGAGTAATTCCCATCTCTTCCTGCTTCTCTTGTCCGTTAAACAAATCTCAACACATTTCGTTTGTGATCACAAAAATCCCTAATTAAACGTATCTGACACCAAACCCTGCAGGGCACCCACATAATGCGTAAAAGCAAATTGTCTTGCTCATGGGAAACTCTGAACATGACTGGGCTTCACTGTGATCTCTTTACACTTATTAAATTAGGACTAATTCCGGTGGAGTTACACAAGTGTGGAATTAGAATCAGAACCATTTCACTTTAAGCCATTCTGCCGGTCCCATCCCCATGTCCAACGCATGGGGCATGTGATGTAGATAACTTTCTGAAAAAGGAAGAAGAAAAGAAGAAAGACTACTGAAGGCCTCCAGTAGCCCCCTTCTGTGACGTAGGATGTGAGGATTGTTCCCCTGCGGTCCCCCTGGCCTTGTAAAACAAAGCTTTCCTTTCTTTTCCAGTTAGCTTAAAAAAGAAAAAGGGTTTTGGTTTCTTAGGGTCAAGCTCTTATCTGCTGCAGCGGCACAAATTCACAGTAAAGTTGTGGCCACTGGTGGGAATATCCCAGATTCGCATCAGGACGGTTTCAGGCAGAATCTAAGCACCAAAGATCATCTACCTCCCTCTTCCTCCCCGTGTGAGGATGCGGAGCTGCCTCCAGCCTCACTCGTTTCTGCAGCACTGAAATGTTGGCTGGGGGTGGTAGGAGAGCCACGGGTCATCCTCCTCAGCGCTGTGAAGGCCTCACCTTCAAGGGAAGAGCAGCTCTCCTTGTCCCTCTTAGCAAATGCTTCCCTAGCTCTTCTCAAAGGCTGAAGTACTGGTGACCCAGCCAGCCTGGTGTCCCTGGGACCTGTTTCCCCTTTCTCTGCAGGAGCAGCTGGGGAGAAGTGCCCTTGTAGTGGGAGTTCAGCAGCTTTTCATCGCCACAGTACAGTAGAATAATGGTTTTTTGGGGGGTGCTTAATACAGAGAGGGACAGAAGTGCTCTTAATCTGTAGGCGGAAGCATGACAGAGGCCACTGGCATACAGCCATGGGAAAAGAAGGGAGGAATTAGTTTACAAGGTTCCTGAAAGCTTTGCACCGTGGTGTTTGAGTGAGCTGATGGCCTGCGTGGCTCTGGCCACCCTCTCCTGCATTCCCACCAACGGGAATGCTTCAGCTGTCCAGGGACGTGTTAGATGGACCTGGAAACAAAGCGCTGTAGTTCCATGGACACGGTTTGTTCCTTGATACGGAAGATTTGCTAAAGCCTGTGGGATGTTTAAGTCAGTCCCAGGCAGTTTTGGGGTCAGGTCGTTTCTTAATCAGCCAGGGTGGATCTGGTGTTTCCAGAGGTGTGAGGCGTCTTCAGCCCTGCTGGGCTTCGCTGGGATTTTTTGATATTCAGCATTTCTGAAAAGCAGGCCCATGATGGTTTGAGTTGATGGGTTTTCTCAGGTGCTGTAAAACACTTTGTGAAGGCTCTTTGAAGGGGCTGTGTCAGAGGTGCCTGTGAAACCAGTGACCCCAGGAAATACAAGCCAGCCAGGGAGATTCAGAGGCAGGA
The DNA here is from genome assembly GCA_013400335.1 of Eurystomus gularis. Taxonomy (NCBI): domain Eukaryota; kingdom Metazoa; phylum Chordata; class Aves; order Coraciiformes; family Coraciidae; genus Eurystomus; species Eurystomus gularis. The sequence continues at coordinate 10,522 of VZZY01003401.1, read as the reverse complement.
ATGGAAACCTCCAGCCATCGGTTCACCTTCAGTTCCTGGAAATCCTTTTTCCCTGTCTGTGGTTGCTTCAGCTCCCTTTCCAGCAGGCACCAACACCCCTCCAGAGTGTGCTGGGAAGCTGGATTAATCCTCCACGCTTGCATCTGCCTCTACTGAGGGCAAAGAAATCTTCCCTTTAGCCAGCAGCACGAGCCTGGGAGTTCAGAGCTCAAACAGGTAATTCTAGCAGTCTTCATGTCCGCCGTGGAGAGCTCGCAGGCTCCACAGTGATGCTGGCAGAGCTGACAAACCTTTGAGAATTCAGGAGAGCCGTGGAGGATGTGCTTTCTGGGGACTCGTGTGGTCTGGCTAGGCAGAGCGATCAGCAGGAGCGGTCTGAACCTACAGCCATCTCTAGAGCTCCATGTGATGCAGCCAGAGGAATCGACATGAGCGATTTAAATTAAAGACCTTTAAAATTAAGTTTGTGCTTTAATGAGAGTGTTAAAAATAATCTTCATCACCAGATAGAGATACTTAATAAGTTGCCTGAACGTTGGCTCCTACCTGAGGGAATCCCAACAAAATTGGCCAGCCCCTGCCGTGCTGGAGCAAGCTGCGAATGCGTCCGTGTTCATCAGCCTCTGCACAAACCCCGTTTGCATGGGAGTGCTTCTGAGGCATCGGCGAGACTCGGTTTCTTCCTCTGCTACTCGCATAGTTTGGTAGACTGAAAAATTCTATATTATGTGTAGTCTCTTCCATAGGTGACAGCAATGTGGATTTTTTTTTTTTTTTTTGCAAAGCAACATCTGTTGTGTAATTATGTTGTTGGTGGGGTCATGTTCGTGTAGGAACCTCAGCTCAGCGGGCACCAGCTCTCGCCGGGAAGTTGAAGTGCTTCTAAATACATGTCTAACGATCACGGGAACACATTGTAGGCTTCTGCTTCCACATCCCTGTGTCTAAGTAAAGTTCTTCCTCTGTTCTCCAGAGAGCGAACCACCTTCCTCTTTGGTTTCTGGGATCATCGACTACAACATGCCCCTCACCTCTACGTACCTGAAGCAGATGAAGCTGCGGGTCATGAATTCGCAGGAGCAGGTGAGTCACTCTCCAGTCTCTGCCCATGCCGGAGGGGCGGGGGGAGCAGCGGGTGCTTGGAATGTCAATTTTGGAGGATCCTTTTGGAAGTGGCTGCTTTGTCCAGGCTGGTCCGGCTCCGGCCAAGGACAGCGAGAGCTGGTGCGTGGCGGTGGGGAGGGCAGCACCTCTGCTCTCCTGGCTCAGAGTGAGTGAACTGGGCTGTTCGGAGTCGTGCCGGAGAGGAGCAGAGATGACATTGGTGCAAGTTATTGGTTATATCAGCCTGCTTGTTCTTCAGATATACAGTTCTAAGCAACTGTCCTAATAAATACAGCAGGTCAGAATTTGTTTCTTTTCCTCCTCCTAGTTGCCCGGGAGCTTTAGCAGATGGGCTCTGAAGCCCAGACCTTGCTCCCCTTGCTCCCGTTGCTCTCTTAAACCAATTGGCAACTGGAGGAAGTTCAGCCGCAGCCACGCAGCTCTCGTGACAAAGTGGGAGAAGCTCTGTGTTCTGATGAGAGTATTAAGCCACCAGATTTTGATTTGGGGCTGGATGGGACAGACTGCCATGGGATTATACCCAGGCTGTGCAATTTGCTGAAGTTCTGCAGCTGCAGAATTAGCTACAGGAACCTCTGTGCACCATGGAAACGGGCTATTAAAAGAAAAGTCTGTTTTACTTGCTCCCCACAACTGAACTGGAAGGCAGCGCGGGGTTTTCTTCCCAGCACGCTGAAACCTGACTCAAACGTCACCGCTGGTTGCAAGAACTGTAGGAGTTTGCACTGGGCAGTTCTGGAAACCATGGCTGGCAGCTTGAAGCTGTGTACTGAGTACTTCTGTCTCGTGGCACCTAATGGGTCGTTGGTTGGAGCATCCATTGCCAGAGTGATGCCAGATGTGGGTGTCGCTGTCAGGAGCTGGAGAAATACCAAGCTTCTCCGTCGCTTCGGCAGCAGAACCTTCTTGCCAGAGGACAAAATGGCACCTGGCAGGAAGCTTTGGAGCTTTCTGGAGCTTTTTTCCTTTGTGTGTGTTGGATGCTTGAGTAGGTTTAAAGTTTTGTTTGCAATAGGTGATGTTACAGCTTTTGAAATGTGAAAGGCTGCAACGTGCCAGGTTTTGTGCTTGGGGCTGGGTCGGGTGGTACAGCTGTGGACAGTTGTGGGGCTGGGCTGAACTGGGCTGGGCTGGGCTGGGCTGGATTGGGTTGGGCTGGGATGGGCTGGGCTAAGATGGGGCTGGGGACATGGAGTGGATGGATGAGCCACTTTGTGGCATGTGATGGCTGCTTCAGGACCACTTTTGGATAAATGGGATCAAAACCCAACATGTTGCAACTGCCTTTGGCTGGTGCAAAGTGTTTGCTGGGTCTCGGTACAGCTCCTAGCACAGAGGCGTGGGGCTTCAGCCCCTGCTGTTGTCCACACCATTGACTGCCAACCTCACCAAGGCCAAGGGGGGCTAACCGTGCTTCTCAGCATGGGAGATGGTTCTTTCAGGTTAAGTTTGATGGATACGAAAGGGAGGTCTGAGAGGTTTGTCTAGTTACCACTGAGGCGTGTTCTACCAATTCCGCTTGGCTCCAAAGCTCTGTTCAAGAGAAGTGTGTTAGGAAGCTTCGTTAAACTCCTGTATCCAGTTCCTGCAGGTAGAAAGCTGGACTTGCAGCTTGATCTTATTTCCGTAGTAAAAACTGCCCCAGAAGCTGGCAGGCTTTTGTAGTGAGTCTTGAGTTTTGAGGCTGAGGGATGCTTGTTTTGAGAACTTTGGTTGGTAATGGGGAGATTGGAGAAGTTTATCCTCTGAATTTTGGTTTAGCAGTTTGCACTGGAGCTGTCACCAGATAGATACAACGTGCTGCTGACACGAACGCTCCTGAGCTCGCTAAGATCCGAACAGAAGCATATGTCATATGGGAACAAAAAAGGGACCAGCTGAGGCAACCAGCAGTTGTTGGTTTAGATCATAAATCAAACGGCTTGATGTTGTTCCCTGCCTCTAAAGTTTTTCTTTTCCGGAGCTCTCATCAGTACGTTGCACTGCAGCTTCCCAAGCTTTTCAAGCTGTAGCAGCCAAGGGAAAAAAACTATTTGGAAGAGGTAAAATTTGTCGTTCAGTGTGTTACTGAAATGGATTCCTGAGAGCAAAATAACAAAAGATCAGTCTTATTGCTCAGAATTCTGAAGCAATGGAGCTTTCCCTTGGATCTGGAGATAACGACAGTCTGAAGAGGATACAGGGGATTGGACCTGGTGGAGAAAATCCAGCAGGACTTGGGTGCCACGCGTTCTGTGCCACGCTCCTCAGGCAGAGGAGCTGCACCTGAGCGTCTGTGTGAAGAAAAGGTGTGTCATGACATCCACACCAGCCCTCACTTCCCTCCCCCAGTGTTCCCCCGCTGCTTTTTCCCTTCTTCATCCTTGGCACAGGACACACAACAGTGCCGTCCTTTCCTGGAGGATCCTAGTTGTCTTTGTGGAGCACGGGCTGTGGGGAGTTGGGATTTAGGGACACAGAGTTGGGGTTTAGGGACGAGGAGCTGGGGTTGAGGAGCAGGGAGCTGCAGCCATTGGGGTTCCAGATGTTCACAAACTGCAAAAGTCCTCTAAGGGTGATAGAAATAATTCCAACTTTGCTACAAATGCAAAACAGGAAGAAAACACAACCAGCTTTGAAAGTCTGCTTGCACTACACAAATCCCCGCTGCGTGGGTTTTAGGTACCACCCTGTCCAAGGCGAAGCCGGCCCCTCGCTCGCTCAGCGCTGCCCTGCGCTCACTAACACTTGAGGGTGATAATAGAAATAAATTACCGACGGACTTGTGCTCGACTTGGCTTTTGCCAAAAGCAATTGTTTGTGTGCGGCAGCACCAGGAGGAGCCTGCTTCACTTGGGGTAACAATGGATGAATTTATGCCAAAGTGGCCTTTTAACTTCATTATTCAGGAAAAAAAAAAAGTGAGCACGTAACTGTAATTTATTAGCGCTGCTGAGCACGTCAGTGTTAGGGCAGCAGCATCTCCAGAAGGAAGCAGAGCCAGGAGAACTGTAGAGAAAGCGTTTTATCTCTGCTGAGGGACAGAAAACAGTCGGGAGTGGAGCCCGTTCCACGGTTGCTCGCAAAATGAAGAGTTCCTGCAGAATATATTTCAATATATTTCTTGGAGTCAGTACATTTATTCTGGCATGACAGAAAACAACTGTGACCTCGTGTTGCTTGAATTGGCTTCAGCAGAGCACGCGGGAGCTCCTGGGGCGGGAGTCGGGAGCTCCTGGGGCGGGAGTCGTCCTTCGTTCCCGTTTTACACCAATCCTCACGTGCGGGAGGAAGATCAGGCCCCTCGCCCTTTCCAGCGAGTGCTGCATTAGCCACATTTCAGGGGATCTACTGAGGCATTAAAGCGTCTCTGAACTTCTGACCTTCCCAATCTAGCAGCAAAAAGGAATGAAAAGAAGATATTTGATATTTATCTATAATGATCCTTCCACCTCATTTTCAAACGCCAAATATTAGCATTTTTAAACGATCGGTTATTTGAGTTTATTGCGGTCATTTCCCAGACAATCTTTGCTGTCTTATTCAAACTCAGCCTTGGATTTATTTTTCAAGCGTGATTTCCACTGGTGGAACATGAAGATTTAAAAAGCACAAATCCGGGCACTGAGATGCGGGGCTTCCTCTGCTCTGGAGATGCTGCTGTTACCTCGGCAGACACAGTCCAGGGCCAAGTAACCAGGTTTACACGATACAGAAACATTTTCAAAGGTTGCTTCAATGCCTGCTGACAGAAGGTCACGCGATCAGTGAATGGCAGGAGCTGCTCCTGGATGGGAAAGAACAGGAGCGCTTTTCTTGTTGCTATGGCTTTGCTACGCTGACTTGGAAGCGTTTGAGAGGGCCAGCGCCTTGTCCTGCACCGTCACACGCTCCATCATCCGGTGATCTCCCCGTAGACCTGGAGTGTGTGGCGGTGCCTGGATGTGAAGCGCTTTTCAAAAGATTATTTCAAGCGGTGTTTGAACCCAGAGAGCAGGTAACCCTGGAAGAGGGGGTTGAGGGACTCACATCCCGCGGATGGACAAGGAGTTGACTTCATCTAATGCTGGTGACAATCAAGCCCCCGTGTCAGGATTTGGGAGCTCCTGGAGCCTCATGGCCAGAGGCTGGTTTGCAGTGTTAACTCCTCCTGCTACTCTCCTTTCTCCCTGGTCCACCCCTTATTGTGCTTGCTGGCTTTGGTGCCTCAGAGGGCTCCTCTGTTCCAGAGCAGCTCAGATGCATCTTCCCCTGGCAGCTCGCTTGCTTCCTTCTGCTTCAGATTCATCTCCAGGCTAATGCCAGGGCTGCAGAGCTGGCGCTGGGGCAGCAGCAGAGGCAGGGAGGGGAGTGAGTGGCTGCAGAAGAGGACACACTAGGTTTCCATTTCCAGTCTGGAAGTTCACTAGCGAGAATTGCAGATGTCTCATTTCACATAGTCCAGAGACCAGAACTTAATCTGGCAGAGCTGGCAGCTGCTGGGCGAGGTCTGGGACCTGGATTTATTTTAGGAAGGGATCCTGAAGAAATGCCCTGTGTTGATAGATGTGTGGCGAAGCCAGAAGTATGCAGCCAGTGTTTGGAAGGAAGTGGGATGATGCGTTTGCATCACATGAGGATGATGAGGTACTTCCCAGTCCATTAAAGAGGGTGTTAGAACCTCTCCGGGAGTAATTACCTCTAAATCAACTTGACGAGATATCTCTCATTCAAGAGACCTTTCCTTGGCTTGGGAAGATCTTTGTTTCCTGGTGTTAGCTTTTGGAGCATTTTTGGAGCATTTTGGAGCACTAGAGAAGTTCTCTAAATGCACCCTGACCCACAGGAGGAAAGGGAATTGTGGCCGTGCACCCAGCAAGGCACTGGGACCGGAGCTGTTTGAGGGACAGATCTGCTCGGGGTGATGAAGGCTTGCTCGAAGGTCTGCACCAGCACAGCCCTCTGGTGGGGACCAGCCTTGGCTGGCAGCACTGGGCTTTGCCTGGGACCTTTAATTTCTGCCCTAAATGAGAGACTTTGTCCAGGCAGAGCCGGAGAGGCAGGTCTGGCCATCATAACGGCGTTCTTTGCTAGCAAAGATAGTTTAGCAAAACTTTCATCCTTGGTGTTAATGGCTCATGAGATGCAGGAGGTCAGATGATCAAGCCATTTGGCCTGGTCTCAGAATGGTGTGAATGGCTTGCTTTCAGCGAAGGTCAACCCATTTTTGTTATCGGGATTAACTGTGAAGCTCCCAGCTGGCAGAAACGGAGGAGTTTTTATTTCCCATTGTGTAGAAGCAGCTTTACAGGTGAGCTTTGTTTGTCCCCTGCAAACACTTGGAGACCCCGACTTGGGCTGGCTGGGCTCAGTCCTGCGCTGCAGCTTTACTCTTCAAATGAGGGGTGATGCCACGGCCCCGACTCTCCAGAGTTTGGGGGAAAATCATGTTATTTTCTGCAAGACAGGACGTGTTAATTTAAATCAAGCAGCACTGCCCGATTCCAGTGGTGCTCAGCACCATCAGTCCTCCTGAACCGCTCGGGTGTATTTAGTTGCTCTGTGTGACTGGTCCGGTCTGTTTTCCCCACTGGTGGCTGGAGAGAAGCTGGTCCCTTGCCCACTCTTTGTCCCTTCCCTGTGATGTGCGGCTTAACCAAGGTCCTGGTGAAGTGGGTGGGGGTGTTGAGGAGTTTGTCTCGCTCAGTGGAGCTGTGGCTGTCCCGCTGGTGAGGGCTGGGTGGGATCGAGCAGGAGCAGGGCATGGCCGAGCTGGTGGGGGCCAGAAACCACGTTATTGCTCTTTAATTCGTCATTTCTTCCGGTTACCTCCCGTATTTGGTGGGGAGAGGTGCTGCCCATTCCCTGTGCGGTACCCAGCATCAAAGGCAGCTGTTCCCAGCAGAGCTGGAAACGAAGTTTTGGTTCAGGTCCTGGAAAGCGGAGCTAGGAGACACTCCCAGGGAGAATGTAAAGACCCGTACCGCATGTTTAACACCCGTGGAGCAGTCTCATGGACCCAGTTAAGCTCATCCTGTGCCCTGCACAGTCATCCCCCAAGCCCAGGTGCTGATGTGCCTCATGTTGACGTTGATCAAGTCACACAAATGGCTGTTTCTTAATTGCCTTCTCCCTTTAAAAAGGGGATAATACCTTAGAGAGACTTCTGAGGTCTCGCTCGCTAATAAAGCTCTTCAAGAGCTTGGATGGCAACTACTTTGAGAACGCAAACTATTATTAATGATTTCCGTTATTATGGAAGATGGAGCTGTGTGGTTCAGCTTTTTAACCTTGAATCGTGTACTCGCTTTTGTTTCCGCTGTCGTTCAACCTGCGCGGGCAGGCTCGCACCTCGCTGGTAGCACAGGACCCGCACCTTGTGTGCACAGAACTGGGGGGGGGTGTCTGCGAGGAGTCAGTTTGACTCACAAAAGTGGGTTCTGAGACACGCGGTGAGGCCTGAGAACGGCCAAGAATGGGTTTAGCGGTGGTTCTGATGTTGTGGTGTTGGGTCATAGGCTGGACTTGGTGATCTCGGAGGTCTGTTCCAGCCTCAATGATTCTGTGATTCTGTTCATGTTGACTCAGTTCTGATTTGGGTGGCCAAGAGATGAGCTGTGAGGGTTGTCCTCAATGTGTAACCACCGCAGGCGTTCCTGCCGGCGCTGTGGGTTCAGGCTTGGGCGAGAAACATCAGGGGATATTTGACAGCGACTGACCCATCCCTTCAAACACCCGTCCCCAGTACTCCAGCAAGAGGCAAATTCCATCCGCAGAAACAGCTCTTCTCCCGCTCCTTTGCGTGGACCCCGAGAGGTCAGGAACTCTCTTTTCCATCTCTTGGTCTTGGCTCCTGGGTAAAAAGCCCTTTTATTCCTGCGGATGCCAGATGCTAACAACTGCCACCTTTGCAGAAGGAGCGGCCGAGCTGCAGCGGGAGTACAGCCCTCAGCCCACAGCAAATCTGCTCTAGGATAAACTTTCCCAAATCTTTACTCTCCCTTTTTTCCCCCGACTCGGCTCTGGGTGGCAGATAAGTTAAAATATGCTGCTGATAGAAGCTGCATATCCCCCTCGTGCCGTGCGACCGGTCCCTCCTTCAGCAGCTCTTCTCTTCCCCCCCTTTCCTTCCTGGCCTCACCCCCGGGAGATTCACATTTTAATGCTTATTACCCAGAAGGGTTCGATGGTCACGGAGGACCCAATGGAGGAGGTCCCATTTGTTATTTAACCTACTTTTCAGAGGCACAAGAACATCAAGTGACTTGCACAAGGTCGCCCATGAGTCAGTGACTCCTCTGGCATGATGGCCGGATCCTGCCGTCCTGCAGTCCCCTGCTCTCGCCACTAGATCCCTGTGCCCGCGCTCCCCAACAACACAGCTATTCAATTAAGCTCCTACAGCGCCGTAAATGTAGTTCATTCCTGGGTTTGACAGCAGCCCTGGTATTCTCGCGGAGCCTTGCCTTAGGAAATTGTGACAGATGAGGTCAGGGCATGGCTGTGGTGCCCTTGGAAGCGTCACTGCCTGGTACACGGGTGGTGCGGGGCTGTTACAGCCAGGGCACGGCTCTTCTCGGGACCTGCAGCTCAGGCTCCGCCGCATCCGACAGGACCCTGGCCGGGCAAAGCCAGCCTGGCAGGGAGCCCCAGGATTTCTGCATGGGTGGGTCTGTGTCCGTGTGAAGGGCTTTGCAGGGACCAGAAGTAATGAACACGTTGCGAGGAGAGAGGGAAGGAAGCAGCTTATAAATAATATATTATATATATATATAATATAGTAACAGTAGTACTGGTTTATTATGGTGCGGGTTTTTTAACAGGTAATCCCATAAGGCACTTACCCCCGTTCCTGACAACCTGATAAATTATTATTACCAGCTCTAGATCTGATTGCCAGTTATTTCCCCCTAGATAACCTGAATCTGAAAAATACCCACTAGGAAAGCGCCCGGCGTGCCGCTTCCCAGAGCCTCCCTGGCCGTTCCTGGAGGCAGCCCCTCTCCGCCGGTGAGCCCCACTTCTGCCAGCCCCGTGACCCCGAGCGCTGGCACAAACAATTGCATTTCTGTCGGGCTCGTGACCCCACTTGTAGCGGCGGTGACCCCCCTTGGGGTCAGGACCCCTCCCGTGCCCGGGGAAGCTCCTGCCCAGCAGCTCTGGCCGAAGGGCTGTTCCTCCCCGAGCGGCCACGGCTGCTCGACACCAAGTTTGCCAATGGGAAATTTAGGTTAATCCATTTCCAAAGTGGATTAACTTAACCCACACAAAGGCACTTAGTATAAAATAAGAGTGTCCACATGGTGAGGCAGCACAGAAGAGTGGCTGGGCTTCCGACTCGCACCCTGGCCAGTCTGTGTCCCCGGCGAGCGCTCCGGACGGGGCCAGCGCCTCGCTCCCGGGGGGATGTGCTCTCCCCAAGGGCTTTAAGCTGCTCTAGCTCGAAGCCGAAGGGAGGCAAGGAGTGAACAAAGCCCAGCAATGGGAAGGGGTTAAAAGCCCGCTCCACTGAGGTCCACCGAGTCTCCTGATCACCTTAAATGGTCAGGATTTTATTTTAGCTCCAGGGAGGAGCAGCAGCCATTGAGCTGGAAGTGAGCGTGGAGCAGGCCCGGGGCTGGGGGCTCGCAGCCTGCTGCCCTCCCGGCCGGCCGCTTCCCGTGGGACCCTGGGGCTCCGCTCTCGCCTTCAGCCTCTGGCCCCGTGGATCAGCCTGGAGGAGGGGGAAAGGCAATACAGAGCGGGACCCATGTTCACCCCCGGCTTCAGATCCTCCCGAGCCGCCCCTCCTCCCCTGCGCGCTTTCCCTGGCGCTGAAGCGGTTAATGCTGGAGTAGAAAACATCCTAATTGGACATCCGCACTAACAAGCCATAAACACGAAAGTGGCAGTTCCCATCCTCGGCTCTGGCACCGGCCTACCGCGGGCTCCGCCGCTGAATCCGTTACGCTCGGTTTATTTCGTAAAAATTTCCGTTAAAGAGCGAGAGACACGCGCTGGGCTGAGGAGAGGGACCCCGAGGAGCTGGCACCCATGGCACCATCCCCAGCCGGGCAGGAGGTCACCGACCCGCTGCCCTCGGGGCCCTGCCCGCCAGCGGGTACCAGCCCGGGGGATGCCAGGATGCTGCCGGGGATGCCGGGCACAGCATCCCCATCCCTCCCGGTGGCACGGCCCGGCTCGGTGGGCAGCCTCGCTGCCAAGGAGCTGCCCTGGAGAGCCGCTGATTTAACAACAGCCGAGATCCAACGTTCAGACAGAGGCTGCAGCGCTGAGTGATGCTGCTGCTGGCAGAGCGGGGTCCTCTTCTGCTCCCACCATGGGGAGATGCAGCTGAAACAAAAGGATTCAGCAGAGGAGACAGCGCCGGGGCCTGGGCACCGCCGCTCCCCCCGAGCGCCGGGGACGGGGGGCTCCGGGCACCCACCCCGCTCCCCGG
>VZZY01003398.1:170-19228 GCA_013400335.1 Eurystomus gularis | reverse complement strand
AAAGAAAAGAAAAAAGAGAAAAAGGGGAGGACAGAAGGAAAGAAGAAACAAAATAGAAGGGAGAGAGAGGATGAAAGAGAAGGTATACCAGGATTCTTTGGAACATAAGCAACTTAGTACTAAGCATAATTGCTTCCATAAACCGCAGCGTTGTCTTGAAAAGTCATTGGGTGAAAATGAGACGCAAAACTTAATAAAGAATCTAACTGAAGACTTAACTGAAGACAGGCTTATCCAAAAACAATGCAATGACAAGTACAAGATAAAATTTCTGGTGGATTTGTCCAGTGAAGATGTTATCATGTCCCTCTCTTAACAGTATTGTCAAAACATTTGACCAGTCTCTAGTGACAGAAAAAGGAAATTTCAGTGTCATCAAGCAGAAAAAAAGGCCATAGTCTGTAATATATAATGTAATGTACAATATACTTGATAATATAATATATGCATAGAATAATAACTATATAATATATAATTAAAGGTTCATAGATTTTCTGTATTTATATTAGTATTAGCAAAGCCATTGCTGGCATTGCCAAAACAGGCATGGCAAACCAGTTCCTCACTGGAAAGACAAGTGTAGGAAGGAGAGTGTTTGGTTTCAGATAAATGATTTGGTGCAGATCCCTCTGTGCACCTGTGGAAAAAGGTGTAGCGGAGTCTGAAGACAAAGTTTGATAAATTGTTGCTTCTAGAATCAAATATAGAGCCTGAATGTCAAGAGATCTCCTGCAACTAAGACTTTACAAAAAATAAAGTGTTAATGCACAGTATGGCTAAGAAACAAATTCCAAGCCCAAGTCTTATCAGTTGAAGAGGCTCAGTTACAGCTGGAGTGTTAGATGGGTTTTCTGTTTAAAAGTATTCATATGACAATTCCTAAATACAACAGAAGAAATGTTACAAAGATGCACAGGTTTATACTGAAAAGAAAGGGATCAGTGAATGTACCTCTACAGTACAGGCCATCAAGACATGCCATGTGTACTATAAATACAGGACACCATAGCATGCATTATGGAATAGGAGCTATTAAAAACACTTTCCCGTGCTGAGTCTCAGGTATATGCTGGCATTAATTTACAGTGTTCAGTTTCCGTAGCTGTTCTAGATTCTACAAGTGATGGAGACCATCAAATTCATTTCCACTATATACTCCTGTGTATGATGTGCCATGGCTTACAAGTGAGAGTTTAAACAGTTTCAAAGTAAGGAATACATGTACTTAGTCCTGAGCCCTGGTCTCTGCTGTATTTATTATGTTCGTGTTTAATTAATATGTATAGTGCATGCATAGCTGAAGCTAGGACTTCATACTCCCAGATACATGTCCCAACACGCACAGGAGTTGTTTCATTATTTGTTTGTTCCATTTTCTGGCTCTATGAATTTCAAATCATGGTGACATAGTAGTCCAGGTTTATCAGAAAGGCTGCTCCCAACCAGAATTAAATGTAGCCCTATACATAGTACACTTATATGTAGGATCAAACCCTCTCTCATGATGGCAAAGCAGGAAATTTGGTGATCTACTTGTTAAGCAAGTGCTGTATTCCAATGGAAATGCAGCTGTTCAGTCATTTAGAGTACAGTAATGCACCGAAATACATAATTTCTTCATATATGTGTGAGACAGAAGTACCCTGCTAATACTGCAGCTAGACTGAAGTCCATGAAGGGCAGAACATCAAATCACAGAACCACAGAATGACAGGGGTTGTAAGGGACCTCTGGGGATCACCTAGTCCAATCCGCCTGCTGGAGCAGGTTGCACAGGAACATGTCCAGGCTGGGTTTGAATACCTCCAGAGAAGGAGACTCCACAAGCTCTCTGGGCAGCCTGTTTCGTGCTCTGTCATTCTCATAGTAAAGAATTTTTTCCTCACGTTCAGATGGAATATCCTATGTTCCAGTTTATGCTTGTTGCCTCTTGTCCTGTCACTGGGTGCCACTGAAAAGAGTCTGGCCCCATCCTCTTGACACCTTTATGTTGGTAAGCATTGATACGATCCCCTCTCTTTTCTTCTCCAGGCTACACAGGCCCAGGCCTCTCAGCCTTTCCCTGTAAGAGAGATGCTCCTGTTGTCTCATCATCTTTATAATTTGATTGGAATCCACTGTACAAGGCCCAGGGCATCCTGGTCTAGTAAGGACTGTCTTGAGTGTGGGGTTGGAATAGGTGACTTTTAGAGGTCCCGTCCAAAGTAAATTTCTTCTATGATTGCTAAGGCTTCCACGTCATGTCTGAGATTTGTCCGTATCCATAATGCCTATGCACAAATTATCTCTCCATACAAAATCAGTTCACCATATTGGAAGTGTTGTCATGCCTCCTACATTTCATAAGACCATTGGCTCATTCCATACATAGTATGTCTGCGGAATGCATGGAGTAGTGGACTTTGTAAACACCCAGTCCATGCGTGTATGTGTGACATGTTCAGTTTATCAATTGTTCTTTATATATATGAACTGCACTTGCTCTGTGTTCTACAAAGAATCTGTGCATGTTCTATGTTTTTCATTTTTATGTCGTGCCAATGTATGAACATGCAGAACTTCCTAAACCAGTGGCAAGATTTTTAAGGAAGAACTAAGACTTAATTGGAAAAATTAGTGAAATGTATGACAGCTCCAGCTAGCTTATTTCATCAAATTAATAAATGCCCTACATTTCCTCAGTAAGACATGAAACTTCAGTTCAATAATGGCTTATTACCAGATGCTGATGACATTTTTATCTCCTTTACAGAATTTTCTTATTAGGTTCTCCTAAGAAAACGTATGTGAAACATATGTGAACATAATTTCATCATTGATTCTTAATAATTTTGAATATTGGTATTTAAGTTTTCTGAAGGGAATGATGAACAAACTTAATGATCTTGGCAGTACCTAGAGCTTCAATAATGCTACCTTACCATGGTGAGCACCAAGGCCCAAACTGTCCCTATTTCTGAGTAGTGTTGACTAAAGGAAAAAAAAATTCTTCAGGGAAAAGAAACATGGAACATAACACTCACCTAAGATGTCTTGATCCAAAGACAGTTGGAGAACTTCCATTTACGTGTTTGTTTTTTAGATCAGGACCACACCTTTGCAAATTACAGACATACAGCATATACCGAAGAGTGGATTTACTTCCACTATAGAACATCAGGGACTGAAGTTTCATGTTTCTGTCATCCTTTTTCTTTTCAAACCTGCACTAGTAGCCTCTGCCTGTCTTTGTCATATAGACTGCAAAAGATGCAAAGATGTAAGACCTGCAATACAGTCGCCAGAATGTATAGGCTTCAAAATGGTTCCGTCTCCAAAGTCTTCATTTCACTTCCAAGAGATGCACTCAGAGGAGAGTGAGACTTAGCCAAAAGTAATTGGGAAACACAAAGAATGAAATGAGATAATACAATTTAAAACTGATTAGTCTGGAAGATAAACTGTGTTCTGAGGTCAAAGCCCACAATTTCACAGAAATAGCTGAAATAAGAACTTTATGCTGGTGAACTCCATGTGAAAACTGACTTATCCCAATGAGCTGAAAGCATGGGGATTCCTTGATGATTGAACTAGTGTGTGGCATTTTGAGGCATCTGTTGTGAAAAAAAAGCTGTCCCTTGACTAGGTAGTACAGCAATATAAACCTGTCACAGTAGAATGGTGCACCCATGTTACCTGCATGCTTATGTGCTGAGTCATAACTTCTGTAATCTGTTAACATCCGTGCAACATCATATTAATATAATTAGTCAGCCTCAGCTTGAGCCCAAATAACCTGAAGGCAATGAGGTGATACAGGCAAAATAGGGAAATAGCTAAAAAATCTCTGAATGCTGGGCACTCCAGAGCTCTATTTATCTGCAGTGCTAAAGTGAACAAATAAGTAGATTTTAAGTAATAGCCAAAACCTCTTGATGTTTGAATGCAGAGAGGGATCAAATGCTATGGGTGAAACTGTGATATTTTTGTACAGTCCCTGGCAAAAACAAACTACAAAATAAAATCATTGTTACATATCAAGGCCACTCAATATGCCTCAAATGTTGCTTTTTGGAAGTAAAAAATAATAATTTCCTATTTGTTGTTTTGTTGTATCTGTGATTGGTATAAGCCAAGGTAAGAAACTGAAATGGAAACATCTAAGAAATACTTTTTTCATTATACCTTCAGTACTGATGAATCCATGAAAGAAATATCTGCAAGAAATCTCTCTGAAATGAGAGAGAAATGATGTTAGATAAAATCCAAATTAAAAGGAAGATGTCTACTGTATTGGAAAGTAGGCCCCATCATACATCAGTGCTTCCCATTTGGTTGAACTGATGTTAGGCCTTACATGATCATAGCGCATCTCAGGAAATGTAACCCAGCTATGAAGGCCAAGAAAGAAAGTGTAGGAAAAAATTAGAGACTTTAAAGATAAATACCATGATGCATGGTAACATGGTAAGATTTCAAGGGAAAAGAAATTGCTACTTAGCTAAGCCAAAATTTGATTTTTGATTCAACAAACTAAAAGGAAGTAATTTTGTTTGGGAATGTCAAAACATTTCCATTTGATCAGATATATGAAAATTAAATTTACTGAACAAAATGTTCTTAGCTATTTCCATAGTCAATTTTTTTTAACTGCAGTTAGCTTTGATAAATATGAGAAAGAATTCAAACTACTAGAATTTCTCATGGCATAAATCCAGTCTTTTTTTACCAGTACACATATTAATAAAAAGCTTTCTTGGTTTTTTTTTTTCATTTTAATCAGATTTATCTTCTTCATAGTTTCATTTTCTTCATTCAGATAAATGTTATCATCTTAATTCCATATTTTTGCTATTATTAACAAACAAAAGAAATTGAACCTAAAAATAATTTTAAAAAAAGAATTCTGTAGCGATTGCTTTCAATGTGAGCACAACCTGATTTACCAGAATATTGCAAGTAAATGTAAAAATATTTTTAGAAGGGTATATGACAAATTTTGGTACAACAAAGGAAAAAAATCTTAAACTTTCATTCTCCTGCCTGTGAAGGGAAGATGTCTACATTGCACAATACTCTCATTTTGTCAAATACTCATACCTTTAAGCCTCTCAACATCTATACTGAACACATGCTGCAGTGATCATTTCTTCCAGCTATAATTTATGAATTGTAATCATTCCTATGTAGATGTGGGAAATTTATTTGAATACATTGTTAAAGTCCATAGCTGAGGGATTTTGCTTTTAAAACTATGTTAAAGAAAAAAACCCAATGAACTGGAAGAGTGACTTATCTCCAGTATATGCTCAGTCTTCTGCCTCCAGGGACTCCCAGCAACCAAAGCAGAGCATTGTCTGGAGCGCAGTGAAGATCTGGGACTCTCACCTTTGGACCTTTGGCAATGTGCCCTGCGCTTTCTAAACCGTTTGCCTCAGCTGGTTGCTACAGACTATATAAATGGAGGTCCAAGTCAGAACGCTCATTCTCCCTCTGAGGTGGTAGGGAAGAGGTAAAGAGGGGAGAGGAAAAGCAAGAGAAGCAGAGGGTACAGGGCTCACCATGGGCCCTGTACAGCTCTTGCTCTTCTTGCTGCTGCTCAGCAGTGGTGTTCTCACACGTAAGTACTTCCTTTTACGTTAGTGCTTTTTGCTGCTCTATGAACCTGCTAAAACAGTAATAATAAAAAAATCAACAAGGCTTATAGATTTAGAGAGAGTAAGTGTGGCAAAGATATCATCTCTTCCCTTTGTAGGACTGGGCAGTCCTAGGAAGGTCCCTACATAGAAGAAGTCACAAATGTTGACTTTTAAAAAACTCAGATCTGATGTATTTTGCAACTTGTAAAGAATTCACATAATTTATTTTGGCCTAATTGTTTTTCTGTAATGCTGTCCTTTTAAACCCCCATGGAGATACTGTGGCTTGGAGATACCATACAGACTTATCCCAGCTGTTGCTAACCTATTTTGCAGCAAATGTGAAGACAGAGAGCAAAAAAGCAACATGGATTTGGCAGGCAATACTGACATCTGAAATACAATTTTGTGTTAAAGAGACATAGCTGTCACCAGTAGTAGTAAAAGAAGTAGGCCAGTAGAGGTCTCTTTCGTAAGATCATAGAATCATAGAATGAGCAGAAAAGACAGCCTAGATCAATGTGGTGTGGTGGATTGTGAGCTATCCTTGCTTCCCAGGAAGTGGCTTTTTAGAATATGACACTGAAGTGTTACTTAAGACTTTAGGGACCTTCAGGAGAAGAGTCTGGGGCCAGTTATGCAGGTCTGGTTTCATATGCAGATCAAATTCATCATAAGTACACCTTGTTTGAACTAATAATCTGTTGCTGATTAATGTTATACAATTTTAAAGGATGCACTTGTTTCTAGTGGTTATTAATAATGTTATTACTGTTACAATTTTAATAGTAGTATTACTGTTGCTATTGCTTTTACTGTGACTAAGTCAGACGTCTGCGCCCGCCCACGACAGTTACATTCTATTCCTATGGAGTGGTCAACCTTAGAATTCTCACAGTGAGAACTTGACAAGTGTGCAGAGAATATTGTGAAAAGTGCTGGCATTCATGTGTGGTATCCCAAAGAATGAAATATCATCAAAATGAACGTAAATGAAATAAAATGTACTATATTTTATTTTATTATAATAGAGTAATACAGGACATACCTAAGACAGATTGGAGAAAACTACTCTTAACTTGAACAGGCTTCCAATCAGTGTTCTTTTCTTCCAAAGAATGAACTCTAAATATTCAGAAAATATTTAATGGCAGAGAATTGTAGTATTAATCATCAAAGCTGTCCTTTTTTGAATGTACAAAAAGCAAAATACAGCCATTTATATTATGCAGTATTTTTGCATGCTCAGATAGACTAAACTTTTTTTAAAAAAGACGTTATATGGAACATTTAATCTGTCTACCTCTACATTTTGTACCCATCATTTATACACTTCCTACTTCACATAACACAGAGCTTTTAAAAAAACTTGTTAACCTAGAAGCTGATCTTTCTCAGTTTAAATCAAAATAATCTAACTCAGTGACTTAAAAGATCCTACTCTCAGGTCTCCCTTTATATTTGACTCTGTACTGTCAATGGTAGTAGTAGCTTTGTTACTTACATCAGTGTGCCAAACTACATCAAATGTTGCTATGAATAAAAAGGTGTTACAACAAACATGTAGTGTTTCCATTTACATTTCTATAGCCCTTGTTTTATAGCTATAAACTGCTTTTCCAGCTTTTAATTCTTGTTTTTATTCTTTACAGAAGAAGAAACACCTGAAAGTGGGAATCCAGGATGTTCAAGTAAGTGATATCTTGCATCTGCTTTTTTTATGTTGCTGTATTGACTGAATACATCTTTCAGAGCTTGACTTTTCCTATTCCATAAATCTATTCTTCTGAAATAAATGAAACAAAAGTTGTGGCAATACTCTGAAGTCTTTATTACCACTTATTTAGGTATTTAATTATCCATGAGCTTTTACTCAAAGAATTTCCAATGTTTCCTAAGATCGGATAAACTGAGATTGAGTTTCTGAACTTTTTTTTTTTATGTGACTTTGGTTTCTTGTCAGGTGCAAATTTCTTAAGCTAGAAATTCCCATTTATCAGACGTAAAGCCTTAGCGCTGATTAGGTTATATACTTAGATATTACCATGGGCTAAATCTCATTTGCCCTTCACAGCATCTGCTAAATCCACAGAATTGCACTTGGATATCTAACTAAATACCTGTGGAATAAATAATCAACTCTGTCAGCAAGGACAGTGATTTCTTTAAACAACTCAAGACTCAGGAAATGCTGACTTCATGCCCTATCTTTAAAATGAACTCTGACTGGCCCTGGCTGCTTGGTTAAATACATAATGTTCCACCATAGGGTCAAAGTACTCCATGAGTTATTTTCTTATTTGTCTTTTTTTTTTCCTGATTGGATGCTTTAGCACCATCTCCAGGCAGTTGGGTTTATTTCAGCTGCCTGAACCAACTTAAAGACTTCTGGGCTTCATTACCGATTTCTGAAGTATTTTTGATATAATATTCATTTGGTTTTTTTGCATTTCTAATCTTATTATTTCCCTTTTCCATTTATTTCTGTTTAAAAGCAGGAATTGAAGTAATAATTAACCTTTTCTCTTTAGCATAGTACATCCTGGTGTTGCAAAAATTTCTGAGAATGTACAGTTAAGCATAGTTATAGCAAAAAGTGACAGGGATAGTGTTGAAATTTTCTATAGCAGTTAATTTTAAGGTTAATTAGATAATTCAATTTTCAAATGTTTGTGAGATGCTGATTACTGTATGATAGCTAACATTAAAAATACCGATTCTGTTTAGCAATTACATGAAAGTAATCTCAGTTAAAACAATTAAAATATGTAAAGCTTATGAAAGTGATAGTCTAAGGAGAAAATACAAGATTTATAGTACTATTCTGTTCTCCTAAGTATGCAAATGTGTGACATACATGGCAAGTTAACATTGCCATTGGCCTCTGACATGACAAATATTTTATAAAAGAAGAACAGTAAGCTACATTCACAGCAGGTGTAGGCAGGCAAAATAGTACAGATTTGATGGTGGGCACGTGGTTTTACACCAACTTGACTTTTTACCTTTTCTTCTCCTATAAAAGTAGATCAGGATTCTAATACACTAGTAAAATTTGCTGATCTAATAAGTGAACTAGAGCAGATCATGTTTTGGGAGAGCCCGGGGCAGAAAGATACTCTGTAGATTTGGCTGAAATTGTGTTGAGGAATGCTAGTTTGGGTGTCCTGTCTCTTTCTGTGTTTATTTGCTTTCAGTCTCAGACATATGACTTAGATAAAGCAGCTGCTTGCATTTGAATTATGATGGAAGAATCTGAGCTGAAATGAATAATTTTATTACCAATTTGAAAACTACCATTTTATTGGTTTAATTTAGAAGAAATAGGATCATTTTTAAAACAGTGCCACATCTGAAGCTCTCTCCCTTTTTTGTCATTAACTTTAATGGGGCATGACTTGATGATCTTTTAGGTCTTTTTCAACCTAAAGAATTCTGTGATTCTGTGATTTGAAGGCCAGCGCGGTCATACTGTCACATCTCATCAAACAGAGCAGTAGACACCAAAACTTATGCTTTCCCCACAAGTTTTGTCTTATGCTTCAGACAGTACCCAGCTGACATGAAGGCATTACTTCTTTGTCTGAAAGCTATTCTGTAAAAGGAAGTGGTGGGAGGGTCCTTATTCTTCCTTTGTATGTGGCATGCAGTTTGGTTACACAACACTAGGCATGTATGGTAAGGATCTACATATGCATGTCCTATCTAAGTCATAAAAGCGCTCTTTATTTTCCCAATTGCAGAAGATGCAACCAGATTTAAACACCTCAGAAAATATGTTTACTTATACGAAGCAGAAACATCAAATGGGATCACAGGAACAGCAGATTCCAGAAGTGGTTCAAAGATCACTTGCAAGGTAGGGAAAGAGGAGTAAATAGAACCGATTGGGACTGTATGCTGAAAAACGGGGGAGCTGGCAGCTGGGGAATGTTCTTCAATGCTTTTCTGAACAAAATATTTCTGTTGAAAGGCTCATGTTGAAAGTCCTGAAGACTAAGCCCTCCTGTCCTAGACAGAAGACAGTGAGGATGGCAGGAATACTTCATACCACTCTGCCAGTGCATTTCAATCCTGATATGGCTGTACTTTTACACAAGAGAGGCAGAAGACTTGGTAGATCATTTTTCCTTAGCTCCCAAATGGAGTCTACCAATGTCCAACAAACAATTCTAGAAGTCGAACTAAAACAACTCCTTGATGCCATGAAGACCACTTGATAGCCTGGTGGTAACAGTCAAGCCAGCATCAGGGCTGTAGGAGTAGGGGGTCCAGTAGGCGATGAAGCTACCTAATGTCCCTCCATTTTGCCAAAAACTTTCCCATCATGTATTTTATTCTGAAATGGAGCAAGTGGAGAAAATATTTTTTATTTAGCACACACTGTTCTGACAAAGTCTTAACATTGAACAGTGTAATGACTCAAGTTTTCATACAGTTCTTCAAGTACTATGAAGTTGCTTGTTTGCCATGTATATAGTACACTCCATGCTATTAGCCAACCAAATACCTACTTTCATATCTTCTCACTCAACTTACCTTAAGCTATTTAGAGTACTTTGGAATCTTTCTCACCAGCTGCTAGCACAATGATTCTAAGACCTTACAAAACCAAGGAATACCAAATTTTCAAGACTGTAACTAGATGATCCTGGAACCATAATAATGAAAAAAAGGATAAACACATCATATTTGTGTTTTCAGGTTGAACTGGAGGTACCACAGCTGTGCCACTTCATCTTGAGGACAATGCATTGCTCCCTGAGGGAGACATTTGGTGTTGACACTGAGGGAAGGGCCATGCTGAAAAAGTCAAAGAACTCTGACGACTTTGCAAATGCCATGTCCAAGTAAGCAATGCAATTACCATCAATAATTGTAGGCTTAACATGGAACAGGTTGAAATGTTACAGTCCATCCTGACTATGTTTTTCCAGGCATAGAACATTTCATGATGACACAGTTGATTTATACAGTGGTTCCACAATGAAACGCTCCCTGATATAGTTTAGGGCTAACTTGGCACAGTTCTCAGTTGCTAATAGGGAAGAATTTTTTCCATCCAGAATTTTAATCTAGAATATTTTTGTCATTTATATAATTTACATCAAGAAACTGTTGGGTAGTTCCCTAAAAGGTTATTGCCAGTGGAATGTTCCTTCTTGTAAGCAAATTCTCAAATGGCTGTGCACAGCCATTTTAAGATAATTTCCTTTTGCTGACATGGTACAAAGACTGCAATAGAAAGGCATTCAAGACTGAAGTCCAGTTTTCCTATCCTGATCTTTAATGACCTATGTGACTTACCTTTTCCTTACTTACCTGTTTTTGTAACTTACTGCTACTACTCACTCCACCCAACTAGTCTTTACTGCTTGTCAGTGCATGTTTTACCCTCATGCTTGCTTCAATTCCTAAATATCCACTCTATCTTGTTTCACAAGCCAAAGATCTCAAAACAACTTGAGATAGTGTTAAAATATTTTCTGCAGAAAACAATCAAGATTTTATTTAAAGATTGGAATTGGTAGAGAAGCCTTCCCATCATTTCATAGCCTATTGCAGTAGTTAATAATTACCTCATTCTAAAAATTTACTTATCTCCTGTCTGAATTTATGCAATTCCAATTTCCAGCCATTGCTCCTGATATTTACTTGTCCTGAGATGACGTAGTCTGGTGATATCAGAATGTCCTTGGTTAGAATTTTGCTACTTTAATAGTGATACTCTCTAACAGTAACAGCAGTGAATAGTGAATAATGATAGACTAAGATAAGCATGATACTTTAGCTATAGCCCAGCAGTTTATCAATAACATGTTCTTCACTGGGTGGCTTTAACGTGACTTCATACTAATGTTGGGGTTTTTTGGGGCAGGCATGAGCTAAAATTCAGCATTCAGGATGGAACAAAGGTCAAGCTGTATCCAGAGAAGGATGAACCTCTGAATGTACTAAATCTCAAGAGAGGGATCATCTCAGCTCTGATTGTGCCAACAGAAACAGTAGAAAACGTAAAAACAATTTCAATGGTAAGTGTTTTGAAAGCATTCACTTTATTTCCTTATCAAATGGAAGGAACGCCACCTAGCAGAGTTACTTTTGAACATCAAGACCTGGAAATTAGATGAGAAAGGGTGCCTTTCAGCTGGATCAGAAAATGTTTTAAAGCATGAACAGCAGATTCCTTTCTTCTTTCCAGGATACCGTATATGGAAAGTGTGACAGCGAAGTTGAATTCAAATCTAGAAGAGGAAATGTAGCAGAAGATATTTCAATTAACAGGGACTTGAAATCCTGTGACAACTTCAGTCCCATCAGAGATTACGTCAGCCCTATTGCCATTGTAAAGGGACTAGTAAGTATACCGTTAAAATTACATAACATTCTTCACTTAAAATGATAAACAACTACTACAACAACTAAATTTTGTATTTGTCTTCTGAAAGCTTAAATAGGCTTTCTGCATCCTTGCATTAGATCAGACTGTGGCAGTCAATAGAGGAAAACAGATGCAGGGGAAAAGTGTAATTTCCTTATTTCATATTCTTCTCAGTATTTTTAGAGGAGATACTTTAATAGATGGAGGTAGTAATATTGTCTACACAATAACCTACCAGACCATACCCAAATTTTTACTTTTGTGGGTCTAAATTTTCAACATTCCAATTTCATTTAAAATACGCAGTCCACCAAAAACCTGATTTATATATGGTGTGCAGAAGGAGAGGGCTCTAAATGCCCACGTAAATGGTTTCACATGCTGTTTGGCTACCTGTTAATCCACAATGATCAAATTAAGTTTCTTGCATGAATATTGACAGATTTCTTCATAGTATTATGGCATATATGCTTTTGAGTGTTTTCCCTGAAAAAAAAAAATATTTGGTTTCATATCATGCTAAAAACACATTTTATAGTTTCTGCCACTTCTATAGCTTGTTGTAGAAATCTTTAAAATTTGTATAATAAGACTGAAATTTAAAAGAGCATCAGCTGTTGTGAGGCGCCCGAACTACTCCAAAAGTTGCAAACCGGTTTCTATGAAGGAGATCTTTGTTGTAGGCGGCAGGGGATCAATCATGAAGTAACTGCTAAACCAAACACCTCAATGAGGCCTGAGGGAAAATTTCAGTCTTAAGACTAGAGATTGATACTGGCACAATTTTGTCTTTGTGTGAGAATGATTCCAGTTATGCATCTTTGTTTCCAATATGCTGTAACCATTAATATTACAGTAAAACTGCGGCGGCCATTAAAACTATGTTTGATTCTGTACAATTCAGTAAAATGACTGCTGAACTATTTATTTTACAGAACATCCCGTTATCCACCCTTCTAAGGAGTACTCAGTTCTGTCATTACAACATTGATGCAAAGAAAAGGCACATAAGAGATGCTGTCTGCAGTGAAAAACACCTGTTTCTGCCTTCCTCATACAAGTAGGTTGCTCACTATCTTTATGCTTTATTTATAATTATGAATTTTAAATGTGGTTTATCACATTCAGCCCTGACTTCATCCCCAAACATGGATTTTGCTCTCAAGAAGGCAGGAGCCATGGCAATACCCCTCAAAGATACTCAGACTCAACTAATGCACTGAATTTTTCTTTGTTTGATAGAAATCGCTATGGTGTGATGACAGAGGTCAACCAGACACTGAAGCTTGAAGATACCCCGAAGATCAGTAACAGAAATTTTGATGGAGGTATAGCTGCAATACTCAAAAAATACAAATACAAGGACAAAATACAAATACAGGCTAAATACAGGGAAATTTATTTTTTAAACAGTGAATTAATTAAAGATGCAATTGAGGAGACCAAATCAATTCATAATTTTTAATAAAATCTGATTAATTTAGTCAGGAAAAAGGTTTGGGTATAAAATGGGAAAATGTAAAGGATTTTAAAACACTGTAATTTTAAATATTTGTCTTTTCATTTTAATTTTTCAATTATTCTTTATAATTAAAAATGTATAATTTGCTTGGAAATTAGTTTTAAACTTACTGCAAATTAGTTTAATAAACCCTTTTTAGCTAACCATAATTTCTTATGCAATTTTTAGCTTCAGCTGCCAAATGTAAACAGTTCATGATTCCTATATATTTGGTTCTGAAACACAGTTTTTTGACATGCAGTTGTTATTCCCAGCCATACCATATTTCTTGTAATATACATTCATTAAAAGTTGAAAAAGCAAACTATGTTAATAGAAAAGTATTAAGGAATCATATTAATGAAAATTTAAAAGAATTTATGCAAATAGGTATTTTTTAGCCTTTGGGAGAATTACATTTAAATTCCACGCCACTATTTTTAGAAACTGTTCAGCTGTTGTACTTCAACAGTTATATAAAATGGTATACTGAGTTTATACTGAATGTATGACCAAAGATAAAAATGAACATAGGTCCTTGATAAAGACATAAAAGAATGCAATTTTTTTAATTGCTAGATGAACTGGAGGAGAAGGGACTTGCACTGGAAAGTACAGATGCCAAATTTCCTAGGCAGGGGGATGCTGTTCTGAAAATCCTTCAGGAACTGCAGAAACTTACAGCCTCCCAGCAAAACCAGCAGAGAGCAAGACTCTTCTACAGATTTGTTTCTGGACTAAGAAGTTTACATAACAGCACTCTTGGGTCTCTTGTACCAAAGATGATGGAAACTTCAAGGTATGTCACAACAGTTCATTCTGCAAGTACACCACATGTCAAAGTCGTAGCAAATTCATTCTAAATTTGATTATTTACTGCAAATGCCTTTAAATTAGAGATTAGATAGATGTAAAGTCTGTCTGGCAGAAAGAAAAGTATCATCAGAATTATTTGGAGAGAAAAATAAGGAAGAGAGAGTAAAACCTGTGGATTTCATATTTTTCCATCAGAAATGCTCAGTTGTTAATTGGAACTTGAGCATTAAATATAGAAGAACAGAATAAGAATTCAAATAGATCTTAAAGGTCTAGCCTTCTATGAAGAACTAATACTGTTTTGATCATTCCCTCATTGGAAAAGCTGAATTATAAATTAGAGTATAACACAGCCCAGTATAGTGGTTTTCTCCCCACCATTGTCCCAGGAGTGTATGCCAGACACAATCTTGTTCATATGTTATTATAGCCAAATATCTTTCATGCAGTTTTGCTCAAGGACAATGACTAATTCCAAACTGCCAAGTCTGACTTGTAGCAAAGAACACAGTTTTGAAAGTGCGATTTTCAGATACATGGAAGCACACAATTCTTTGGTCTGACCCTGCCCTCCTCTCCCTACCCTTACTCTTCTGTACTAGATGAACTTGAGTAGATTTACACATACTTTATGTCCTCAGTCTGCAGAGGGATTAGAGCATTAGTTTGGTTCAACATATTCTCTTACAATACTTAAAGTTTTGGGAAAGTCTTTTGTGGAGAAAAAAAAAGGAGATGTGTCTGTGTAATGATATTATTGTTAATTCTTTCTTGTTGCTTGTAGCTACTCATGTTATTAGTATAACTTGTAAAACTAAGAAGCTTCTTTTTGATAAGCAATTGTGTAATTTGCTTCCAGTCATGCATAAGCATACATTATTTATATTAAAAACACGTTGATAAAATTGTCAAATGTTTATTTCAAACATACAACACGCAGCAATAACTGCAAATAGAGAATTAATTAATCAAAGTAATCTCTTTTCCTTTCAGTTCCATCACAGTTCAGGCCCTGACTCAGTGTGGGACTCCAGAGTGCTACAGTGCAGTCCTTCAAATACTGAGAACTGGAAGCGTGAACCCACTTGTGGTAGACCTGGTCACATATACCCTGGGACTATTGCCTTCTCCAACTCCAAAAAGAATACAGGAAATTCTTAACATGGCCCAGTATCAGCCAAGTAGAGCTTCTTTCTATGGCTTGAGTCATTCTGTTACTAAGTAAGTAATGATAGCATGTAATTATACAAAATAACCTCAAGAAAACATTACAATGCTTAGAGTAAACCATAAAAGCACTCACTCCTTGAGGATTTTTTGTAATTCTCATGAATTTGCTTTTTGGGAATTAAAAAAAAATACATATTTCCCATTTTCTCCTTTTGTTTATAATGTGTTTCTCTATTTCTTTAGGTTCTACAATGAGAAGATGATTGTGACAGAGGAAATAACAAATGTTGCAGACTTCATGGTATCACTGCTTGGCACTGATTGTTCTGGAGAAGATGAACTCACGTACCTCACACTTCGGGTATTTTTCTTTCTTTCCTTATGTAGGCTATTATTTTAAATTGTAACACACATGTTACTCTACTTCTCTTGGCAGAGGAAAGATGTTTATTATCCTTCTGTGTTTTCATCACTTACAGGCTATTGGAAACATGGGTGCGGTATTGGAGAAAGCTAAACCCAACCTGAAATCTTTCCTTAAGACATGTATCAGAAATGAAGCTGCATCACTTTCAGTTCAGAAAGCAGCCATCCAAGCATTCAGGAAAATGACTGTTACTGAAGAGGTAAATTGGGTCACAAGAACCAGCATAAACTGTCAGCAGTTCACATTGACTGTCTACAGAAGTTATTGAATATTAAAAAACCCTTGCATTGTTTCATAGTGTTTCTATCTCCCTTGTAGCTTGCTCCAACTTTTGTAGAACTCCTTTACTTAGCTTATTTTTCATATGCATACCTGAGAAGTTCTGCAGACTTCTAACTTAGTGAGTGTTGCTCCTTTGAGATAAAGTTGTTTTGTATAGATAGTCTCAATTTAAATTTAAACTTCCTGTTAGAGAGTCTTAAATGGAGTTCTACTTACTTAAAGGTGGTTTTAACGAACAAATTACTCCATATTTAAATGGATTTAACTAAGAAAAAATCAGGTCCCTATTTTATAGTGGCATTTTGTTGTCATTGTTATTAATAGTTATGGTTTATGTTTATATTACACTGACAGTAAAGCACCTTCTACAGAGTAGGTGTCATTATAGACAGCACTTCACCTTAATATAGTGAAATAGTTTCAATATCAACAAGTTTCTACTCCAAGAGACATGCTCTTGTTTCCACCCAAGGCTTAATGAGTCTGGGATCCTGGAAAGACCTGGAGCTTGTCTCCTCACATTCAGTTTAATTTAAAGCATTTAATGTTTTAAATTATCATTTATTTCCAAACTATGTTTTTACTTCTCCTGCAGGAGGAGATTTTGATCACCTTCTTTTTCCTAATTTAAATGATCTTTTTTCCAAAATTTGAGAATTTGTCCACAGATCAGAATACTTCTGATTCCCAACAGTCAAAGTCAGTATTCTAATGAAAAAAGTAATGTACCAGATATAGGATAAGAAAATCAGTTTTAATAAAATCATAATTTCTATGACATTTTTGATCAAAAGAAACTTTATCAGAGCAGCTACAATGAAACATTTTTGGTCATTTGTAGAAATGAGGTACAGAAATAGTTATGTGGTCCTGAAAAAATTACATCCTGGAAATTATTTCACCCTATATATTGCCAAAAGAGTTTAACAATATCAGCTCATCAGTGCAAACTTTTCTCTGCTTATATAGGACCGTTCAGCACTTCTGAAAGCATTCCAGGAAGGGGAGGCACCTACAGACAAACGTCTAGCAGCCTATCTCATACTGATGAAAAGTCCTTCCCCAAGTGATCTCACAAAGATTTTGAGAGTCCTCACAAAGGAGAAGAACGAGCAAGTGAAAAGCTTTATTGCCTCACACATTGCCAACATCCTAGACTCTGAAGAAGTAGGCATTGAGGAGTAAGTAAAATTTAGTTATATACTGGTCTCCTAGGAAGAGCAAAGTGCTGACCATAATGGCAGTGGTAGCTATTTAGCAGTGCATGTTTTGCTTGGTTTTTTGTTTGCTTGTTTGTTTCCTTTCTCTGAACAAACATATCAACTGAGTAAATCTCTGGCTTTGTCAGAGCAGTGCCAGCTTGCAGTCTTTCCCTTAAGTATTATTGTTACTGTTAATATATGCAGAGAGCTAGCCATTTAGACTCACTTCAATTGTATGAATGTCTGCAAGTGACACAAGAAATCCCTCAACTAATACTAAGTGAGTTTTTGGAATTTGTACTAATCATGTATGCATTGTTGTCCTCTTCCTAGTCTAAAAAGCCGAGTTGAAGAAGCTCTGAAAGGAAGCCAGCTTCCAACAGCCAAAGATTTCAGAAAATTCTCACAAAATTATCAGATTTCCAAAAGAATTTCTGTACCTGGAGTTGATCCTGTCTCTGCCAAAGTAGAGGGAAATGTGGTATTTGATCCAAACAACTATGTTCCTAGAGAGACTATGCTAAAAACCACCCTGAATGTGTATGGATTTGGCCCAAGCGATATCTTTGAGGTACAACAATTATAAAAAAAAATTACTGTTTTCTTTCTCATTTCTGTTTTCTTATACCAGTTTTTTCTGAATTATGTATTATTTTTACATGCTTTGGGAGAAATCTAAAGATCACTATGCTTACAAGGGGACTTCCGTTTGATCTCAGTGGGCCTTAGAGCAAGCCATCCATTATGTGATGTCACTTTCCACTGACTGGATGGACAGCCTTGCTGGAGTTATTAAAGGCCTCAGCTAGGGTAAAATGAACCCATCTGTGACAAATTGACTTCATGGTATTGAATTATTACTGGCACAGTGAAGTACTCGTAGTAGATTTGAAGTGAGATACGGGCTATGTTTAGGGTTTTTGTTGGACCTCACCAACAAGATAAAATTAATTGTAAAACCTAGTATTCCGTATCTTCCCTTAAAAACAGAGATACACTTGTATCCCTAAATATATTTAAATATATTGTTTGTTGCCCCTAAAGCCTGTTTGTTGTAATGCTCCAAAGTGGGGAAACTGCCTCAGTTATTGCATTGTCCTCTTCTTTTCAGCTTGGCTTGGATGGAAAGGGGTTTGAACCAACACTGGAAGCCTTGTTTGGAGAGAAGGGATTTTTCCCAGACACTGCAAGCAAGGCCTTGTACTGGGTTGATGGAAGAGTGCCAGATAAGGTTTCCAAGGCACTTTTTGACTATTTTGGTTACTCCCAGGATGGCAAGCAGGATCAGGTACAGCTTGAAAACATTCTTTATGCAGCACAGCATTAATATCTTTACACAACAATTACAGCCCTTCTGTCTTTATTGCATATGAGCCTTCTCACCTGTTAAGCTAAAATTGAAAACATTAATACTATTTAACAATGTTTTTTTCTTAATAGTATGACTGAGGGGCCTTTGTCTGGAGACAAATCTGTAAGAATTGCATGTACAGATTAGCTGCCATTTACTCCGTAACTGTTCTAGATGTGTGATAGATTTGTCATAATCTATTTTAATACTTTCTGACTGAATTTTCAGGATATCGTGAAAGGAATAATGCTTAACCTTGAAAAACTGATAAAAGAATTAAGCAACAAGGAAGCTCCTGAAGGAAGAGCA
>VZZY01003397.1:42705-159297 GCA_013400335.1 Eurystomus gularis | reverse complement strand
CAGGTCAGATATGGCATGTTCCTCAGTAACTGCTGGTCGATACGTAATGCTGTACCCATCAGTCACAGAATCATTTGGGTTGAAAGAGAACTTGAAGATCATCAAGTCCAACCATTCCCCCAGCACTGCCAGGACACCACTAACCCATGTCCCTCAGCACCACATCTCCACGGCTTGGAAACCCCTCCAGGGATGGGGACTCCACCACTGCCCTGCCCAGCCTGGCACAGCCCTGCACAGCCCTTGCCAGCAAGAAATTGGTCCTCATNAAGAAATTGTTCCTCATGGCCAACCTAAACCTCCCCTGGTGCAACCTGAGGCTTTTTCCTCTTGTGCTACTGCTTGTTCCTTGGGAGAAGAGAACTACTCCCACCTGGATCCAACCTCCTTTCAGGTGGCACCCATCACATGTGGTGTAAAGCCGTGCATGGACAGCCACATCCAGCTGGTTACTTGAGGCTCCTTAAAGGTGCAAAATTGAGGTGACCTATATGAGACTTTCACTGCAGAGGAACTGTATCTCCAAATGCCCATTCCTCTCCAGTGATTAGGAAGGACTCTAGAGGTCCCATGGGGTAAAGTCTCCTTATGGTCAGTAGAAATCTAACACAGCAAATTTCGCCTAAATAGAAGGGAAAACTTTGCTGGGAGGGTGTGGGAGCCTGGCCCAGGCTGCCCAGAGAGGTTGTGGAGTTTCCTTCTCTGCAGAGATTCCAAAGGTGCCTGGACACGATCCTGGGCCCCCTGCTCTGGGTGAGCTGCTGGAGCAGGGGAGTGGGACAAGATGATCTCCAGAGGTCCCTCCCACCCCCACCATGCTGGGATTCTGTGACTTTGAGCCCCAGGGCATGATTCACTTCATCCTCAAGCATCTCCGCCTGCTCAGATGAAGCATCACACCAAGAAGAAATGTCTCCTGAAGAGAACTGGATTCACAGCAAGCAGGAGCAAGGAGAGCTGCACGTTTGTGTGGCTGAAATCTCACAAGTCCCTCACTCTTGGTGTCATTACCGCACATGTTGCAGCAGGGGTGAGGAGAAAAGATGAACACAAAAGGAGCTGACCTCTTCTCGGAGGCTCAGGGTCAAGATAATTAGTGAACTCATTACTCCTTTCCCGAGCACAGACACGTCTCCTCTCGGTACAAAACAGAGGACCTTTTGGTACAACGAAATGTCAGTAAATTCAGGATATAGAACGGGAAAAGTTGCTTCACAGACTCAAGAGACTGCTGCCAGCCCAGGTCATCACCCTGTAGCTGCTCTTTTGTTTGTGTTTTGAAGGGAGAGGACTTTCCAGCCCACTCATATCTAATTTCCTGCTCTCTGACCATCAGTCATCAGCCACACTCCAGGGCAGCACTTGATCCCCAGCTGCCGTCAAGAGAGACTTGCCCCGTAAGGTGTAATTGTGGTGCTGGTGACTGCAGGGGGGTCTCTGGCAGAACTCGCAGGCTCCTGATGAAGGGAGTGCTGAACAAAACAATCGGAAGCCAAAATGTCCATGTTAAATCACTGGAAATTATCATGGTTGCGGAGTAAATGTCAGACTGTATTTGCTGGGAGCTCTGTTAGTATGAATAAACCTTTCAAGGCAACGTGGGCCCGTCAGACGCTGCTCTTAACAGGTGACTGCAGCCCAAATACGTGTGAGCTGGAGTTCTGTGCAAAGGACAGAAGAGAAACCTGCCGCTTTACACCGTGTCAGCACGAGCAAAGGGAGCGCTCAGAAGCCGAGGGTGGCTTTTGCTTGGCATTTCTGGACGCACTAAAAGGACCGGCTGCAAATCCCAGCCAGAACGAACCAGCCCCTGTCCACACAGACCTGGTACCCCGACCAAAGTAACACCAGGATTATGTGAGGGAAGCAGCTCTGCCGTCCTACCTCCCCTGCTTCGTAGAGCACAAAGGCAGCACCAACAGAAGCACTTTCGTTCTCCTGGGCACTCTCAGCCGACTGGCCAGGCTGCAATCGGTGTCCTCCATGGCCCCCTCCCCTTCCCAGAAACACAGAGACACCCCCCTGGGCCAAAATTCATTTGAAGACCAAGCTTAAATGTGTTCTTGGCACTCAGTTGAACCCCATGGGGAGAAATTCTGCTTTGGGGTGATGTTTTTTAATGGCTCATACTGTACGTTGGTGAGAAATACGATGTGCTTTAAGACACCACCAAACCCCACTGTTACAGCCCCTGTAGGTATCATCTACACGAGAAAAACCGACCACCACCAAAACACGTGAGACCTGGTCCCCATAGAATCACAGACTCACAGAATTGTCTAGATTGGAAAAGACCTTGAAGATCATCAAGTCCAGTCATTAACCTAACACCGGCAAGTCCTGACCAAACCATATCCCCAAGCACTACATCTATACGTCTTTGAAACACCTCCAGGGATGGGGACTCCACCACTGCCCTGGGCAACCCTGTGTTGTCTCCAGGCATGAAACCTCAGGGGTCAGATGCTGACCACAGACTCCAGCCCATGCTGAGGTGATGGGCCAGGCTGGGAGAGGGGTGACCAGCACTTCCCAATGAAGCGATGAGCCAGACTGCAGCAGAAGATGGTGACCCTGAGGACTGCCAGGTCAGCGTCACTGCAGCTCCTTTATGAGCACAAACAAGCTCCTCATGAGCAAATCAGGTAAGGCACATCCTGAGCTTCTTACCACAGGGACCACTTACTTTCACGTGAACGTATTAAAAACCAAAGTGAAAAATCATGAACATATTGATGTTCCTAAAGCCCTTTTAGGAGCTCACCTTTCCAATGACATCTATACGTCTTTGAAACACCTCCAGGGATGGGGACTCCTGGAGATCTTCTTGTCCAACCCCCTGCTCCAGCAGCTCACCCAGAGCAGGGGCCCAGGATCGTGTCCAGGCAGATTTGGAATCTCTGCAGAGAAGGAGACTCCACAGCCTCTCTGGGCAGCCTGGGCCAGGCTCCCACACCCTCAAAGTTCCATTTCACGTGCAACTGAACTGCTAATTATTTTTTTTTTCCCAAACTATATCCTGGGATTAGACTCAGAAATTGAGTTTATTTTGGAGTCTCTGTATCATTACCCCAGTGAGAGATTTTGTGTCCTCTTGCCACACCTCCTATAAAAGATGGAGAGCCAGCAAACCTTTTTTATCCATCCCAATAAGATTGCTACACGGAGATACTAGCGAAGCAATTTCCCGCATTTCCGCTGCAGTACCAGGACCTATATGAAGCTGTTGGTCTCTGTGTTTCAAATATTCATAGTGACATAGGGACCCAAAAGGCAAATATTCCTCCTATGACCCTAATGATTCTCCTTGAGAGGTGAAGGCTTCCTTAAAGAGCTTCTGCACAGACCTGTCGACACCAGATAACTGCATTTCACAGACTACAATTAGGATGGGAAGTGGACAAAAGGTGTCAAGAAAGTAATGAATAGGGCAATTTATTTCTCCTTTCTCTAACCCCCCTCCCATGCTCCTCTGTCGGCTCACGTGTCTGCCCAGCAATTCATTCTGGTGATATGTCATTTTAACACCCGCTCACACTTTTGAAGAACATTTTCAGTGAAAAGAAACCCATGGCAAAAATGCTGCTTCTTTTAAAAAGTTGCAGCGCAAAATGGAAAAGATTTCGCTTTTCTCATGAACTTTTAACTGATTTTCTTTTCTGTTTCCTGAGCTGCAAGAGTTGTTTTCCCTTTAGCAGCAGCAGAACCAAATTACCTCTTTGTTACTGCACAACTCATTGAGGATTCAGACACTTGATGGCTTGCAGGGTTTCCTCACAGGGAGCTGAATTCCATCCCCCATCCATTCCCATCATGGGGATGCAGAATTTGACCAGTGCGAACGAGGCTTGGAGGCCAATGGAGGAGAATTCTGTTGTCTGTCCTAAACTGTGCATTAAAATTTAAGCAGCCACCACCAGATGGCTGGAGAAACATCTACATACACTTCAGACTTTGCAGCTGAATCACACAAGGGCGAGCGACAGGAGGCTACAGAATATATACTCGGTACTGGGAGAGAAGAGCTCTTGGGTATTGAAGTTTTCCATCAATTTAGTATCTCAACAGGCTTTACCAAGTATTCAGTTGCAAACCACATACTGGGGAGGAGGAACGTGATCGTACCAAGCAGAAGTATTCAACACCCCTCCGCCCGCCCGGAGCGGCACCCATCGCTTCATTTTTTGCTCCGTAAAACGACATGAAGCTGCACAACAGTAGGTCAGATGATCCAAATTAGACATTAAAAAATGCTGTTCTCTTGGGCGATTGAAGGCGCTGGAGTGTAAAACAAGATTGTATTTGTCAAGAGGGAATTCTGGGGCTTTCCGCTGCTGCCCGCTCAAAGCTCTGTCTGCCAGGAGCTCCAGCTCCTCACAACCCACAACAACCCTCACACAACTGTTTTCA
Source organism: Eurystomus gularis (assembly GCA_013400335.1). Lineage (NCBI taxonomy): Eukaryota > Metazoa > Chordata > Aves > Coraciiformes > Coraciidae > Eurystomus > Eurystomus gularis. The sequence continues at coordinate 154,887 of VZZY01003397.1, read as the reverse complement.
ATTTTCATGCACGAAGTACCGAAGCTCCAAAGCATTTGCTTCTCACCTGCCAGCTAGGCCACGCTGCAGACAAAGACAATTATAAATCGGAACGGGGATATCAACACTTTACCACTTGTCCTTTTCCACCGCAGGGTGAGCGCCTGGGCCCTGCGACGCCAGAGCCGTGACTTTGCTGATGTTCTTTAGTGCCTGACAAATTTAATGATCTGGAAGTTTCCTCCTGTTGACCACAAATCTTTTACTGTACTCTTAAAAACAAAAGACAGATACTGTGATGCCTTGTTTCTTTCATGTTCCTTACATCAGCTATGATAAGAGGATTGAAAATCGACTTATGGATCCTGGTTATTTGGAGTAAACCCCTCTGAGACCATGTTCTGCACACAGGCAGTTTCTCACACATGAACTCTTCCTGACTCTTGCAGATCAAGTGAAGCGAGGTCTCCTACTAAACACCGTCATTTCCCGCTTCGTCCCTTTTGCTGTCACTCATTCAGAAATGTCAGGTAATCTTCCAAGTCTTCAGAGGTCCAAGATTAGAGAATTCAATGCAAACCAGAAAAATGGAGAAGCTCAATGCACTGGAAAATTGTGTATGGCGTGGTGCCAGGTGCTGCAAGCCAGTCATGGCTCCACCTTCCTCCTGCCTCCAGAGGTCCAAGGACTGGAGGTTCTGCACAGTCGGGAGTCTAATGGAAAGGTTTGGGGGATATGTATGTATGAAAGTGAAGGAACAAAGAATCACAGAATGGTTTGGGTTGGAAGGGACCTCAGAGATCACCTAGTTCCAACCCACCTGTTATGGGCAGGGACACCTGCCACTAGACCAGGCTTCACAAGAAGAATGGGGATAGAAATAAAAAGGGAAGAGACTATCAACTGAAGGTCACTGATAACGATTAAGAAAACCAGGGACTCCCAAACGAGACAAACTGAGGACCGATTCTACAAAGTCCATCAGAAACCTGGGAAGAAGAAACTTGGTAAGTTCACGAGTAAGTGAAGATTAAACAAGGACCATGAGAGATGGTCCAAGAGTCAGTGAGCTGCAAGAGGCAAGTGAGAAAGGAAGCAAAGAGGCAAGCAGGGAAGAGACGGTAGGTATGAGATGCACAGAGACCTTGGGGTCGCGTGAAGGGAGGATGACAGTCCCTTGGAGTTCCTGAAGTAGACAGACTCGGGAGGACAACTGATGGGGAACAAACCATGCCAGAACCTCCTTGAGGGTGCTAAGTAGTTGCCCTAAGGGAGCTAAGATGTGCTCTGCTCCTAAGAGAAATGCCTCATTTTTGTCACTTCCCTGCAGCTCTCAAACTGTCAGTGTTTAGGCTGCTGCTGTAGTTGCATTCCAAATCACGGAACTCAAAGCGGTTTGGGAATGCTGGGGTTTAGTTACCTGGGAAGTCACAGTAGCTGACAACAAACCCCTCTGAGAAGGGAAGACATGGAAATCAACCAGTGCCAATGTCCACCATCTGAGTAGCTGGTTCCTGACATGATTCTGCTACAGCCTGCCCTAAAAGCACGCTGCAGACCCAAGAGGGGACCACACGACACCCAGGAGATCTCCTGCTGGGAGCCCTTGCAAGCCACCACTGTCTTCATGTAATACTCCGCGTGTAATTATTCCAACACGGGCCAAAGCCAACAACTAGCTTAGTGTGTAATTATTTCTTTCAGTTAAGTCTGCAGTTTGTATTCGTTGAGGAATTTATTTCCTGGAGGGCTTCTGAGGGTTTTGCAACTACAGAATGAAATTTGTTAACTGTTAATAACTACCAAATTAGCGAATTCATTAAGAGTTAAAAATAACTCACCCATGTCAACTGCAATCAACAAATCATCTCTGAATTCCAGAACCGCAAAGAAAAAAAAAGAATATATACATCTTGCTCTAGCCAAGGCAGTCAGTGGGGAGGACAACTGCCTCTGGTGAGGAGCAGACCTTTCAAAGGCCATCACAGTCTCACTGCTCCACAACCTGAACGGACCCTGTTGAGCTCTTTGGTTGCAAACACCCTGTACGCTGCCTTGCCTGCCTTAGCTGGGGGCCACCTTCTCCAAGCTGGGATATCCTGTTTCCGAGGTCCCAAACCCTTCCTCCTAGCGTCTCTTATTCCCACTGATGCCTCCTAGCCCTGCTATCCTAGAGAAGACAGATCACTCCGTGCCCCATCCCTGGAAGTCTTCAAGGCCAGGTTGGATGGGGCTTGGAGCAACCTGGTCCAGTTGAAGATGTCCCTGCTCATGGCAGGTGGGTTGAAACTATCTTTAAGGTCCCTTCCAACCCAAACCATTCTGCGATTCTATGTTTCACTATTTCCTACCCCCTGGACGTGCCCACCTTAGAGCACGGACCACAACTCCTCGTGTTGTGACACTCCTGACACCAGGATCACGCCTGTCCTCTCAGCCCTTGCTCACCAGTTAGTTTTGATTTGGGCTTTTCTCTTTTTTTTGAGCATTGCTGGAGGAATTGTTTTAGAGTTCAGCTCTTTTCCTAATGCAGAATGACAAGACTGACTGATAAACTCCCTGGTGAACGATGACAATAGATGACGCCAGGAGCTAAATGGAAATAAATGTACAACTACTGTGCAAATCATTCCCATTTACGAGACCTCTGGATAAATCTGCAGGTCCTGCGGATGCCAGAAAGAAAGTCCTCGCCGTGTGCCGGTTCTCTTCCCTTCTACAAATGTCATTTCTTTCTTCTGCTCTCTGATGACCACCGCGCCCTGCCTGCGCATAAATATTTTATCTGGAAAGTCATTTTATTGCACCCGGTATCGCACGGTAAAGCATCTGAACAAGACAGACCGAGGGAAGCAATTTAGCAGAGGGCAGCATCTCTCGGGGGATTTGAAAAGAAGATTGCATTCACTTGGTGAAAAAAAGGAAAGCAAATGCCTGCAGGAGGACGGGGGAAATCTGTGAGCCTCGGCAGCCTCATGGGTCCATCCCCTCGCCAACGCGCAGCCCCGGCCCCGCTCGCTGCCGAGCACAGCCCCGCGACCTCCGCGAGGGAGCTGTGAACGCTCAAACCCTCAGAAAACTGCAGTTGCTTCACAGATGTGTGAAGGAAAGGTGCAGAATAAACCACGACCCGTAACCCATCGTGCAACGCGTGTTCCGGGTGAACCTCCTGTCCGTGCAGCCAGCCGCAGCTTCGCTCGGCACCGCAGCCCCGCGCGTGCCGGGATGGAGTCGCCCAGCTTTATCTCCAAACGCAGGCACCACAAAGCAGCCTGATAAGAGCAAAGGATCTGTCTGCTTCTAATGGATTTCTGCCGCTGGAAAGAGAAATAAATGTCCTGTCAATTTTAAATATGTATATCTACACACCTACACTATCGATGGTATCCATCTGAGGAAGCAAACGCTGTCTAGTAAGAAGCTCTAACATTTATTGGAGCTCCCCAGCACTGTGACAAAGCGGAACGTGCATATTCACACCGACCTGAAGGTCTTTGCAATTGATTCTGCTATTTTAAAATAGTATTTGAGGACTTTCGTTATCTCTTTGGGTCAAAAGAGAAATCAAGTCTTACAATACTGTTACACGCTGTAAATACGGTAGCTGGCTGAAAACCAAAAGGTTATGGACTTCAAGAAGCTTTAACCTTGGTAAAGCAGATACCGGGACTCCTCTCCAAGCGGTGTCCAGTAGGTTGTTCACTTCTGAGGTGAGAACTCAGCCCAATGAGCATCCAAATCAGTAGCAAGACACCTTTAAAGAGAAATCGTTGCCAATTACCTGAAATGAGTCACCCACTGAGAGACGTGACAGGTGCTAGTCTGCTACACGGAGACCTGTAAGAATATGTAACTTGAAAATCTATCACCTCCAAGATTACTTTGGAACCAGGCAAGAAATGGCTGCATTGATACAGGAGAAGGAACGGCAACTAAAAGGCAGGAAAGAAAGGCAGCTAAAGGTTTGGAGCACTGGGAGCAGAGAGGAACTGGCTGCTGATGGTGGGAAATCCACGGAGGGGAGTGAAATGTGCTTTCTGTGAAGCACAGCCAAGGGTCCTTCTGACAGCACAGTGAGGCTGGGAAGCCTTAGTTTTCTCTTCTCTGGGTTAAAAAGCCCCAAGTCCCTCAGCCTTTCACACAAGTCGGGGGTTAGTCAGACTTTGCCAAAAGGATAATTTCTGTGACCTTTAAACACCTTCCAAAGGAAACCATCTGGGGAGGAGGAAGAGAAGAGCTAGCACAGTGGACATGGGCTCCCGATGCTCACTCGGGAAGCATCCGCGCTCCCGCTCTCCCTGTTTTTCAGAGCCTTCCCTAGAGACAGCTTGACATTTTGGAGCTTCCACCCCTCCCTGTGACACCGTTCAGTGGCAACTGTCACATGAAAGGATTCTACTTAAAATTCAGGTTTAGGAACAGAGTCATGTTGAGAAAACCTCAGGGCGCCTGTACGATTGGAATTGAGGGAAACCGTCAATGTCAGCCCATCAAACTGTTTACAACAAAACCACTCCACCTCAGATGGCAAATGAATTGTTTTATCTCCTTTGTCAGGGGCTTGCTGCATGTAATTTAACACGACAAAGCACAGCGTTGGACTAGGAGAATAATAAAACCAGATGGAGCACTTTCTCATTTACGTGACCTTTCTGCTCCTCGACTTGAGTCAGGCGGTAAATTAGCTGCACTAAGTAACTCGTGCTCGCCCCGCGCGCTCGCTCGCTGCCCCACGCTCACACAACCTTCCTGCGAGGCTCTTCGCTGTAATGGTGTCTCGCTGACATCAGACAGATGGGGCTCGGTGCTGACGGCGCTACGTAAACTGTGCTAATGGAACCTCAAGGCAACCTTGAATGACAAAAAGCAACCTTGAACATCAAGCTGACAAATAAAACCTCGGCTCTAGCTGTTAGGATTGCAAAGGAAGCCTTGAAAATGCCAGCATGGTGATCCCGGGCAAGCTCCTTGCTCGCTTTGTCTGAAGTCCCCGTTGACACAACAGCTGATGTGGGAAAGGGGTGGAGATCACAGAATTATAGATTGTGTTGGGTTGGAAGGGACCTCTAAAGGCCATCTAGTCCAACTCCCTACAATAAGCAGGGACATCTCTAACTAGGTCAGGTTGCTCAGAGCCCCATCAAGCCTGGCCTTGAATGTCTCCCACCTCTCTGGGCAACCCGTTCCAGTGACCCACCACCCTCATATTAAAGAACTTCTTCCTAATGTCCCACCCAAATCTACCCTTGTCTAGCTTGCAACCATTGCCCCTCAGATAAGCAGAGACATAAGCAGAGCCGGTGGTGTAGACATGAACATGATCATCAGCATTATAAAGGATGAACATTCTGCTTCTTGGCAGACGTTTGCCATTTCTTACCAGCTGCCAGGAGCCTCTCCAGTGCTTGCAGGACCCAATGAATGAACATGTTTGAGATCGAGGAAAACCCTTCATTTTGATGATGCTGAAACAGGATTTTGCTCTTACCATGTCACTCCAAATAAAACGTCATTTCTAAACTCAAAATGTTTTGACATTTTGGAATGAAGAGGAATCGTTTGACAGAAAATTCTCAAAAACTGTATCCACTTACAGGTAATGTACTTTTTGATAGGATACTCCTCCAAACCCTCTTCCAAAGAGCCATAGCTCCTAGGGCTGTCCATCAGCAGTCTCCACAAAAGCTCTACAATACTCTTAGACTTCCATCCAACTGTGCAGCTCCCATCAGAACTTTTTAAATGGATGCGCTTAGGAAAGGAAACTTTCTGTGTCTCATTACCTGTGGAAGACTGATCTTTTCTCTTGGCTCAGATTGGCTCCTTTGTGTGTGGTCTGCAGGAGTTGGAGTCCAGCTGGTCAGGACACCAGCTACCTGATCCAACTACCACACTGTGTTCCTCTTCTCGTCAGGGACCTCATGACTTCCTCATACAAGACGAAAGACACCCTTTAAACCTTAGCACAAATTAGTTCGTGTGTTAATATTGCCTGCTGAACTGCCAGGGACCCGCCATGATCACGACACAACAACCACAGCAGCAGGAGCCCTACACCAGCAAAGAAGCAGGATGAAAAACTATCAGCTATGGGAAGAACACTGGGAGATGAGACTCTTCACCTCTGGTCTGTGTAGGAGAAAATAGAAAGAACACAGAGAGGAGTTTTCCTGGGTGTACTCAACTTACAGAAAACACCGTAAGGAGAATCATGCAATTCTCTTGAAACCATTGATCATAGAATGGTTTTGGTTGGAAAAGACTTTTCAGATCATGGAGTCCAACCGTTCCCCCAGCACTGCCAGGGCACCACTAACCCATGTCCCTCAGCACCACATCTACACCACTTTGAAACCACCACTGCCCTGGGCAGCCTGGTCCAGGCCGTGACAATCCTTTGAGGGATGACATTTGATGAAGGAACCCAATATCTGGTATCCCCTGTACGCCATCCTGCTCTGCTCCAGTGTCCCATCCTCATGACCAAAGCACTGAAGCTGCTGTGGTGCAGCATGGAGCACCTGTGAGTTCTTCTCCCAGTGCCTCAGGACAGTTCAGTACATGGCACTCGCACAAGACTAGGACAGTCAGACCCCCATAAGACGACCTACCATGCAATGGACTCATGCAATGGCAGAGGGATGGGAGCTCTGCTCCATTCTGAATTGTTTTGTTGATGGGTCAGCCACTGGAGAAAAGCTTTAAATGCCACAGATCACCTTTGGGTTGCTGATTTAAAGGTTATTGCAACAATTTTGGTAAAGATGCTATGAGACATGGAATTCATTTTGGACCTGTAAAACTAAGAATTGCCTGATTAACATTTGTTGATTACAATAAAACATGATTACAGCTTCTACACAACGCCGCGATATATTCCAGGAAACAGCAGGAGCCCATAAGTGAACACCTGTTCATCAGGAACGAAATTCCACCGCGATGAAAGCCGTCCTGATCCAGCGCTCACGGGAACCAAGGGACACAGCGCTTTTGTTTTCTGTGAGCTTGGGACAAGGCTTCCATCACCTCTGAACATCAGCATTTAAATCATGCGCGCTTCACGCTGCTCTTCGTAAATGGTTTTGTTCATTTAGGGCTCTGATACTAACAGCGCAAACAATATTCATTAATAAGAAAACAAACGATTTGCCGGTACTGCAGGGATTTCCATGAATTCTAAATTTTCAAAGCAGCGTCTCTCGGTCCGTGAGAATCGTCGTCGCAAATCGATTTGCCTTGATTCTGGGTATCCATTTATTTGGTTTCTTCTCACAAAATGAACACCAGGTATTTATTAGCCCCGCAGTTTATTTACTCCTCTTTTCACAGAGGTATAAACAGACTGGGAGCAAAGTCCGTACGTGGGGAAGCTGGTGTGAGTCTGAGCGGGCAGCTGGTGAGGCTGGGGCCGTTGAAGGAGGCCTGGGAATTAGCGCCTGCTCCTGTAACCACGGCAGGAGGACTTGGGCACATTAATTTCCAGGTTCCTTTGAAACGCCTGCATTGACTGAGGGTCACGTTAGTGCCTCGCAGACAGCAGCGCCTCGGGAAACCGTTCTGACTGCGCACCCACCGGCCAACGATAGCACTTGGACAGCCCAGAAGAAGCGGGACTGGCAGCGGACACTCGGCTCACGCCACGTCACGGATTTGCTCTAGATGAGAAAGGTCTCCAGAAGCTAAGGAGGACAAATTCACCCCTGGTACAACTTTGCTCACTGGAGGAGGATCTCACTGAGACCACTTTTGGCCCATTGCTGCCTTCAGTACATCCCGGTCCCCTGTTTCTCCTTCCACTGAGCTCTGCTCTATGCGGCAGCCGAAGCCTGCAGCTGGACGTTGTTCTAGACCTATGTTGGCCATGAAACAGACTCATCTGGGCTCTGCTGGAATCGTGAGCACAAGCAACTGAGGAAAACCTGCTCTTTTCTAGATCTGCTCTTGCAGTTTTCCTCACACTTTGCTTATTCTCCATCCCTGGAACCACTGCAGGTGAGGTTGGCCGGGGCTCTGAGCAACCTGCTCTGGTTGCAGATGTCCCTGCTCCCTGCAGGGGGGTTGCACTAAATGGGCTTTAAAAGTCTAACCCAACCCCATCTGTGATTCCATTTTATTCTCAGGGGTTTAATCTGGAGCTGAAACCCATCCTGGAAAAAACCAGAACCCAAGGATAATAAGAACACTTCCATACACTACAAATCACTGCACTGGTCGAGGGAGAAAGAGGTGAAAAATACTGTTTAACATACAAGAGCGAGAAGACATGACATTACCCCAAGCATCTATTCTCAGTAGAAAATGCTGTTGGGTTGTTAGAAGTTCCCAAACACTTCCAAGTAACAGTTGGCTGCTGAAAACATATTTTCTTGAAAATCCACAAACAGTCTGCTGCTGGGAAACGGCGCAACTGGGGGCATTAAATTGAGCCTGATAAAGGCTGGCACTGAATTTTGTTGTTATTAAGTAAAGGCTAGTTTTTGCCTTCAGCACCGAACTACAAAACATATTTTGGTGGTGGGTTGTGCATTACAGGATCTCAGAAAGGAAGAAAGAGAAATTAAGATCAAGCCAACCTGTGAGCAGAGGAACACCAACGTCTGAGGGTAAGCTCCAACACACACCTTCCCTCAAGTCAGCATTTGGTCCTTCTTTTTAGTCTAGAGAAGAGAAGACTGAGAGGGGATCTAATGAATGTGGATCAATAGATGAGGGCTGGGTGTCCAGAAGAAAGGGACAACCTCTTCTCACTGGTGCCCTGCGATAGGACAAGAGGCAATGGATGCAAGCGAGAGCACAGGAAGTTCCACCTCAACATGAGGAGGAACTTCTTGACTGGGAGGGTGACAGAGCACTGGAACGGGCTCCCCAGAGAGCTTGTGGAGTCTCCTTCTCTGGAGACTTTCAAGACCCGTCTGGATGCGTTCCTGTGTAACCTGCCCTAGATTCTCTGGTCCTGCTTGGCAGGGGGGTTGGACTCAACGATCTCCAGAGGTCCCTTCCAACCCCTCACATTCTGTGATTCTGTGATTCTCCTTCTCAACTTTGGCTCAATTATCCAAAAGATTCAACATTTCTTCACTGCGGACAAACAGCATTTTCAACGACATCCCGGTTCCTCGGAGGCGCAGGCTGAAAACAACAGACCATGAAGCAGAGAGCCTCGGCCACTCCTGCGCTGGACTGCCCGTGACAGGCTGTTGGAGATGCTTTGTACTTGTAATGTAATATTAAAATCAATTTTAAAACTCCTCTTTCCTTAATTAAGGCCAAACGCATGTGTGAAACTATTTGACAGATTTTTCAATAATTCAGCTAGAGTGGAAGGACGGAAAGAGAAAATAGCATCTGAAGGTATTTAAAGCACAGCATGATAAGCAGCTAATCTGAATGGGAATGGCAGATGTTTCTCCTCTGTGTCCAACAACCATAATTGCCTAAAGATTACGGAACAAACACTGCGGAGCAGATGATGGGAAGGCGGGAACGAGGGTGGGCAGATGGCACACTCCAACTGACCGGCCTCCATGAGGGCTCCTCAGCGCTGCTCTCCATCACCTTCTCGCCCGCTACTCCACGTTGAACGCTGGCCATCACGGGTCAGCTCCAGCTGAGCCATTCTTCCTGATGGATCAGGGAGATCTCTACTGATTGACAGCCAGCTGAAGATGAGCCAGTGTGCGCCCAGGTGGCCAAGAAGGCCACCAGCATCCTGGTTTGTGTCAGCACAGTGTGGCCAGCAGGAGCAGGGCAGGGATTGTCCCCCTGGACTGGGCACTGGGGAGGCTGCACCTCAAATCCTGGGGTCAGTTTTGTGGCTCCTCACTCCAGGAAGGACCTTGAGAGACTGGAGAGTGTCCAGAGAAGGGCAATGGAGCTGGGGAAGGGTCTAGAGCACAAATGTGGTGAGGAGCAGCTGAGGGACCTGGGGGTGTTCAGCCTGAAGAAAGAGAAAAGGAGGCTCAGGGGAGACCTTCTCACTCTCCACAACTCCTTGCAAGGAGGTTGGAGCCAAGTGGGATCGGGCTCTTCTCCCAAGGAACAAGCAACAGGACAAGAGGAAATGGCCCCAAGTTGCACCAGGGGAGGTTGAGGTTGGACATGAGGAACAATTTCTTGCTGGCAAGGGCTGTGAAGGGCTGTTTGAGGCTGGGCAGGGCAGTGGTGGAGTCCCCATCCCTGGAGGGGTTTCCAAGCCATGGAGATGTGGTGCTGAGGGACAGGGGTTAGTGGTGCCCTGGCAGTGCTGGGGGAATGGTTGGACTCAGTGATCGTAAAGGTCTTTTCCAACCAAAACAATTCTATGAATCTATTCCAGCCGTCCCTCTGCAGAGCACAAGAACAAACTCCATGGGTTTCCATGAAGGTAAGGATGAGCCAAAGTAAAATCCTTTGCCTTCTGTTATTTAAATTTTCCACCTGATCAGCCAGAAGGAACAACCGGAGCTGGGACTGTGCATTTTGTTTGGACTTCTAGGGATGTGCCAACAAAACTCACAGGAACCAAGTCAGTCATTTGTACCAGCTTCCTCCTTTAAGAGCCTATTTCAGTTTCTGCTTCACGCTCCGTTTTCTGCTCAGATTCCATGTGAGGAAATCTCTAAATGTCACCTGTGTTTTGGCAAACGCGCAGTGCAGCTCTGCACCAACAATGCGTGGGTTAGACTGTCCTGCCAATGGAAATCAACGGGGTTAGCCCAATTTAACAGAAACGAGATAAACAAGAGAATTTCCAGCACAGTACTTCTCCTCCACAGGACATGTTGCCAATGGACATTGGCATTCCCCCGCCGACCTCGCTGTGCCCGTAGCACCAGGACAAAGCCCACGTCAGCTTCACCAGTGGGGCTGCAGTCCTGCCCAGTCCACCCCAGCTCCTGTCCCCAGCACGGCGGGCACTGCCAGAGCCTGCTCTGCTTCCCAGGACTGAGTTTCTGTTGCAGCACTGAGGAGAAGCTTTAAGCTGCAAAGGTCTTAGCACCTGAAGCCCGTGACCATGAAGAGCCAGACCTTGAAAGACACACACTTCCTGGAAGTATCTACAGCCTTACCATGGCCTGGGGAAATGATTACCACAAGCTCAAGGAGCAGCTCCCCTATCCACAAATACTCCTCAACAGAAGAGCAAGCAAACATGAGACTAACGGAATGAATTTTGCCTGCCCAGGGGTCTGGAATGGAGAACTTGCCCTTAAAGAAGATGCTGCCCTACCCCAAGTAGGCTGATGAATATTAACGGCCGTAGGCAATGAACCTTCCCAGGAGCTAAGGAAGCAGTTCCAAAACATGTCCTAAGGCTTCCAAAAGAAGATTCACAGCCTTTGGCACTTCTTTATCCAGTTCAAACAGGTCAGGCTGCCTTACAGATTTAGACCTTCTCAAATATTTTAAGAGAAGTTGGAAAGTCTCAGCGAAAGTCTCAACTTTAGTTGGCCCATCTTGATCATGGCTAAAGGTTGTTGTACAGCAGGGCAGCAGCTCTGCAGGGGAGGACTTATTTCTCCCTCACAGCAGACTCCAACCCATCCAGCCCCACCATCTCCCTCTGCCACTCTGCCCACTGAGGGCTCCCCAAGGTGGCAGGAGATACTTTGGGCTGGATTACTGCAATTCAAGAAAGCACACTCTGAATCCTCACTTTCCACATGGTTTCAGAGAGGGGAGAAAAAGCAATTCCTTTGGACATGAGGAACAATTTCTTCCCTACAAGGGTTGTGAAGGGCTGTGCCAGGCTGGGCAGGGCAGTGGTGGAGTCCCCATCCCTGGAGGGGTTTCCAAGCCGTGGAGATGTGGTGCTGAGGGCCAGGGGTTAGTGGTGCCCTGGCAGTGCTGGGGGAATGGTTGGACTCAGTGATCATAAAGGTCTTTTCCAATCTAAACTATTCTATGATTCATTTGAATTGCTTTGCTCCAGACTCCGAAGCCTTTGTCAATCCAGCCAGAGCCAAGGGGCAGCTGATGGAAAACACACACGTCTGAAACCTGGCATGGGTTGTCTTAAATTGAGCCCCAGCAAAACCCAGGCTAGGGTTTATTTCTAGATTCCACCTGATCTGTTACTCTATAATTTGACTTTCAAAAGATTTACACGCATTTCTTGTATATGTCATTAAAAATTCATACATGAGAAAGAAATCAGACCAAATTCCCTTTTTGTCCTACATTTGCTCATGAGTGCCTCAGTGTATTGGGTCAATGAAATGAAAATTCAGTGAGAATTTCATTTCAAAAGGAGGAAGTATTTGAAAGCAACAGCCTAGAGCTCTTGACTTCTGAATCTAACTGGTTAAAATCAATTCAGAGTCCTAAAAAGATTTTATTTCATAACTTATGAGCCCATATCCAACAGCCCTGAGCCACTCAGCCTGGGTCATGGCCATTAATCAAAGATACTTAGTTTATCTATGATCTCATGGTTAAGACAGTGCTGTTTGGGTGATCTGTGCACAAACCACACACGCTCCCAGGACCTCCCAGAGCTTCACAACACCCTTTACTGAGGATACAGCAACACATAACGCGACTCATCAGCCCTGTGTTGAAGCTCTTCATCTGCACCTTCCTTGGCCACTGACAGCATCAGTTCTCCAGCTGATGTTAACCCAACCCTCTTCTTCTGTGTGATGTGCTGGTCGGTGGCACACAACCTTTCATAGGATAACTGTTTGGAAGGACAACTGTGAAGACTCAAGACTCTTCTGACCTGAGAGATGTGGCAAAGAACCCCAGCACGCCTCCAGTCACTGAAACACAGAGCAAAGCACCCCAGACACGTTTTATTCCTGTGTTCTGTCTTGCAGAGATTTATTATTTCGGGCAATGCTGCCCTTAATCTATAATAAATGCCATTCTAGCCCAACGCGCCTGTTTGCTCTTTGTGTAATGAAAAGTCGTGAAGAAACCTCAAGCCATTTTTGAGATGATCCATTAAAAGCTGACTGCAAATCACAGGCCTAAGCCAGTGACGAATATGGTATGATATGATGAATTGCAACAGCATTTCTAGGGTCATCTGTTTGAAAGTTCTATGAGGGGAAATAAACCCCACTCCTACAAAAATAATGCATTTTCCTCTGCCACGAGCACACCGCTCTGACCCTCATCTACTGCTCCTCATCATTCTTAGCACCTTCCAGCTGCACAACGGCCAAGACCGTGCTGGAATGTTCCAGCATGGAAAGGAAAAGGAATATCTCTGAGGCAGTTTTGACTGGACAAAATAACCATCTCAGGGAATTACAGATGGTTGATGCCTTGCTTGCCTTTTTGGATGATCATGGCTTAGCAGCAGACTTGGTAGAGCAAGGTTATGGTTGGACTTGATGATCTTAAAGGTCTTTTCCAACCTAAAGGATTCTATGATTCTATCTGGGCTTGTTGTAAGCTGCTGAAGTTTGATGCTATTTTGCTCAGACAACCTCTCCAATTTTCCAAAAAAATTACTCCACCAACTCTACTTCTGTTCCAACATCTGCCCCTTAAGTCCTGATCTTAAAAGTTACTATAGAGCACATGACGAGACCTTTAATACTATCTAACAATCATAACAGGTAGGGTTGAAAGGAACATCGAGTCTGTACCCCAACGGGGGGTGCAGTCTGAGAAGACTCAGATTGTCTCACTGGACGTTTGTCCGTCCTTTAATAGTGCTGATTCCCAGATCTGTCAACACGGCTCCTCTTTGTTGTAGTTTTGGCTCATCGCTCCTAGTCCTGTCTGCAAGAGCCGTGGAAAGCCATCTAGTCCTTCCTTGGTGGAGGTGCTGTGGATGTAAAAGATCGCAGTCCTGTGTGCTGGAATCTCTTGTCTCCAGGTTAAACATTTCTGGTTCATTTAAACTTTCTTCCTACAACAGCTTGACTAACCTCTGATGGTTTCTGCTGTTCCCTGCTGGGTGCTCCCCAGCTGGTCCACATCTCTCATCACAGGCAGTGTCCAAACTGGGCACACTGTGGTGTTCCTCAGAGCCATCACTGATCACCTCCATATGAACACAAGGGTTCATCTTTATATTAAAACGAGGGACTTGGCCATTATTTCATGGGTGAAGAATCACACTACCCTGTCCCCACAGATGACAAACAAGCAATGCAGCGCATCGATGCCAGGCTATGTTGGAGCACAGACCTTCTCCTTTCCCTTGAGCTGCTCCACTTTGCATAAATAAATACCACGAAGCCAGAGCAAAATGTGGTATTTCCACTGGAGGGAGGAGGGACCCAAAGTTGGGTCCTGCAACACCGAGGCACGTGTCTCAGAGATCAGAGGGTGAGGTCTGTCATCCGGGAGATGAGGCAGGGCACAGCTTGGACAGGAACTAAGCCAAGCCTCAGTGCTGTTACATTCCTCTCTCCTTCACACCAGCAGTTCCCAGCCACTTCTGGTTGCAAACCCATTTTGGCCATGTGAGACTGACTGTTGGCACAACCAAGTGCATTTCTGCAGATCTGTAATGCCTTTGTCACCAATTCAAGCTAATTTGTGACCACCATATCCAACTGGAGAGCTTCTGCACTGAACCATCCTGCCTGTGGTATCTGGATAGTGAGGTGTGGTCCTCTGTGCTCCAAGAGGCCTTGCTATCTCCAGTGCAACCCTGGGAGTGGAGACTCGCCTGCCTATGACAGGAGGCAGAGCAGGAGAGGGCCCTGCTGAGGCAGGACAGCCCTGCTGCTGGTCAGCGAGGACAAGACAACAAGAACCTGCGGAATTCTTTGTTTCCGAGAAAAGGCGATTAAATCTGACGGCCGCCCTGTGCCTCGTTACCTGTGAAACGCACACTCCAGTTGTCACCCCCCCAGATGCTAACGGAGATCACAGAGACCATGCTAAACCTGCATGACTGTAGCACGCGTCTCCCCACCCAAATCACACTAAACGCCACCCGCGTTGGGGGGACCGTGTAATTTTAGAGATAAAAAGACAGAGAAAATGGTTAAATCAGGAGAGAAGAGCCCCAACACCTGATGGACCAGTCGACGGGCAGCTAAATATCGGAATTGTGTTCCTTTAACGTGACACGGCCCTGGAGAGGGTTAGCCCCAGCTCAGGGGGACAACTGCAGGAACACTCAGAGGAGCAGGGCTGGAGCATCCATGGGGAGAGCAGCACCCAGCCGGCAATGCCCTGGACTGGGAGCAGCGCTGGGGCTAAACTGGGAGCAAAGTGGGGAGAGGAGACTCTGCAGATCCTCCCCTCCAGAGCAGAAGGTGACAGCGGTGCTTGTTTTTCTTCCAGCCCCGTGTGACTCAATGGCTTTGAAGTGTCAGCTGCTGCCACATTAAAGGCTCTGGCTCTGCCTCAGAAGCGCGCATGTTCAAGAGGAACACGGTCCTGATCGCTACCGTACAGAGGTGGTTCTGTGATCTCATGGGCATCTGCTTCACAGCCCTCAGCTCCTGCCAGTTAAAGGCACAGAACCACTGCATTTACCACTCCAGACCATGGAGAAGAGAGCTGAGATGAAGCAGCCACAGAAAACAGCACAGCACAGATCGGTGTTTCCAACGAAATGGAAGTCAGCCGGGCACCCCAGAGCACCTCAGTAACACCCCACGGAGCTATGCCGTGGCACCAGCTACTTCAGGTCCTTCTCCTTCCCTTTCAACAACCCTTTCATGGGCAGAAATTGCTCCTCATGTCCAACTTAAACCTCCCCTGCTCCAACTTGAGGCCGTTTCCTCTTGTCCCATCACTTCCGTGGGAGAAGAGCCCAAGCCAACCCGGCTCCAACCTCCTGTCAGGGAGTTGTGGAGAGTGAGAAGGTCTCCCCTGAGCCTCCTTTTCTCCAGCCAAGAGTTTCTAGTTTTTAATATTAAAGAGAAAATATCATTTCTTCCCATTCCCTGCGTGTTGTTTTTACCTCTTCAGCTGGGTGGGTGAAAAAGGCCATCTCATTGCCCCCGAGCCCATCTGCTTTCAGACAAAATTAGCTTTAATCGTGGTGGAAAGCAACAGGAGTCCACCTGGCCGAGCGTGTGCTGAAGTGGATCAAGGAGCGCACGTGGCCATGGTGGTGACCTCCAGCTGCTCACAAAGCAAAGCCCAGATCAGCCCACCATTAAACCCTCCTGAGTACTAAGTAGCGATGGCACAAATTGATCCTCAGTAGCTTATTCCCCAGATTTATACAAACACACCTGTTTGGCAGAATCGGCTGCTGTTCATTCAGTAGCCCTGAGTGCTTGCGGAGTTTCTTGACACGTCCAGTGGTGTGCAGTTCCTCTGCTCTTTCCGGTGACTGTACATCCCCTTTTCATCTCGCTCTCCGCGCTCAGACGATGCAGATGTCCGTATTTCACTGCTTGAACTTTTCTAACAATTGCAAAGAGTGGCATATCTGTGACCCAGCTTCAGAGGATTCGTGTTCTCTTCATTTTGTCACCTGCAGGTAATCTTAAAAGACATTTTTTCACCTGACACATATCAATAAATTAGTCCTTTCTACAAGGACAAAAGCAAAATTCCTATTTTTTCTGGGACTGCCAGTCAAAGTCTTGCCCTCCCCTGTTATTCACCAGACAATTCCTATTCTTGGAGCTTTGATAGGATAACTAAAATTTGCCTTATTGTGCTGGAGATCACTCTAACCATCAGTTTGTCACGGCTTCGACACCTCTCTGGCCTTTTCCATCAGCAGGAAGATCAAACACGGAACTGTACCCACGACCTTCACAGCACGTAACGCACGTGGCCAGCAGAACTGCCCAGAAAGTGCCTGGAGCAGGACACTGCAGAATTTAAGTGCTCACCCTTCCTTCACTGCGTACAAGGAAAAGGACTTACCTGGAGGTTGTCAATTAAGAAAGTGATTTCTCGGGATCCTTCACAATTAGTCACTACTCATCTATTTCTCCTACAGAAGTACATCAACCTGCTGCCCCCAGCAGATGAACCTTCCTTGACTTCAGTCTCACCATCAAAGACACTTCTGGTGGAAAGAGAAAATCCTTAAAGAAACTTAGCACGCTGCAGGGTTTTGATCTGGAGGGACCGTTCTGTGTTCCAGTGGCTCTGGAGGTCACTGCAGATTACCCGGCCCCAGTGCTGCTGTCATTTGCAAGCCACACTTTTATTTTAATACAGGAGGATCTGACCACGGGGATAAACACATGATGGGAGGGAATGAAGATGATGGAGCCAGACTCCTCTCAGCAGTGCCCACTGACAGGACAAGAGGCATCAATTAAAAAATACAGAGCTGTCTGAACACAACTAAATGTTTTTTTCCTGAGAGTGTGGTCAAACACTGGTGTGGGTTGTGCAGAGAAGTTGTGGAGTCTCCATCTTTGCAGATACTCCGAACCCAACCAGAGACGGCCCTGAGCAACCTGCTCTGGGTGGCCCTGCTGGAGCTGGGGGTTAGACCAGGCATTCTGCTACTCAACTTGGAAATATTAAACGGACCCCCATGGTGCACACACATCCTTGTCTCACCTCTGCTGAGCACAGGCAGCTTCCAGCTGGCATGGCTCACACAGGGGAGAAAGGCAAAAACGAGGCAGATGTCCCCTCAGTCCTTGGACCACCAAGAACATAGAATCATAGAATTGTTTTGGTTGGGAAAGACCTTTAAGATCATCAAGTCCTGTTAACCCAGCACTGCCAGGGCACCACTAACCCCTGGCCCTCAGCACCACATCTCCACGGCTTGGAAACCCCTCCAGGGATGGGGACTCCACCACTGCCCTGCCCAGCCTGGCACAGCCCTTCACAGCCCTCGCCAGCAAGAAATTGTTCCTCACATCCAACCTCAACCTCTCCTGGCACAACTTGAGGCTGTTTCCTCTTGTCCTGTTGCTTGTTCCTTGGGAGAAGAGCCCAATCCTACCTCACTACAATCTCCTGTCAGGGAGTTGTGCAGAGCCAGAAGGTCTCCCCTGAGCCTCCTTTGCTCCAGGCTCAACACCCCCAGGTCCCTCAGCTGCTCCTCACCACACTCCTGCTCTAGACCCCTCCCCAGCTTCGTTGCCCTTCTCTGGACATGCTCCAGCCTCTCAAGGTCCTTCTTGGAGTGAGGGTCCCTCATCAAACACAGCTAAGTGAGAAGAGGATGCTGCTTTCATGCACTGCAAAACCAAAGCACCAGCTCCCCAGGGAAAGCCCACGAGGCAGGAGCGCAGAGATGGGCTGGAGCAGGAGGCAGCACAGGAAGCACAGCCTATGGCTGCGTTTCGCACCAGCTGAACTGCTCCACAGCAGCCAGCTCCTTCTGCTGTGCTGGGGACCTGCCTTCTAGCATTTCTCCAGATCCTAGATGTGGGTAATATCATCCACTTTGGTTTCTACATCATCTACAACATCATCTGCTGATGCCTCATCAGTGGGTAACTGTCACGTTCAGTGCAAAGGGGAAAAATAAAGCCTGAAGAAAGGAACGAGCACTTAAAGCAGAGCTAAGAGCTTGATTTAGCCTTGTAAGAGTGAGCTGCTCACAGAAGAGCAGGCTAAACCAATGTGTGGAGACGACACCTCACCATATGCCACAGGCCATCACCGCTTCCCAACAATTTCTCACTGTGGAACAGCCAAGGCCATAAGAACCCACCGCAGGGAGCTCTCCCTGCTGCCCCTGGGTCCTGCAGGCAGACTGGGACCAAACGCCCTTCAAAAATCCCCAGGCTGTTTAAAATCTAGGCAGTTATATCTTAACGCTCGTTAATATAACCAAACCTGAGGTTTCTCATGTATTTATCTCCTGCTGGAGTCTACATTTGGTTCGTGTGCAGCAGACACAGGTCCTGCTCCAGGTGGTGTAGAACGGAGAGAAGCGCCAGAGCAAGAGTGGAGGGAAGAGACACGAGCCCCTCGCGAAGCGCTCGTGACGGAGCACGCACAGGCTCTGCCGCCGCGGGAAGGACTGCCTGCTTCTTCCTCCTCACGCTGAACAAACACAGCCCTTTCCCTCTGCCCTCCAGGTCACGGATTCCACTGAGTGTTCTCATCCTCCTGCATCCGCAGGGGACAGCAATTGACTCGCCGAGTGAGCGAAGGGGCTGCGTGAGCATGTCGTTTCGTTAACTCCTGGGTCATTATCTGCCAGCCAACACGGGAGCTGCCTGGAGCTCGTGGCTGACAGGAAATTCTGGAGGCAAACGCTTTGTAAAGTAAGCTCTTAAATGATTAACTTACAAGGCTAAGCCGCTAATTACAGTAACGCAAAACTTTTGCCTGTTACACAGAGAAGTCACCAAGGGAAACCTGCTTTGTCTCAATGAACCAGTATTGCTCAACAATACCCGATGTCATTGTTCTACTGACATCCCCAAAGGCAGGGTGCCAGATCGTGACAGACCCCACCTCAGGGCTGCTGTGCTGGGGTCCGGGCAGCCGGGATCCAGCTTTCCAAGGGCTCAGCAGCTTCCCGTGTCCTTCCCATGCTTCCCAGCCTGACGACAGCCACGTGCTGGTGGAGCTGAGAGCAGTGGCTTCCCTAGTTTGTGCTCACCATGATGTCTGCAAAGATGCTTTCCCACCTCAGCCCTAGCAAGTCTGCCCAGTTTCGGGAGTCACTGGTCTCCCAGCAAATCCCCCTGCCTGCCTCTCCCTCCCTGGCAGGCCAGAAGTAAAAGGGCTTGGATGAGAGCTACCAGATGGGAAGGTGGCAGAATCATAGAATCATGGAATGGTTTGGGTTGGAAGGGACCTTAAAGCCCATCTAGCCCAACCCCCCTGCAGGGAGCAGGGACATGTGCAGCTAGAGCAGGTTGCTCAGAGCCCCATCCAGCCTGACCTTGCGATGGACAAGTGCCCAGAGGAAGGAAACACTTGAGTGTTGACCAGATTGCTGGCTGCGAGAGGCAGCAGCAGATGCTGGGAGGAGGAAATGTTCTGGAGGAGAGGAAAGGAGAAATCCCTGACCGACAGGGCCTCTCAGAGTCTTCCAAGCATTCCTGAAGGCCCACGGTCGCCCTCTCCCCAGGACCACTCTGCTGGAGCAGCTCCTCAGGGTGCTGCTGTGTCACCGCTGCTTTGCCAGAGCTGAGACACCCGCACCCGGCGCGGGGCTCACAGCCGGCTGCAGAACACAGCCGGGATCAGGAACACCGTTATTAAACCTTGAAAACGAGCTGTAATCCATTCACAGAGAAATTCCAGTTTCGCTGTCAATGAGCTCGTTTAAACTTTGAAGGAGTTTGCAGCTCCCTAATTAAATTTTCTAAAAGCATTTCTCTTATCAGAAACACAACGAGCAGCGTAACGCAGCGCGGGCAGCTCCCTGCGCGCAACAACCTCCCTCCTGCTGAGCCAGGAGTCATGGCTCCGTGGCAGCCGCATCCCACGCACGTTTCGGCGCTGAGCTTAATCCACGGCTGACCCAAACGCCTTCTTCTGCATGCTTCCTATTTACAGGAGTCTGCAGATCATTTCCACAACAACCTCGGGATACTGCAGCAAAGCTGACAGACACTACAGGCAGTCTTTGTTTCTCTGCAAGCGCACCAGGTACTTCACTAAATAGAATCATAAAATCGTTTTGGTTGGAAGAGAACTTTATGATCGCTGCATCCAACTGTCTGCCCAGCACTGCCAGGGCACCACTAACCCATGGCCCTCAGCACCACATCTCACAGAATCACAGAATTGTTATGGTTGGAAAGGACCTCCAGGGTCATCAAGTCCAACCTTTCTCCTAGCATCTCTCTAACCACTACACCACTACACCAAATCCTCTCTAACCACTACACCATATCCTCAAGCACTGCATCTATTTGTTCTTTAAACACCTCCAGGGATGGTGACTCCACCACCTCTCTGGGCAGTCCATTCCAGTGCCTAACTACCCACTCAGTGAAGAATTTCTTCCTAATATCTAATCTAAACCTCCCCTGACGCAACTTGAGGCCATTTCCCCTCGTCCTATCATTACTAATTTGAGAGAAGAGACCAACACCAGCCTCGCTACAACCTCCTTTTAGGTAGGCTTGGAATCTCCACGGCTTGGAAACCCCTCCAGGGATGGGGACTCCACCACTGCCCTGCCCAGCCTGGCACAGCCCTTCACAACCCTTGCCAGCAAGAAATTGTTCCTCACGGCCAACCTCAACCTCCTCTGGCACAACTTGAGACCATTTCCTCTTGTCCTATTGCTTGATCTTTGGGAGAAGAGAGTTGGCTTTGCCAGCTTCAGGTATGCGAGATCGCTGGTGGCTCTATCCCTGCCCCATCCCTGCAGCCACCTGCTCCATCCTGCTCCATCCCAGCAGCCACTTGTTCCATTCCTCATCCCTGCCCTATCCCTGCAGCCACCTGCTCCATCCTGCTCCATCCCAGCAGCAGGCTCCTGTGGAGCACCTGCTGCTCTACACCCGCCGTGCAGCGCAGGGGCCGGCGCTGTGTCCCAGCCCACCCCGACACCCCCGGTGCTGGTCCCCATGGCCATTTAACACTGCTGCAAGGTCCAGCAGGACCCCAGGCCATGATGTGCAGGGAATTCCAGTGTCACCTCACAACCTGCTGCCAGGACCTCAGAGTGGGAAGGTGGGACATGAGGTCACGTAGCCCCGGGGTTTGGGCTGGGGAAGCATGTTGTGATGTAGCAGGGCTTTGTTCCTTGAGTCAGAAAGCTCCCACCACCTCCCCACTGGGGCTCGAGCTCCGCTTCAGCCTGGGAGCGTGAGGTCCCTCCAGAAAGGGGCTGCTGGGGAGGTCCTGGAGTTCAGGCAGCTGCGGCTGGGAGGTGAAAAGCAAAGACCTGCAAATTACACATTCAAAATTCTCTAGCAGGAGCTGTATAAATATTCCATGAACCCGCCCTTCATTAAGTCCACCGTGTGTACCACCACTCAGCCTGCTAACAGCCCTCTAACCCTGACCGTAGCCCTCCACCAGAGGAGCACGGCCGTGCTGCTGCTTCCCGGAGACGCCCCCAGTACAGACGCAAAGAGAAACGGAATCTGGTTCTGCAGGTTGCTGGGCTTGGTGTTCCCAGTTCCTAAATAAAATCCACAAGAGAGTCCGAGAAGCCACCACCTCGGTTCCGAGCTCTGTGCTGCGGCAGGACACTGCCTGGTCACGCAAAGTGGCTGCAGGAAGCATCTGCAGCCATGTTAGAGACAGAAAAGAACAGGAGAGCAATCGAGCTGACAGTGAAATTCTGATATGGAAATGGAGCTGCTTAAGCACTTTAAATAAATTGATAGCTTGGGTTAGAAGGGGCTCTTTATACCGAGCTTCAGATGACTTCATTCCAAAGAAGGCTGTTAACTTCCACGGTAATTTGTAAGTGGTAACTTGTGTTCCAGGAAAGCACAAGAATTACGATGGAAACACAGGAGCCCACCACACTTCTGCGCCTCGGATCCCTGCGGGCAGCTCGGCGCTGTGCGCTCACACCCTGCGCTCGCCCCGGGAGGCACAGCCGATGCTTCAACCCCCCAGCAGATCCGCCCAGTCCCGACACACCGAGTCTCCGTGCTCCACATAGCACAGGAGAGATGGAGAACCGTCCTGACCAACCCCCACCACCCCTGGCAGTGTCTCTGGCTCTGCACCGTCAACTGCATTCATGGGAGAATTCATCAGCAGTGTACTGGAGCACCTCTGTGCTGAGGAAAGGCTGAGGGACCTGCGGCTGTTGGGCTGGAGAGGAGAAGCCTCAGAGGGGATCTGATCAATGCTGATCAAGAGCTCAAGGGCCCATGGGGGGCAAGAGGATGGGGCCAGACTCTTGTCAGTGGTGCCCAGCGCCAGGACAAGGGGCAACAGGCACCAACTGGAACCCAGGAGGTTCCACCTGAACAGGAGGAGAAACTTGTTTGGTGTGAGGGTGTTGGAGCCTGGCCCAGGCTGCCCAGAGAGGTTGTGGAGTCTCCTTCTCTGCAGAGATTCCAAAGGTGCCTGGACACGATCCTGGGCCCCCTGCTCTGGGTGAGCTGCTGGAGCAGGGGGGTTGGACGAGATGATCTCCAGAGGTCCCTTCCAACCCCATGCTGTGCAGCAGTGGATGGTGGATCCCACTTGGACACTTTACTGCTGCTCTGTATGTCACTTCACCATGGCAAAAGCCCCTCTGAAGCCATTTTTGAGGCCATCCTGAGGAAAAGGATTAAGGATGAAGATAATGTTTCTTGCATCAGGCTTCAGCTCTCCCGGTGGCATGCAACAAATGCACACAGCTGTCCTTTGAGCTGGAACTTTAGGGCTTCCAGCGCACAGTCAATCTGCAAAGAGCTCCATCCATCTGCCAGCGCTCAGCAGCAACACAGGACAACCATTTCAGAGCCAAGCACTCTTGGGAAGGGTGCCTTCAGCAGGTCCTGCCATGCTCCATTCCCCAGAGGCCTGTGAGAAGGCTCTGCCCTGTGCTGGGATCCGTACACCTCTCCATCCTCTCTGGCAAGGAGAAGACATGCTCCTCCACATCCTGGCACAGGCAGATCCTTTCCAAACTCTTCCCAGGCTCTGCATGCCCTGATATGGTGTGCTGGGACACTTGCTCATTCTTGCCATGTACCTCTGTGTCACAGCCCCACCCTCCTTCTCCTCCTGCCCCAGCCTGTGACAACATCCCATCCCACCCCACCCTCCTTCCTCTCTCCATGCTGGTTCTCCCACTCCTCCCAAAAACACATACCCAGATCCTGGATCTGATCCATCCTCTGCTTTTGTCCTGCTCTGTCCATCTGGTAGCACCTGCCCCAGCCCTTTCTTCAGCTCCAGTCCCACCATCCCCCTCCCAGGTTTCTAAACACTCCGTGAATCACAGTCGCTGCGTGAAGCTTCTCCCCCGAGTCCATAAAGCAGGCTGTTATCTTCAGCTGCACTCATATCCACACAGCATCTCATTCTCACTCACTTTTCTCTCTTGAATAATCTCTCTGAGTTACAGCTCTTCACATCCACCCACACAGGTAAGACTATCAGCAGGGTTCTCATCTTGATCACTGCAACATCCCTTTTGGGACCTCGACAAATGCAAACTCAACCTATTAAAAAGCTGCAGCCAAGTCCATTTTTCCAGGCTCTCACATCCGTCGCCTCTCCCTGGCAGTGCTCTCTTCTCAGCACCGCTGGAGCACCGCTGAACTTTCAAGACTTCACAGATTCTCGCCCCAGCTAATCCACACTGGAAAATCATCTTCTGCCACTATCTATGTATATGAGAATATATGTTACAATCATAGAATCAAAGAATCGTTTAGGTTGGAAAAGAACTTTAAGAACATCGAGTCCAACCATTAACCCAGCACTGCCAGGGCACCACTAACCCATGGCCCTCAGCACCACATCTCCACGGCTTGGAAACCCCTCCAGGGATGGGGACTCCACCACTGCTCTGGGACAGCCTTTCACAGCCCTCGTGGGGAAGAAATTGCTCCTCATCTCCAACCTCAACCTCCCCTGGCACAACTTGAGGCTGTTTCGTCTTGTTCTATCCCTTGTTCCTTCGGAGAAGAGCCCAACCCCACCTGGCTCCAGCCTCCTTGTGGAGAGCGAGAAGGTCTCCCCTGAGCCTCCTTTTCTCCAGGCTCAACACCCCCAGGTCCCTCAGCCGCTCCTCACAAGACTTGTGCTCTAGACCCTTCACCATCTTTGTAGAGTAATATATGTGTTAATCAGAATTAATACCAATAACAAAAACCAAGTGTGTCTGTTCACTGCAGTCACCACCCCAGCTGCTACACAAGATGAAGCCTGGCTGGGGAGGCCCCAGGACCTCATGGGTGTATCTCCTCGCATAGCCCGAGGGGTCTGGTTCTGCTGCCCGGGCACAGCTCTGCAGCCATGGGGCACTGCCCCTCACCCACCACCTCACACAGACAAGAGATGTGCAGGTGCCCCAGGACCTTCTCAAGATTAACAGCTGTGTTAAAATTCACCTGCAATGAACTTCCCCCAAGGTCCCGGGAGTTGCGTTGTCATAGAATCATAGAATCATTTAGGTTGGAAAAGACCTCTAAGATCATCAAGTCCAACCTTCATCCCAACATCTTCCTGAGGCCCAGACCATGTCCTGAAGCACCACATCTACTCGTTTTCTGAACACCTCCAGGGATGGTGACTCCACCACCTCCCTGGGCAGCCTCTTCCAGTGCCCAACCACTCTGTCAGTAAAGAATTTCTTCCTAATATTCGATCTAAACCTCTCCCGGCAAAACTTGAGGCCGTTACCTCCTGCCCTGTCAGTAGTTACTTGGGAGAAGAGAGCAGCACCAGCCTCGCTACAGCCTCCTTTGAGGTAGTTGTAGAGAGCAATGAGGTCTCCTCTCAGCCTCCTCTTCTCCAGACTAAACAATCCCAGTTCCCTCAGGGGCTCCTCATAAATGAGGACCCTGCTTTGGCTCGACACATCCAGACCTGGCTGGTGGATCGCAAGGCTGAGGACAGGTTCCTCGGAGCGAGCTGGAGTTTACTTTGGCCTTCACTACGGTGTTTCACAAAGCGCTGCTGCAGACAGGAAGCACGTGGGTTTTGCTCTCTTCATAAGATGCCCTGGAGCGTGTCTCAGCTCCTGATTAAAATCAAATGACAGCTTGGATTCTTTCTCCAAACTTTTCTGTAGATCTTTATCTTTAGATGCTTAGCAGAGCACCTCGCAAATTATTAATAAGTGAATTACATTTCCCCATGCCCTTTTATTGGAGTGCTCACCAGAGCCAAACCTTCAAAGTCCAGAAAGTTTAATGATTGAAAAGGGACGGGTTATTTGTACAGCCACATCAATCTTGTCATTAATAATGGTTTGAAGGCAGTGAGTGTATACACGGATAATTTCTCAGACCCAGCTAGAAGTAGTCCAGATAATGGCAATAGCATCTCTAATTATATAATGAGATAAATGATTAATTAAACTTCTTTCAAACAGAAAGCAGAAGCAAAGTGCTCATCTCGTGGCGAGCCTGCAGGCCGTGCACCAAACCCAGGAGAGCAAAGGCTCAGCAGATACCACCCTAACACCTGGAGATGCTCCAGACCAGGCAAGCCACCAACAGCAGAAGCTGCAAAGGGGGCGAGTGCTGCTGCCAGCTCTCAGGATCTGCGCCCATCGTGGGCAAGGCTGGAAAGATCCAGATGTCAGGAAAGCCATCCTTGCAATTGTATTTCCATATCATCTCACCCAGCATGAATTCCCAGGAGAACACACTATCCTGTCCTCCGTCTTGTGCAGCAATGGAGTAAAGAAATCTTGTTGGTGTCATCAAAAAATTCAACAGCTGAGCTGTTATAAAAGACCCTGTTAATTATTGCTGATTTTCACCTCTCCTATAACATGGCTTTTCATGAAAATGCCAAACAAGAGGTTCCTGTAATGAAATCAGGGCTCGCATGGTAACACTCCGCCGCCTTCCCCACCCGGGCACATCGCCTTCTTTTATCTCATTACTTGGGAGCAGTAGATGCACGTGTTAATAGCTTTGTAGAGCAATTTATGAAGAATAATAGACTGCTTAACTGCAACAGCGCAGTGGAAACGTCAGCTCCGAACCTTCCCAACAGCTCTACTGGAGGAGGAGAGAAAATTAAAGGTTCGTTATTAGGGAGAAAATGCCCAAAGGCTCAGACTTTGTAGGACCACACATCGCACCAGGGCTTCCTGCTCCTTCTCCCACCTACTTCCTGGTGGGAGTTTCCAGACACGCTTCACCAGGCTGGCAGCTCTTGTTCCCCGGCTGCAGGCCGCCTGTTCACAAATCCATTACTTCTCATTGTTCCAAACTCCTTTCAGATATGAAACGACTCGCAAAACGCCAAAACCAGTTCTTCATTACATATCTCTTTAAAAGCAGCTTTTTCTGATGAAAAACACCCCCCTGCCCGGCAGGTGCTCAACTCCATGTGCTAACCGTGTACATCCCATCATGTCCACCCAGGCCACGACTCACAGTTATTTTTATCTCCTCAACTTGTAAATATAACAAATGGAATATGATGCCCTGTTTTAGAATCATAGTATCACAGAATCATTTAGGTTGGAAAAGACCTTTAAGATCATCAAGTCCAACCGTAACCCTACTCTCCCAAGCCCACTGCTAAACCACGTCTCTCAGCGCCACATCTCCATGGCTTTTAAACACACCCAGGGATGGGGACTCCACCACTGCCCTGCCCAGCCTGGGACAGGGCTTAAGTGCTTTTAGATTCCACAGTGACATCGTGTTCCGTGTTTTTATTAAATCCTGCCCCTTCTTTGGCACACTCACCAACACCTCCTTCAGAAAAGGCTCCTCTGCTTGCTCTCTGCTCCTCCAGCCACGTCCAGACTCTTGCTCTTCTGCTGACAACACAAACCGCAGCCAGGTACCGAAGAGTTGATCCAGGACTTCTGTCCACAGCTCCTGTGACCAAAACAGAGACAAAACCATTTAGCTCTTCACAGCATTATGCTGAACTTGTGCTTTCCCTACGGCCACTTCCACAAGCTAAAGGGCCCCTCTGGAGCTGCAGTCTCCTCCTGACACGCCATCCGTACACCTCACCCACCATCTCATGGCCTAACTTTGCTCCTCGACTTCACAGACCAAGTGTCTATGCTACTTCTGCTCAGGATGAAATTCACCCCACGTTCAGTGTGGCTGAGGAAGGCGGATGTGTCATCGAGGGAGGCTCTGCTCTCCCATGGAGAGCAGGAGGGAAGCCCTTGGCTCTGCGTGGTGGGACAGGGCAGCTGCAGTTCACAAATAGGCTTGGGGGAACACAGCCCAGCTCGAGCCAACCTGCTCCAAACAGCAAGCGCTGAGTGCATGGGATCCCAGGCTGGTTTGGGTGGGAAGGGACCTTTAAAGATCATAAAGTCCAACCCCCCTGCAGGGAGCAGGGACATCTGCAACCAGAGCAGGTTGCTCAGAGCCCCGGCCAACCTCACCTGCAATGGTGCCAGGGATGGGGCAGCCACCACCTCTCTGGGCAACCACAGCCAGGCTCTCACCACCCTCAGCAGCAAAAATATCTTCCTTCTCTCCAGTCTAAATCTCCCTCTTTCAGTTTCAAACCATCGCCCCTTGTCCTGTTCCAACACATCCTCCCCCAGCACTGCCGCCACTCTCTTTTCCCCCATCGTGGTCTCCCTCCTTACTCCCTGCCCCTCAGCAAAAGACATTTTCTCCAACACTGGGGTTCACAGCACCGGATTTTGACGTTTGCTCCAGCCTAGAGGCCACGTTTTGCCAGCAGACGCTCTCGGAGCAGCCTACCTGCCCAGGAACGCCCAAAGCCAGCGCGGTCAGGCACCGAGCGCCGGTACCCAGCGAGGGGCAGCCCCGTGTCGGCTCCGGGAGCTCCACGGCGGAGCCAGCCCGATTTAGCTCCGCTGATGGAAAGTTCGCTCTGACTTGCCCAGGGGAGAAATGTGGTGATGGCCTCAATCGTTCCAAACGCCACTTTTTTTTTCTTTATTTTAGCATAACAGCCATCCTGACATTTAAAATCCCTGCTCAGTCCCGACTTAAATTTAAATTGGAGGTCACTCAGGGCTTATTCCGAATACCTGCAGTGCCTCACACCTCTGCGCAAGCTCTGTCACTGCTGTAAAATAAAGGAGGCACATTTCTGAGAAATTCTGATGCCACTAATCGAATTAATATTTAATCTCATGATATTCAAATTATGAGATATACGTACAGATTGCAAGGTTAATTGTGTTTTCGGAGGCCTCCCGAGCAAGCAGCGCGGTACGTACACTGCTAGAGGTGGGCTGATTATGATCAAAACCCGTATTTTCCTCTAGTTCACATTCTAAATACAGTTGGTTCATTAAATGTGTTTAAAATTCATGTATGCAGCAAGCACCTGACATCTGTTTAGCGTACTACAAAGGCCGTATTTTCTAATAAGATTGTAAATTTTATTATCATTCTAGAGAACTGTAAATCCACAAGGAAGAAGCAGCAGGCTCGCGTTTATGGAAGAGGTAGAAGTAGTCATATATCACCGAAAAAAATGAGAGCAGCTTCCCCCCGAGTATCCCCGGGGATGACGGGAGCTGAGGGTTGCGTGTCTGCCATCGGATCTGCCAGCTGCTCCAGCAGCTTGGGGCCACTTGTCCACCGGACGGTGGCAACCCCTGGCTAGACAAGCTAGCCATGAGAAGTTGACTGGGTGAGTCAAAGCGATACCAACCGACTCAACCAAAACTACGGTAAAATTGGGGAAGTCTTGTTTTCCTCTGCATCCCCAGTTTCGCATTACCACGAGTGACGGCGGGTTTGTGCCGGTGTCAGTGAGAGGCATCAAGCCAAGCACTCAAGGAAAGTGAGACAGAGCCTGAGCCAGAAACCACGCTGAAATCCCAACATCCAAACCCAAAACGCGGAGAACTAAAGTGCTGCACCACGAGCCCTCAAAACAGCTGCTGGATCGAGCTGATCGCTGCCTGGAGAGATGGAAAGGAAACTTCATTTGTGAAGGAAGAAAAAGAGAGTTGTACTTTTTACCACTATTTTATCATTGTAATAATCCTAAAGAAGCTGTGTTAGCAATTCACTGCCTGAAGAGAGCAAGCAGTTAATGAAGGAGGTCCCTGACACGTCCACAACGCCATCAGTGATCCTGCAAAGCAGGAGAAGGGCCCTGTCCTGAATGGTGGCCCAGAGGCTGCAGGTGACAACAGGAACCGTGCAAGGCCAAAATCCTGAATTTCCTTTCCCCGCACTGCAGCCAGCAAATACCCTCTTTGGAACGGCAGGTTGTAAAAGCTTTGCACAGAAATGGGATTTTAGAGGCCTCTGCTTAGATGGAAAAATAATTGATGCTGACAGAGCCAGCAGGGCAGCGCAGAACCTCCGCGTCCAAAGGTGCTGTGGGATGGAGATAAACCCTGACAAAGATGACAGAGGCTGGCTGTGAGGGAGAGGCAGGGATCCAGCACTGCCGAGCACGGCGGAGTGTAGAGTTGTGATGACACATGGGCACTGAGAGCTACCAGGGAAGGCACAACATCCAAAAAATAGGGAGTGCAGCCCCAAAACTGAATGTGGGGCACAGGAATCCAACCTCCTGACCTGTTATGGCTTGGGAGAAATGGAGAGGGAGGAAAACCTTTCTTCTGGCTTGTAACACCCATGGGCTGTACCTTCATGTCATCGACTCCACACATCAGGCTGATGGGGCTCCCCAGTTCAAGAGAGACAAGGAACTACTGGAGAGAGGCCAGAGGATGCTGAGGGGCCTGGAGCATCTCTGTGCCCAGGAAAGGCTGAGAGCCCTGGGGCTGCTGAGCTGGAGAAGAGAAGCCTCAGAGGGGATCTGATCAATGCTCAGCAAGAGCTAAAGGGTGGGGGGCAAGAGGATGGGGCCAGACTCTTGTCAGTGGTGCCCAGCGACAGGACAAGGGGCAACAGGCACCAACTGGAACCCAGGAGGTTCCATCTGAACAGGAGGAGAAACTTGTTTGGTGTGAGGGTGTGGGAGCCTGGCCCAGGCTGCCCAGAGAGGTTGTGGAGTCTCCTTCTCTGGAGAGCTTCCAAAGGTGCCTGGACACGATCCTGGGCCCCCTGCTCTGGGTGAGCTGCTGGAGCAGGGGTGTTGGATGAGATGATCTCCAGAGGTCCCTTCCAACCCCCACCATGCTGGGATTCTGGGATTCTGTAATGGAGCTACAGCCCTGTCTCTTCCTCTCTCGCTCTCAGCCATCCAGGCGAGCGCAGCACCTGAGTCCTCCTTCATCCTCGCACCAAGTCCTCAGGAGCCCACGACAGGGAGGTGTTTACAATGTCTCACCCTGGGAGAGCTCATATGGCCACATCTCAGCTGCATCCTTCAACTGCAAACTCCCAAGGCAGGGGCAGCTAATTACGGGTTAGGAATGTGCCCACCATACTTTGGGGCACTAGAATAACAGCAATAAATTAATGCTTGTAGGGTGTGAAAACTGTCACGGTGCAGGCGCTGGAGAAGGACAAAGACATGTTATTACTGTCAGTACGGATCTCCACACACAGCCGCTGCTCCGTGCAGCTCTGCAGGGAGAAAAAAAACACCTACATGGAAAGAAATCTGGCTGCATCCCCAGCAAACGGGTGCCACGAAGTGAGCTGCGTGTCCATCCTCCCTCCCCTCCGCAATCACCTCGAATGACTCCATCTGCCAGTCAACTGCCACGAGTCACACTGGGACCGTTTTGACCCAGAGCTCTTAGAGGTCGTAAAAAGGTTGGTTTGGTTGGTTCCAAAACTGTCACTGAGCTCTTATTTTCTTTTAATTTTTAGTCCCCCGCAATGGGAAAGGCTCTTTTATTTCTTCCCCTCCGTGTCTCAGGGGCAAAGCTGCATTGCAGTGCCCCAGAGTCTCACAGCTAGACAGGTGGGTTGGTGTTGCTGAGCTTATTTTCTGTGTTTTTAAACAGCTTTCTGGTTCCAGGCACATTTGGACCCTGCAAAGTTACTCGTCACCATCAACCAGAGCACTTCAAGGCATGGAGCTGACACGCGCACCGAGCGTGGCCTCCTGCACATCCCCTCACCCAGGCGATGGCTGTAGAAGCACCCAACAGGCACACGCATCATCCCACCATGCTTCACACATGGCATGGTGGGCACTGAGCTGGAGATGGGTCTCTCAGCATCTGCACTGTGGGGGATGGAGTCAGACTGCTCTTCAAGCAGCCATGTGCTGTTCCTGGGCCCTGAGCTCTGGCTGCTCTGGTCTCCCCCAGCAGAAATATGGGGAAAATCGGACAGAGCTTAGAAAACTGCTTAAAATTGCAGCCTCTCAGGACTTCAAGGGGCCTGTCAGGAAGATGGGGAGAATCTTTCTAGCAGGGCCTGTTGTGACAGGACAAGGGGTGATGGTTTTAAACTAGACAGAAGGGAGAAATTTTTGCTTCTGAGGGTGGTGAGAGCCTGGCGCAGGTTGCCCAGAGAGGTGGTGGCTGCCCCATCCCTGGCACCATTGCAGGTGAGGTTGGCCGGGGCTCTGAGCAACCTGCTCTGGTTGCAGATGTCCCTGCTCACTAGATGGGCTTTAAAGGTCCCTTCCCACCCAAACCATTCTATGACTCTGTGACTCTATGACTTAGGTGGCCCACTCTTCCCTTGGTACCTAACCCAAGTTGGAGTAAGCCTTTGCTGTTACTCGTCATGGAATCACACATTGCTAAAACTCCGTCATAGTTCATGGCTGGTCTTTGAACTATCACCCCGAGAATGCCCAGTGACCCCCGTCCTTCCCAATTAGCACACGCTGCATCTAACCGCTCTTCCAGCCAGCTTGTTGGAACTTGGCTCCAACGCTCTGACAGGTGACAGATGGTCACTGAAATGACCCTGCAAAGAGACAAACCTGCATTTAGCACACACTACTAAATTAAAAGATGCCTTTTTCCTTGTGGCAGTGTCATGATCTGTCAGTTTTGCTTGCCAAAGCTGTTGAACGTGACCCTACCCAAGAAGCCTTCATTCATGTGCACACATTGATGCTAAGAAGAAAAAGATAACCCAGAAACACCCTGGGTAGGTTTAGCTTAGAAATTATGAAGAAATTATTCACTGTGAGGGTGGTGAGACACTGGAACAGGTTGTCCAGGGAAACTACGGATGCTCCATCCCTGGAGGTGTTCAAGACCAGGTTGGATGAGGCTCTGAGCAACCTGCTCTAGTGGGAGATGTGCCTGCCCATGGCAGGGGAGCTGGAATTAGATGATCCTGAAGGTCCTTTGCCAACCCAACCCATTCTGTGACTCTGTGATTCTATAACACCCCGAGGAGGCTGGTGATGCGCGTGGACAGAGCAGGCTACAGCTTTGCACTGACGGGACCTTCTGCTCAAACAAGTACCACTTTTGTGACTCT
This sequence comes from Eurystomus gularis, assembly GCA_013400335.1. NCBI lineage: Eukaryota > Metazoa > Chordata > Aves > Coraciiformes > Coraciidae > Eurystomus > Eurystomus gularis. The sequence continues at coordinate 122,185 of VZZY01003397.1, read as the reverse complement.
TTGAGCAACGCAAAGCTATGGACGGATAAGACAGAGAGAAAAAGAGCTTTACAGTTGTACTTGCAGTGTCCTTCCCTACACCCAAAGGGCTTTTGATTAGTTATTAGATTAATTTCCTCATTCCACTCTAAGTACAATGTATGGAGATTAATTTATTACAGGTTTTGTATTAGTCAAAGAGTCTTAAAAAGCCCTGATGAAAAAAAAGACTTTGAGGCCAACTCCTAATGAGAGCCTGTGTCATCTCTAAACTTCAATAGAACTTCCAGATCCCTTTTGAAGAAGCAAAGTATTTTAAAAAGTTTCCTAAGGTGACATAAAACTTTTCCGTTTTCTACATTTTTACAATAAACCACATTTTTCTGCTGAACCCATGTAGAGATCTGAAACTATCAAGCAACAAGTCTGCCTATTAAAGCCCCCGTCTTTGTTGGAGATTTCAGTCACATTAACTGGGAAATTGCGCGGCCCCATTGTCGGGAGGAGAACCGTGTCCTCCCTGGAAAATCTGAGCAGACTGTAACAGCAGATTCCGCCTCGTAGTTTCTTGTTTCTTTCTAGATATATAGTAATGGTAGCTGCTTTGAAGTTCTTTATCTTGCTTTAGCCTTTCTTCTTTTAGGAGCAATTTCTTGTGCAGGAACTGGCCTTTATGTAGAAGAAGTCTGAAAGTACAAAGACTAAAAGTGTCCAGCCTCGCAGCGCCGTGAGCGGCTGTCTGAGAGAAACGTCGGCGGGTTTGCAAAACCAGCAGAACCCTGTTACTGCCTTTCAAGTCTCCCCGGATTGTCGATGCATTGTGGAACGCAGGCTGAGAGTGACATCTTGGTTTTGCATCCAGTCTCTCCGGGCCCGACCCCGGGGAGGACGGAGCACTCTTGATGGGAAGCATCTGGAGCTGTAAATACCATCTGTGTCGCTCCGGAAGGTACTTCTGAGCAGATGCTGGGAAGTAAAAAACAGACTCAACTCTATCCAAAAGGGAAGTCTACATTTTCTGAGGCCACACCTCAAATCCTGGGGTCAGGTTTGGGCCCCTCACTCCAAGAGGGACCTTGAGGGGCTGGAGTATGGCCAGAGAAGGGCAACGAAGCTGGGGAAGGGTCTAGAGCAGGAGTGTGGTGAGGAGCAGCTGAGGGACCTGGGGGTGTTGAGCCTGGAGCAAAGGAGGCTCAGGGGAGACCTTCTGGCTCTGCACAACTCCCTGAAAGGAGATTGGAGCCAAGTGAGGTCAGGCTCTTCTCCCAAGGAACAAACAACAGGACAAGAGGAAACAGCCTCAAGTTGTGCCAGGGGAGGTTGAGGTTGGACATGAGGAACAATTTCTTGCTGTGAAGGGCTGTGCCAGGCTGGGCAGGGCAGTGGTGGAGTCCTCATCCCTGGAGGGGTTTCCAAGCCGTGGAGATGTGGTGCTGAGGGACATGGGTTAGTGGTGCCCTGCCAGTGCTGGGGGAATGGTTGGACTTGATGAGCTTAAAGGTCTCTTCCAACCAAAACAATTCTACGATTGTACAATTCTACAGTAGAAATACAGTTTTCACAAAAGCCATTGAGCTGCCACTTTGTAGTGAGAAGGTACCACAGAGCCTGGCCATCTGTCCAGCCTGCTAGAACACCGACCAGAGAAGACAGCCACTTTCCCAGGCTAGTTGTCCTCCTGTGTGCCAACCCAGGTACACCATCAAGCCCCGCAGAACAAGACAGGCCACGAGGCAATCAGGGGAAGAGCTCAGCTATGTAGAGAAAAGGGGTATTGAGCCCTTCATGCTCCCAAGACCTTCTTGAGGCACACAAACCAGCATAGAGCCACAATCGAGGTTAAGACAAGTAGGAAGTGTGTTAAGATGGGTATCCCCAGGCCTGGATCCTTCTCAGCAGCTTCAGGAAGCTAGCTGAGCAGAAACATTGCGTCATCAGCATCCCACTATAACCCACGGGAAAATGCATTTCCCTGCCAGCAGCACTGACCCACCAGCGACCACAGCGTCCTCCGTGACAGCCTATTGCTCCCCACTGGCAGAAGAGGGAGCAGCCCAGGTCACAGCAGCTGGAGGCTTCATACCTTGCTATTCACTAGAAACACCACAAAGTCCCTCATTATTTGGGAAAAAGGACAGCCTTTGATGGGTTCAGACAGGAAGAAAGCAAGCTGGGACCTCACTGGGACTACAGAAGGTCCATTCTCACATCCACTTTCCAGTCTGGCCCAGTGAGGGTTCCCTCAGCTGCACTGCTGCCCGTGTCCCATGGGATGGAGTGCAGGGTTTCCGTGCTTTTAGCACTTCCAGCAGTGCAAACCCCAGCTGAGGAGGGAACCGGCAGCTGGGCTACACAGTATTAGATACTAATGGGAGTATTAGGAGAGGATAACTTCTTTTCCCATTAAATATTTAGGGTAGAACACATACATATTTATTACTTCTAATCAAACAGAATGAGAAAGTTCTTCCTGCTTCAGCTTTTGGAAACCAAAACAAGTCTGGCCTGACAACTGCTACCTGCTTTCCTCCCATAAAGAAAATAGGAAGTCTGGGGGAGAAGAAATGTTCCATGGGACATGGTCTGAGAACCACCACCAGATACAGGCTCAGTACGCCAACGGGAGTGAAAGTCAGCATGTCCAGAGGAGACCTGACGTGGTCCTGGGCAACCTGCTCCAGCTGACCCTGCTTGGGCAGAGGGTTGGACTAGATCACCTCAAGAGTTCCTGTCCAACCTCAATGACCCTGTCATACAGGACAATGAGGGACTGAAATTAGAAAATAGCCACGTGCTTTGGCAGCGCGTAGCAACGTGCACTTCCGTTGGTACAGACCTTGTGTGCGTATGCTGCCAGCACAGAGAACCCCAGACTGGTTTGGGTGGGAAGGGACCTTTAAAGCCCATCTAGTCCAACCCCCCTGCAGGGAGCAGGGACATCTGCAACCAGAGCAGGTTGCTCAGAGCCCCGGCCAACCTCACCTGCAATGGTGCCAGGGATGGGGCAGCCACCACCTCTCTGGGCAACCACAGCCAGGCTCTCACCACCCTCAGCGTCAAACAATTCTTCCTTCTCTCTAGTCTAAATCTCCCCCATTTAGTTTAAAACCATCCCCCTTGTCCTGTCCCAGCAGGCCCTGCTCAAAAGTCCATCCCCATCTTTCTGATAGGACTCTTTGAGTGCTGAAAGGCCACCAGAAGGTCTCCCTGGAGACCCGTACAGCACTTGTTCCTCAAGTCACTGCCACACCACCTCTGTGAACGCAGAACCAGGCAGGTTACGTGATACTTTTCTCCCATCTTTTTTTTGCATCTTCTCTTTGGACCATCCGCTGCCCCACATTTCCTCGTAACCCACAAAGACGCTGTAGGTGGTACTGGCGCCCGTTGCAATGGCCGCAGGGGCCGAGCACGCCCGGACACTGCTGACAGGCACGCAGAGACCGACCCTGGTGGAAAATTACACATATTTCCTCCCTGCGAGTAAACAAAATCACTTTTTTCTTAAAAACCAAGAGGTAATCACACTCTTTTCAAACCGTGTGAAAGGAGGGAAGCAGGATCCCTGTTCCTAAGACATTAATCAAACCCAGACCCAGTTTAATGATGTTGGCAGTCCTCTGTAGCTTTCAGCATCATTCAAAGGGCTTCTACTGAAGTTATTTGATCTCAGGCTTTTTGTTCACTTTCCAGCAGTATTTTGGAGAGTCTATAATGTCTGAGAAGCTTCATGTTCTGAATAGAGGAGGAACCGCAGGACTAATGTTACTATTTATTACTTTTTTCCTACTCAGTCCAACTGAAATTAGATGCACAAAACTTTGGGATGATATGAGGCGCATAAACGCCCACATTTAGTGTTTTGATTAGTCACAGAAGAAAGTGTATCATGAGCTTGTCTGTCTAAGTTGCCAAGCTGCTGACAAAGTCTTTCAGGAATAATGCTGAAAAATAATGAAGCCTAGTTTATGAATGAAGTTTGTGTCAAGGTAAGCCAGCGTTCCCTTCAGCATCACAAACAGCGCTTTGATGAAACTTTCATCAATGGTTTAATTTTTCTCTTTTATCTTCTCCCACACTCTCCTCTCTACAGAGGAGTCTCTCTTCAGAGCAGCAGCTGCAGAGGAACAGATGGTTCAGGAGATGGGAGGTTCCTCCTGAAGATTACAGGCAAGGGTTTCTCACTAGCTTCTTGGAGGATAGCTCAGCTATGGGTATCAGATATGACCAGAGACCCAACCGGCCTTGGCCCTGGCATGAGGACACTCCCAGGGACAAAAAGTAGCTGAGACAAACAGTGTCTTTGTTTAGACAGAAATGGCTTAAGAGAAGCTATTGGTCTGTGCAAGACTCCCACCATCCTCTGGTGGAACCGCCCTGCTCTATAAAAGGGTTGAGTATCCACTGAGATGTAACCTAGAGGAGGAAAAACACCCTCGGAAGTGGAAATTATGACACTGAACTTCAGAGAGAGAACACTGGGATCCCAGCCCTTCTTGGTCAATGTTTATGTACAAGTGGAGGTGCACCACCACGACACATCAGGAGCTTGCCTGGCTCCAGAAATCCTCTAGCCCTGGACTCAAGAAGCTAGAAAATCACAGTACACAGCCGTTCATCGTTGTCACCTGCTGGTGGTATTCATCTGCATATATCCCTTGCCTCTGGCAACCCAACCTCAAGCTTCTCCCTCTGACTACACCACAGCCCCACCTTCAGTATCTCCTTTTTTCTTCCTCTTTTCTGAAAATTTTGCCTTGCTTGCTCTCATCGGTCAGTTTGGGGTCCCCTCTCCTGGCCGCTCCTCCCCGCAGGTGCCACCTCTCGCTCACTGCACCCCAGCGTGGGGCACAAGATGGAGCAGTGCCCTTGGTCTGCACAGGAGCCAGGAGAAGCAGGAGCCTTTCTGCACACCCCGACCCTTGGCAGGGACTCTGCCCATGGAGCGTTGTCACTGCTGGGAGCAGAGACTGGCTGTGAACATCTGCCGGGACCTTCAGCCGGGGCAGGTGCTGAGCAGAGACCGAGCTGGAAAGGGACATCAGTGACCAGAACCAGTTCTCTTCCAGCTCAGACCGGGACACCTTTACAAGAAATACATGAGGTGCCTTCTCCCTCTGCTCATCCCACCCAGCCCAGGACACGGGGACACCAGCCCTGCCCGAGCCTCCCCACGCTCAGCTCCGAGCGCCTGCAGCGCAGAGAAGCCGTGCTGCGGGGATCTCTGCCTCTCCCACGTTAATCTGCTTCCCGCCAGCCCGTATTTGTCGGTATCAGCACTACACACAGATATCACAGACTTTTATTTAGCGTATTACGAGACTCGCTGTAATCTCTTGATTCTCTGCTCCTTATCGCGCTGGTTCAGCTCTTGCCTGCTTCACGGAGCAGTTGCTTTGGCTCGCCCTGGGTTCAAATTTGCATCCAGACAATTAGAGGCTGTGCAGCACTCATCCCCACCGCATTGCACGAGCGCTCCTTTCTCTGGGAGGCCCGAAACAACCGGAGTCAGAGCTTCCCTAATTAATGGGACACTCCTGGAAGGGTCATGGCATTCCTGGAGGAACGTCGGGCCTTCTGCCTTTGGCTTTGTCTCCCACCACACTGGATACACCGTTGATGTTTAGCACAGAAGTAAGTCAACAAGACCTGGAGAGAGCAACCCAATAGATGCCAAAAAGAATCACAGAATGGTTTTGGTTGGAAGAGAACTTTAAGATCATCCAGCCTTCCCCCAGCACTGCCAGGACACCACTAACCCCTGGCCCTCAGCACCACATCTCCACGGCTTGGAAACCCCTCCAGGGATGGGGACTCCACCACTGCCCTGCCCAGCCTGGCACAGCCCTTCACAGCCCTTCCCACCAAGAAATTGTTCCTCAGCTCCAACCTCAACCTCCCTGGTGCAACTTGAGGCTCTTTGCTATGGGGTCCCAGATTTGCATGTTGAGCTGTTCATTGATCTTTTGTAGTAAATCCTGGCTACAGGCTACAGAAAAAACAAGAAACTGCTTTTTCAGACATGCATCCCTCTTTCATGATGTGCTTCCAAGCCTTCCCAGCCTCCCAGGAGGCACGGCAGAGCCCTGACAGCATCATGGAGGCTGAATCGGCACAGAACAACCGTGGCAGAACAGAGCAAGAGCCCCGTTAGACATCTGAAAGGGGACCGTGTGCAGGCCCTTCCCTCTCCCCGTCACTTCCTTGCCCCAGCTGAAGCTAAGAAGGAAAAAACATACTTTAGGAGAAAGATTACTTTGAGAGGTGGCAGAACGCGGTTAGAGGGAGCTGAAGATGATGGCTCGTGCTCAGGGCACAGCCAGCGAGGAATGGGAGCTCTGGGAACAACGAGACTTCGCAGGCATTAGATGGGAGCATCGCTGAGGCTGCTGGGAACTCCAGCAGAGGCAGCAGGGTGGAAGGTGCCCAGGCTCTGCCGGGGACTTTTCTTCCTGTTATTTTACTGGTAAAGGGGAGTGGGTGAGAAGCAGCACAAATAATCAAAAATATCCCTATCAGTCGGGGAAACGGTGAGTACAGAACAATTGAGTCATCTCTGTTTCTCCACAAGGCATCGTGTCTTCTGCTGAGCTGACCCTCAAACCAGCGTCTCATAAGCCCGACATGTGCTTGTAGATCCCAGGTGATGGGATGATCAAACGCTGACTTTAAGGGGATGGTACCTGAAGGGACGCATCGAATTGAGGGCTTTTAAAGTTCAATACAGAGAAGGTTGGGGTTTTTTTTTAAGTGGTATAAGTAGACCAGAGATTGTATTTTAAGCAGAAATTAGGGTTGGTGCCGAAGGAAGTCATCCTGACCTCGAGCATCATCGCTCACTGTCCAACACTGCCACATCCCGGCTCCCCAGCTTCCCGAGGGCAGGACACCCAGCACAGGCACTCAAGTCCTTCCCCAGGTAAGAAACACAGCGGGCAACTTTCCAGACCAGTTAATTGTGGCAATGTAATTGAACAATTCCAAAGGGGTGTCTTAGCAAGGGTACATTTCCTGAAGGGTGGCAGCCCTGCAGGGGGTCAGCAGCAGGGCAGGGCGATGGAGGACTCCAACGCATGGTCTGTAGGCCTGTCTCAGACAGCAGCGTTGGCACCGATAGCCATTTTTTATCTCCAGCAGAGCTGAGAGCTGTTTTCCCATCCTCTCCTGGAAGCTGCACTGTAGGACTCCCCTGAGGATCAGGATTGAGAGATCAAGGACGAGCCACTCGCCCGTTCCGCTGAAGCTGCCTTGCTCACATGCTTCAGCGAGCTCAAACACCGTCAGAACCGCGCAGGCAACACAAACGAAAAGCTCAGAATAGAAACAGTCCAATTCTGTCTGGAGTCACTCCCTGCTTGTGGCGCAAAGCCCATCAGGACCACCACGCTCCTGCGATCCTGCTCAGGGTGCCGCGTTTTCTGGAGGGCAGTGCTTAAGCAGAGAGATGTTCCGTGTCCCTGCAGGGCAAACCAGCCCTGCGAGCTGCCCCGGCTGCACGCGTGCGCGACAGGCCAGGCCCCAGATTATAATCAGTTAGAATCCGTTATGATTAGTTGAGTGTGATTCTTTTGAAGTGATTCCTAGAAAGACGATACAATAGTTGCTGCAAGAATATGATCTCTCACTCTTTTTTTTTTTCTCTTTTTCAATGTTCTCCAGATGAACTCTGGTCTTGAGGTTGGCCGGGGCTCTGAGCAACCTGCTCTAGTTGCAGATGTCCCTGCTCCCTGCAGGGGGGTTGGACGAGATGGGCTTTGAAGGTCCCTTCCCACCCAAACCAGTCTGGGATTCTACGAATTAAGTTCAGATAATTTGTTTCCTTTCAGAACAATATGGCTGGAAAAAGCGCTTGGCTGGGACACCTCTTCCTGCAGTAAGGAACTTAGATGGAAATAAAGGCAGGGGTGAAGTTGGTCTCACACACCAGAAACTGAAATAAATCTACCTGGACACTCCTCTTCCCCTTTCCTCCCCACCTCACTGCTGCCGGCAGTCCCAGCATCCAGCAGTGAGACTTGCAGAAGGATTTTGGAGGAACTGTAAAGAACCAGAGCCCTGCTGAGCACCTAGGGCACCGGGAGAAAGTTACATCGGCCACCGGTGTCCTGCTGGAGCCAGGCACTGGACAGAGCTGGCCCAGCTAAGGGGGTGGGAGGAGGAAAGGGAGGTTGGACTGAACCTCTGGTGCTCTTTGGCTTCCACGAACAGACTGCTCATATGGGAAAGAGTATTGATGCCGAAATGAGCTGTATCGGTAATCTTCCCTGGGAGCTACAAGAGAGCCCTGAAGAGTCTTTTACATAGAGATGGGACGAAACTGAAGATGCTTTTTGGATCAGATTAATTTCTTTTTCTAATGGCTGGATGCTGCCTAATTTAGCAAACCTAGTGGTCTCCTCTTGCTGAGTACTCCAGCAGCATGCAGTTACAGCAACTGTGGCTGAACAGTTAATATCTCCACTGAAAAGGTCTGCCTGGAAGCATTTTATTTCTGTCACAAATCTGGAACGGGTTGAAACCCTCAGCAAGGGCCGGAAGGGTCTGGGTGTGTTTCAGCAGACGGCAGCAGGAGAAGACAGAACCAGGAGAAGATGGAACCACTCCACAGCATCACTGAACACGCGGCCAACGCTCTCCCCCACACCCACCAACATGGTGTGATGTGCAGCAGGGCCTGTGCTTGCAGAGGAGAGCAGCGCCAGAGCACACATCCCACCGCGTGCCCCAAACCACGGCAGTGACAGCTCGGGCCAAGCAAACACCTTCTCATCCAAGGGCTGTGTGGCCGCCTGCCCAGCCCTGCTCTGCCACCGGCACCCGTTCTCCCTCTCCCCTTTCAGAAGACCCATGATTAACGTAGGGATGGCCACTGCCTGTCAGAACAAAACATTCTGACAGCAATTCCAACGTGAATCCTGTTTTTCGTACCACATCACCACCTATCAATATTTGCAAATAATATTGAAGGCTTTTGCCCCTCTCATAGATGAGCAGCTTGAATTATAACCGTGGTTATTGGTGCCGATAGGACTCTCGTTACCGTACAGTGGGGCCGGGCTCTTCGCCCAAGGAACACGTGGCAAGACAAAATGAAACTGCCTCAAGTTGCACCAGGGGAGGTTGAGGTTGGCCATGAGGAACAATTTCTTGATGGCAAGGGTTGTGAAGGGCTGTGCCAGGCTGGGCAGGGCAGTGGTGGAGTCCCCATCCCTGGAGGGGTTTCCAAGCCGTGGAGATGTGGTGCTGAGGGCCATGGGTTAGTGGTGACCTGGCAGTGATGGGTTCACAGCTGGACTCAATGATCATAAAGGTCTTTCCCAACCTAAATGACTCTGTCGTTCTATGTTCATCTTCAGATATGAACATGTGAGAGAGGGCGTCAGAGAAGGGCAGTTACAGTTCCTGCCAAGTTCCTTCAGCTTCAGACCCTTCTCAACCCCCAGTCTCATGGTGAAAGCCATCTGATGACCTCCCTACAATGCAGAAGCCACTTCTCAATGAACTCCTCTCAGGCATTGATAAATCCTGCACAAAACTGTTAGTGATGAAGACCCAGCCCAAAGGGCACTTCTGGAGAGCTCTGCCAGCAAGCAGAGCCGGGTCTGCCACAGAAACCAAGCTGAGCCGAGCAGGGGAAACAAGACCAGAGAGGGTAAACCACCAAAGAGCAAACACCACACCAAGGTCGGCTCTTCTGGAACGGAGCAGATTCCCCCTTGTCCTCTATCTGCTCGTCACCTAATGCTGCAGGTAGGTAAGACCATGGTGAAGCATTTCTCAGCTCACCTCCAGCCTGTACAGATCTACTCTTCGGTTATTTGCTAAATGTCTAAATAAATAATGCACCGCTGCGCTTCTCTCTGTTTTTTTTATAATTGCAATTTGGATATGAAAAGTTGAAAAAATTAAAAAGTTTTCCACATCAACCTAACTGGATATTTAATCCTCTTTGCGAGCCTGTGTATCGGTTTCATACCTTAAGGCTCTGGTGCATAATTAACATGCCCTGCTCCCATCATGGGCTGCTGCTAGAAAGGGTTCAGGGTGTTATCAGAAAAACACCTTCTCTAATTTTAGTATGCAAAATTCTAATTACAGTATGAATTTTTTATTTCTTAATTCTTTACCGTTTTTATTCACCCTCTGGGTACTGAAATGTAATTAATTCTGCTTTACTTTTTCTAATAGATTTATGTGTATTATCATATATATTAAATTTTCAATTCTGCAACTTTTTTCATTTTTATTGCTTCCCACACTGACAATGTTCACTTCATTAAAAACATGTAATCCCTGAGCTGTGATCAAGACATAATTGCACATTTTTGTATTATAATAACACGCACGCTCTTCATATCTCATCAGTGAACCCCCCTGTTGTGCCTGTGTGACTCAGAGCAACCGCCCAACCTGCCAGTGGGTTCCAGGCTGAGGCATGAGGAGCACTGGTGGGATCACTTCACATGCGGTGAAGATGGCCATTCTCAGAGAAAACAAGAAAATAGGGTTTTTTCTGCCCTGCTCAATTCCCTCACATCGTTCTGCACAGACCAAACCCACGAGTGTCTTCACAACCATGACCTAGCAAAAGAGCTGCCCACCTGAAACCAAAGGAAACAACATTCCAGGGGAGGTTGGCCGGGGCTCTGAGCAACCTGCTCTAGTTGCGGATGTCCCTGCTGGACCAGATGACCATGAAAGGTCCCTTCCAACCCAAACCATTCTGTGGTTCTATAAAATTTAGCTAATTCTTCCTCTAGTTTCCTCCAGAAAGCCCAAAGCACCATTAACATCCCCTTGCAATGTTACAGAATTAGTTGCATGGGATTTTTCAGACACTGGACTGCTTAATCCCATGGCCAAAAAGAATCATTAAAAAACCCCACTCTGACTTGCTATCAGAGATCCCAAAACCGCAGATAAAACCAGCGCAGGATGTGAAATGTAAACTGCTAGGTCAAGCTTTCATTTTAGGTGAATCTGCACTACCTTTGTTTTAGAGGAAAAACGTCTCTGCAGGCTCTTGGAGGATATTAAAGCCATTCCTGTGGTGGGGATGTAGAAAGTCACAGTGCAGAGGGTGGTGGCCTTTGGGTCTCTCTCTCCAGCTCAGCTGTCAAGACCTCCTTCCAAGCCCACGAGAGAGACTAGGCAGCGTGAGGGCTCGTCGCTGGCTCCCTGGGAATGCCGATGGACACAGTCATCCCCCTGGCCCCAGGTGTAACTGGTACTTCTTCCCAGCTGGCTCAGACATGGAGACACTCTTACCCCAGCAGAAATACTGAGGAAATGGGAGTGTCTGACTGGAATCGCTCCTCGAAGCTTTACTCCACCTGGGTGCTGCTCTACGAGGACGCTGATTTCCAGTGGCACGTGCCTCTAGCTTACCAGTGGGCTGCACCCCAGCCCCAATGGTCTTGTCCTTCTGTTCTTCAGTTCGTTGTCTGCACAGATCATTGTCTGTCACACGAAGTGCTGCACATTCTTTGGCACCACGCTGAGCCCAAGACAAGTAGTGGCCGATCCGATCTACAAAAGGCACAAAGCAGGGACGTGTCTGCAGCCAGCATCGACCCTTCCAACACAAACCACGCTCCCGAGGGCCGTTCCTGGAGTTTACAGTGGTTTTTTTAAACTCAGGTCTAACCTGTGCTCCTAAGAGGTACAGGTGAGCACCAGTGCTCGGTTAGAGCAGTATCGATAGTTCGTTCGGTCCTTTGCTTACAAAATCCCTGGAATCACAAAGTCGATGGCACAAATCCCCAGGCAGCAAACCCAGCTGGCCAGTTATTCGTGTTATTTCACTCAGAAGCTGAATTCTTGGGATGCTTTTGGGCCAGGCTCGCAGCCTCCCAGGGGCACCCCAGCAACCCCACCGCTGCTCTCCCCTGGGTGCAGGAGGTCACCGCATGAAGAGGTGATCAAAGTTTTCTTTCCCCAGCAAGGCTAATTAAAAGCTAGCAACATTTTTGTAATTAACCACTTTCTATGATGAATATAATTTGGAGACTAAATGGTCCTATTATGTTGGATCAACATTTAATCAAAGAGCTTCAGGAGTGCCGTGTGGGTGCACGCGTCCCACAGCGACGTGGAAAATCAGAATAAAGTTTTAGCTCAAATTTCAGTTCTATGCCTTCCACCTGGGCCCATTTTTAATCTCTGGTGCTAGATGTAGTGGTTTAAGGTTGGCACTGAGATTTCAGAAAGCCCCGTGACGGCAGCAGCTCCAGCTGCTGAGCTGGTCCTTTGCTGGTGAGGATGCCTTCAGTCACTTGTGAGCTTTGCTGAACAGCGTCTGCACAAGCTGAGGGAGCTTCTCCTCCTGGAGTTCTGGTGTTTGCATTCATTCCACCCGTGATAGAATCACCTTTAGCACTTTTGAGACTGTTATGTTGTATTTCAAAAAAACTGCCACTGCTCAGCATAATCTGCTTTATAGAATCATCGAATGGTTTGGGCTGGAAGGGATCTCAAAGATCATCATCTAGTTCCAAGCCCCTGCCACGGCAGGGACACACCTGCCACACACGTAGCACTTAAGACAGCTACAAGAAAATCTCCTATTCACAAAATTCTAGGTTTCCAAGAGAAAAAAACCCCAAATATATATCATTTCACATCACTTCATCTGACTGACACGTCATCATTTCATCGTCAATGAGGACGTCCCGCTCTCCTGGAGTGTCTGCTCTAATTCTGGCCATTTATCTCTCTTTGTTCCTACTAGGATCCATAGAATGACAAAATGGTTTGGGTGGGAAGGGACCATCAAAGTCCAGTCCCCCTGCAGGGAGCAGGGACATCTGCAACTAGAGCAGGTTGCTCAGAGCCCCGGCCAACCTCACCTGCAATGGTGCCAGGGATGGGGCAGCCACCACCTCTCTGGGCAACCTGCGCCAGGCCCTCACCACCCTCACAGTGAAGAACTTTTTCCTTCTATCTAATCTAAATCTACCCTTTTTCACTTAATTTGATTTAACTCTGGCTCCTCCGAGCTTGAATTTTGCAACACCATGAGCGCACTTGTAACGGAGTTTTGGGCAGGTCAATACAACACTCAGAAGTGCACAAATTCTCTGTATCCTCTATTAGCAGCCCAAAATCTCACGGACTTGTGAAAAACACCATCAAGGTAATTGGTTAATTAGAAGGTGTGTATCTCAGAGCGCTTGGCAGAATGCTGGCTGCAGGAAACAGGACGCGGAGCTCAGGAAATTAATGGAGTTAGGAGGGAGCAATCCATAACCTCTGAGTGACAGACCAAGGTACACCTTATTTATTAGCAGAATCTGTAGAAGTGGGGGCCGGCACGCTGATGGAGAGCTTCATTAGAGAACAGTGTCAGTCCTACATTACCCAAATTACACTTAGATCCATGCTTAATTGCAATGGATTAGCCTAAACAGGAGTCCCCTCTCAGAAAATAATGAGCTCCATACCTGACACCGGAAGAGAAGGGGATGGAGTTGAGAGTGCTTGGACTCTTAATCAGGCAATTATATTTTCTTCTTGCTCCTGAATTAATTAAAGAAGAAAATAGCGGTGGCATTAAGACACTTTTACAATAAAAACAGATTTGTGACCAGTTGTACAAGGCAGAGTGATCCATACAAATCGGAGATCTCCCGAGACCACCCAATACCAGTCTCCAGCCAATTCCTCTTCTCAAAGTGGTGTAAAGTAGGGTCCACTTCAGCGGTGCTGGTCAAGTACAGACACATGAGACTCATCCTAGCAGGTTGTACAAGGCTAGCAGGAAAGCTCTGCAAAATTAAAAGGTTTTGTATTCCTAATAAGAAAAAACCAAATTCTTTCTGCCTTTACTGAGCTCATCCTGACCTGGCCCTTCATACACCAGCCACAGCTCGGATAAAGCCACCTCCTGGGTCTGAGCTCTCAGCAAGCTGGGGCTGAGCCCACGACCAGCCAACCTGTCCTGGAGCCCAAAGAGCAGTTTGAGATCCTGCACTAACAACCCCGTCATCTCCACAGAGGCTTCCACCAGAACTATCAGTAAACCTTCTCTGATCCGTTATTGAAGAGATTTCCCCTAAACATCAACGAAAAGCAAGTGGTTTTGGCATTAATAGCAGAAACAGTTCACAGGGCTACGATGACAAATTTTTTCCTCACTGAGGGGCTCATAGAAAATCAGCTTTTCCTGACTGGGCCTTAAGCAGCATCACGCCCCACGTGCTTGTTATCATTTAGGCTGGAGAACACCTTTAAGATCATTGAGTCCAACTGTTACCCCAGCCTGCCAGTGCACCACCAAACCATGTCCCTCAGCACCACATCTCCATGGCTTCCAAACCCCTCCAGGCTCCACCTCTGCCCTGCCCAGCCTGGCACAGCCCTTCACAGCCCTTGCCAGCAAGAAATTGTTCTGCATCTCCAACCTAAACCTCCTCTGGCACAACCTGAGGCTGCTTCCTCTTGTCTTGTTGCTTGTTCCTTGGGCAAAGAGCCCAACCCCACCTGGCTCCAACCTCCTTGCAGGGAGTTGTGGAGAGCCAGAAGGTCTCCCCTGAGCCTCCTTTTCTCCAGGCTCAACACCCCCAGCTCCCTCAGCTGCTCCTCACCACACTCCTGCTCTAGACCCTTCCCCAGCTTCGTTGCCCTTCTCTGGCCACGCTCCAGCCCCTCAAGGTCCTTCTTGGAGTGACAGCCCCAAAACTGACCCCAGGATACAAGGGGTGGCCTCCCCAGTGCCCAGTCCAGGGAGACAATCCCTGCCCTGCTCCTGCTGGCCACAAGCGTTCAATCCTCTCTGAAGACAGAGGAGGTTCACTACATATGGGCAATAACCACCTGCATTCCCTCACCACCACCAGGATGACAGCAAACGAGCGCAGGAGCGATGGGGTTTCCAGCGCCCATGGCTGCCCAGCACAGCCGGGGGCTCTTCCCGACCCACGTCCTGCAAACATGCTCTGCTGGTGCCCAGCCTTGGTGGTGGTAGGACAAAATGCACCCAGCAAGGTGATGAATCACAAAGTAATCAGGAACGTGCAGTAAATCCAGCCCGGCCTGCGCCAGAGGTGGGCTCTGTGGTGCAGTAAAGATGTCAACGCCAGGAATTTTTCTGTGCTACTTTGGGTTTGGGGGAGTTTTTGAGGTGGGATCTTGTATAACAGTGCTGCCTGAGAAGTGATCGGTCACAGGTAACCCCTGGAGCAGCTCACAGACTTTTAGTGACATTAGGTTTATTCTAAGAAATATATATACCGCGATAGCTGGTTAAATCAGGAGAATGAACACAATGGTGGTGCTGAAGGCCAGGTTGGATGGGGCTTTAGGCAGCCTGCTCTAGTGGGAGGTGTCCCTGCCATGGCAGGGGGTTGCAACTAGATGACCTTTGAGGTCCCTTCCAACCCAAACCATTCTGTGATTCTATAATGATTTACACCAACACACAAGTTAATCAAAATTGTGTCCAACTGTACCCTGAAGAGGTGACACCATTTCTGAAAGACCCCTGATGTTGTCTCTCAAGCTATTTAGCTGGACATGGCTATTTAGATGGCCATGACTAGCTCTCAGCTCCATGTGCAGTCTGGGGAGCGGCGCTGAGAGCTGCAGGTCCACGCTGGGCTCAGTGGGTGATGGTAGCACAGAGCCTGTCCTACCACCTCTTACCCTGATGCTCCCCGTGGTCAGGGGAAGCTGCAGAACCCAGCCCAGAAATAGTGCAACACGTCATGTCAGTTAACAGCTGCCACAGATCCAGTGCTCTGCCAGCTCTGGACAGACCTGAGCCCCAGTTCTAAGAGGTGGTTCTATGCTCCATCTGAAGCCCAGCCCTTTAATGAGAGCAGATCTGGACCACAGCTTTACCGTTTGCTGTTACAATCTTTTTTTGATTAAGGCCAATTAGCTAATACTATAATCTCATCTCACAGCATTTATTTTTGCTCTCACTATTCAGCATTTCTGCAGTCGGGCCATCAGGCACTCACCGACTGTGGAGAGGAGCAAGCAAAGCCAACACCAGTGTCTGAGGGCAACGGTGGAGCTGAAAAGCATCAGCCACAGCCGGGGGAGGAGAAAATGTTGCTGCAAAGGGCCACCTCTTGGAGTGACAACGGGACTGCACACACTCCTGGTCTCCTCAGGAACCGCACCAAAACTGTCCAAATGGTCATTGCTGGTAGCGTGACAGAGATGAGGATGTCACAGCTCTGACCACACTTAAGATGTTTGGGATCTTCTTTAACTGTTGTTTTACTAACTCTTCAGAGATTCACTCCCAGAAGACAGAGGTGGGACAGCTGCAGTGGCTACTGCCCAGCAGGTTGTGACCATTCTGAGGGTCCCCAAGGGCAGGCAGGGCTGGTGCCCACGGGTCTGCCCTGCAATCTGCAGGCTCAAGGCCAACTGCAAGGGCAGTGCTGGTTGTTATTAGCTTGTGGATGCTCCATCCCTGGAGGTGTTCAAGGCCAGGTTGTACAAGGCTTTGAGCAATCTGGTCTGGTAGGTGTCCCTGCCATGGCAGGGGGATTGGAACAAGATGACCTTGAAGGTCCTTTTCAACCCAAATAATTCAATGAGTCTGTGACTCCTCCTCATGGGGGTGGTTTGGAGAAGTGGCTTGTTGGCCTGTGGCTCTGCACAGCAGCGATGGCCCCACCACGCCCTGGGTGCTGGGAAGGACACAGTGTGAGGCACCAGCTGCCTCTTCCTTTGGACAGGGAATTTCAGAAGAGGGATATTAACTCTTCTTTGGGCATGAGAGTCTGCCTGAGAAAGAGATGGCAAAGGTTGTCCTGCCATGGCACACGGCCCTTTGCAGGGAAGAACAGGGCCTCTGACGTTGATGGCGGGGTATTTTCATCCCTTCTTCCCCGGAGTGCTTTGTGTGCTGGTGCTCTGAAAGCCCAGACACCGCAGGGCTGTCTGGTGGGTGCTGGATTTGCTGCTCTTCTGGGACACGGCTGCGTGGCAATGGCTGGCAACTGCTTCTCGCCTCCCTGCAAACTGCAGAGTCACGGGTGTGACACAGAAATACGGCCAGGAACACCAGAGCGTTCTCTGAGTGACACGCAGGGCTTTGCTGGAGGGGTTCAGGCAGATGAGAGCAGACCTGAGTTATGTTAATTAAAGGAAATGAGATTGATCCCCACTTGTAGGTGCATTGACAAAAACACTTTGGCAGCTGCTAGCGAATGGAAACCAGTAACACACACAGCCATAGAATCCCAGACTGGCTTGGGTGGGAAGGGACCTTTGAAAGGCCAAAGTCCAAGCCCCTGCAGGGAGCAGGGACATCTGCAACCAGAGCAGGTTGCTCAGAGCCCCGGCCAACCTCACCTGTGATGTTCATAGTGACGGGGAAAGACGCACCTTACAGACACATGCCATTGTTCCGCTCCCTTACAAGCCACCTCCTAACGCTCCCTCCACAGACTGGACTCAGAAGTGGCACCACCACCCAACACACCTCTGTGCAATCTGGGACCGAGGGGCCCAAGGATTTGCAGAACAAGCCTGGAGGCTGCTCCCCACACAGCCCCACGGCAACACTGCAGAGGAAGGCAGGGGAGCTGCAGCAGAACCAGCACTGGCTGGGGTGCTCCGGAGCCAGGCACGCGTCCCAAAAGGCTGCCATGGATTATCAGTTAGCATATGTGCCGTGGAGAAGCTGACCCGTTAGTAAACCTTTCAGACACAGACAGCCTCCTGGGAGACCGGGTTGTACATTATTCACAGAAATAACCCTGACGGCACTGAGATTTGTAGAGCATTTCAATTGCCCTGAGATAATTAAGAATTTGTTCAGTGAACAAAACTGGAAACCTAAAAATCACAGCAGCTGAACAAATTATTCCAAAATCTGCCTCATTTATTTCATGGCGATGTAGATTTGCAGAAAATTAACATAAGATGCAACTTCAGTCGCTTACGTTAAGCTAGGAACTGCAAAAAGCCAAAGAGCCATGCTGGGGATCTCCTGGAGTGGCCTGGCAGAGATCTCAGCACCTCTGCTTGGAACATCTGCTGTAAGCCAGCTCTGAATGGAGCTTTGCCCAGTTTTTGGCTCATCTCTTGAAAAACCACCTGTATTGGATCCTCAGCTTTGGCAGGAGCTGTGCCCAGCGTATGTTCACTCTGCAGCTTTCATCACCAGTCTCTGTGATGGGCTTTTAACATCACCCAAACCCTTCTCGTTCAAACGCGGCTTTGGACAACAAGCTCACTGCCCGCGAACGCAGAGCGAGCATCCGCACCACGCCATCTTCTGCCGGGGGGTGGTTAGCCAAGGCTGAGGGTCACCTTTCTGGGTGGCTAGCACAAGACTACAGAGCTAACACTGTACTCCCGAGAGGTAACACCAGGAGCTGTTCAGGGAGACATCCAGGGCCCCTGAATTTCACAACAGCCATCCTTTTAATCACGACGGGGCTGACACCCGGCTTTGAACTTCATGCAGCACGTTCAGTCTTCAGCAAGATCTCAAAGATCACTGTTATGTATTTTTCTGAGGAAGCAGAGCGTGTACAAGTTTTGCTAGAGGTGGCTGCTTTCTGTCAAAAAGGAAGCTGATGTCTCAGCTTCAGGACATAGAGCACTGCTGTATGTGTCCGACATACTGAGAGCAGATCAAGAGTCATCTGATGTTGTTCCCAGCCACCGCCAGCCCGGAGAGAGGAAAGGACGATGTGCGAATGAAACGCATACAGCAACTCAAAGAAAAAGAAGCCAAACATGGGGTGGACCTATCAGGAGCCTTGCAGCTCCCGCCCCACAACCTTCTCAGCAACCCTTGGTGCTTCTGCCGTGCTGACCTTTACAGAATGCGTAGAGCAGCAAGCTCCAGTAAATCTTGTCAGAATTAATGTAGAAGTGGACGCACTTATTAACACCCTCCCTCAGATAAGGGCTGGCTGCGGTGTCCCTACAGAGACACCGTTTGTTGTCATCCCCTGCGATGCTGGAAGGTGAGCAATGCACTGGGACATTGAGCCTGATGGCACAGGGACACAGCGTGACCACCTCCTGCCACCGTGGCAAGGGCATACTCGGCCAACATGGAGGTGCTGTGGTCAGAACTACTGGAAAGAAGACAATATGTGTGTCTTGCACCCATGAAGTCATAAAGTTATAGGATTGATTCCAACTGTTCCCCAGCACTGCCAGGGCACCACTAACCCCTGGCCCTCAGCACCACATCTCCACGGCTTGGAAACCCCTCCAGGGATGGGGACTCCACCACTGCCCTGCCCAGCCTGGCACAGCCCTTCTGGAGAAGAAATTGTTCCTCATGTCCAGCCTCAACCTTCCCTGGGGCAACTTGAGGCTGTTTCTCCTACTGTCCTATCAAGTCCGCTCCTCTGCCCCACTGGAGCCCCAGTCTTGCTGGCACTACACTGACAACACGGGTAGCTCTTTTCTGTGCATGTTAAAAACCCGAACGCAGCGCAGGCCGTGACAGACTCATCACCAACCCACCCGGCAGCTCAGAGAGTCCTAACGCTCCTCTCATTATGCTGCTGCTGATCTCCCCTATTGTGCTTTCCGGTCAGGGCACGAGAGAGTCTATCAAAAATAAGTGTAATTAGTGAGCTGTGAAGTGCCCGTGGGGTCACCAACCAGTTGCCCCCCTGACCTCTCTGGAGGTAGTCGTCCCACCAGGGCTGATTTCAGATGCAGCCCAGCAGCTCATCCCATGCCAAGCCAGGGTCCTCGTGTCCCCTTCCTCCCCCAGCAGCTCTCCACGCTGCCTCTCGTACCAGCATCCCTGCACGCCGCTCAGAAGACTCTCCATGACACACAACTTTCCACTGCAAACCTCAAGAGATCTCAAGCAAACATCCCTGTGCCTGCACAGCCAGGACCTATGGGAAGAGCCGGGAAGGAGCTGCTGCCACAGGAGCACTGGGTCAGCTCAGGTTGGCCCGTTCTCCACCCCAGGGACAACTCACTTACATGGAACACATGAGCTGAGTCTGGTGTGCCCGTGGCTCTCTTATTGGTGCCACCACCTTACTAAAGAAGGTCTTATGCTTGTTGGTCAGGGGATGTGGTACGGAGCTGCCCCTCACACCATAACTCATGTGCTGGGCTATGGATGGGCAAGTTGGTTATGTCCACATTCCTTGGCTGTGTCTCACTTGGGAATGTACCTGCAGAGCTACTACAGCCCTGCAAAGGGGTATAAAACTGTGCAGTAGCACTCATCTTCTACATGAGTTCTGCACGTGCCTTTCGAGATTGAGACACCAATAAAAACATGAGCAGAGAAGTGAAGCCGATGTGAAGGTGGAGGCAATGGGGCATGCCTTGGGTCACTGTTAAATAACCACTTGTGTTATGCCCAGGCCTTTCATTTACCCATCAGAGGCACCGCAGAACTTTCTCTGATTCAGATTGTTCAAAGCAATCCCAGAAAGGACCAAGAAGCCCAAACCTCACACCGGGTATACCAGTTTCAGACGCTACCTCTATCCTTCACTGGACACATCTTCCCCCACGCCGAGGCCATCATGTCCCCTCCTGAACCTGGACCTGCTTCTGGTGTTGGGCCACAGCTGGCCTGGGCCAGCCCCAGAAAGAGCAGTAAGTTCTGTAGCAAACCTCACAGACTCATTTCTGGCAGTTGTTCTTTCAGAGATAGCAGAGGTTCGTTCCACCTCGCCCTCCCAGTGAGCCCGAGTGCCAGCAGCACCAGGCAGTAACACATATGGAGATCCTGCTTTGCACCATCTGAGCTCCCTCAGTGCCACAAGTCTCTTGTTTGCAGAATCCAGAGGGCTCCAGACCACAGAATGAATCAGTAACAAAGGATGGGACAGGTCCTGCAGCATCCATGAGACAGCCTGGCACTGGATTCCTGGGCAGGGGCAGCCTGAGTGATCCATGGGAAGGAGCTACACACAAAAACCAGTCACAGCCAACCTTTCATCTGTGGGGTGCTGGACAAGGGGAGTCACTAAGGAGCCAAAGGGGTGGAGTGGAGATCTCACCCTGAGAAGGCAGAACCTCCTCAGAACTAACAGTTCAACACTTAATCCCATGACAAATACGCAACCAAAAGAGCAAATCCAGACACCTGCTGCAGAGGAGACAAGGGTGGTGGGGACCCTGTAAAGTAGGATCATAGAATCTCAGGTTGGAAGGGACCTCAAGGATCGTTTGGTCCAACCTTTCTTGGGAAGGGAGCGTGGAGGTGGTTATGCCCAATGCTGCAGTTCTCTCCTGCAAACACATCTTCCTATTTTGAATTCCTTTGAGAAAACTTTCGATGACAAAAAAAGGGGGAATAAAAAAAAAAAAAGAGGCGATAATGTTCTTGGCAGGCAGCGACATCCACACAGCACTGTCGGAAAAACCTGGCAGAACAAAAGGATTGTCAGGCAGACACCTGAGCTTCTTCCTTTAATGTAAGTAAATTAAGGAATAAATCTAGTTTCACAGAGCAGAAATCCCGGGGGTTTCCAGGCATCAATTAAACACCACAGAGTCAAAGTGACCGACTGAATTCTTGAAGTAAAACCCTGGAAATGCAACATCTACTGGACAGAGCCCTGAGCAACCAGCATGGAGAAGCTGAAATGAGACGCCAGAATTCACTGTAAGTGCCTCAGTGAGAGTGAGGTCATCTCCGGGACTAGTTTACTCATTAACACTCATCCATCCAGCCCAGGCTAGAAACCCAAGATTGCATTATAAACCTCTCCTTGGTTTTTTCCCATCCACTTCTGAGAAGCTCTAGTTGGTTTCCTCAAGTGTAGATAGCTATCAGAAAGGTTGCGTGCCTGGATACACCAATCTTCAGGAAGTGCTCCAGGGGAGCCTTCGGGATCCTTCAGTAGTTCATTAAGAAATAAAAAAACCCCAACAAGGTATCTCTGCAAACCCCCTGAGGACCTCCCCAGCATACAGAGCAAGTCAGGGCTGGTATCAGGTAGGGCTCAAAACTCCTTGTTGTGCCTGCGCTAGCCAAAGGGGAAGCTCTGTTGGGTAGAAGAGGATTATGAAGATGAGAAGTGATTTCAGTCTGGTATATTCATTATAAAAACATAATATCCCAGATGATGTGTAATTCCCAGCAGAGGAGCACAAGACAGATAAATCAACAGTCCTGGAGCCCCAGAAAATCCCTTTCAAAGGTTGTCCCCCAGCTCATGGACATGTGCTCGCTGACCAGGTGATAAAGGCCGATATAGAATCATTAAGGTTGGAAAAGATCTCCAAGATCATCAAGTCCAACCGCCAAACCCAACACTGCCATACATCTGATTCTCACTGATCAGCGCTAGGGGCACAGAAGGTTCTCATTATACGTACTTAATCACGGCTGGAAAAGGTTTTTTGGCAGCTCACGCTGTTCGTGCCAGGGGACACAGCTGAGGAAACAGTCTGGTCAGATCAGCGCTGGTCAAGGCTGTGCATGGCTGGTTGTGGTGACAGAGTCTGCCAAGCCCCTCTGCAACGGAAACGGCTCAATACAGAGGTGATGTAAAGTCTTGTCATCGGAAAAAAGGAACCCGAGGGGTTAACAACATAACTCTGCGCAAGTCCCACAGTGATGAAGGGCTCCAAGAAGATGCTCTACTTAGAGCTGTCACTTTGAGTACTGATAGACATAGAGAAAATTCCAAAGGTGTCTGCTCATCCAGAGCAAAACTTTGAGTGCTGTCTTCCCTGTGCCCTAGATGAAAAAGCTCTTAAAGAATCATAGAACCATTTTGGTTGGAAGAGACCTTTAAGATCATCAAGTCCAACCGTTTCCCCAGCACTGCCAGGGCACCACTAACCCCTGGCCCTCAGCACCACATCTCCACAGCTTGGAAACCCCTCCAGGGATGGGGACTCCACCACTGCCCTGCCCAGCCTCAAACAGCCCTTCACAGCCCTTGCCAGCAAGAAATTGTTCCTCGTGTCCAACCTCAACCTCCCCTGGTGCAACTTGAAGCCATTTCCTCTTGTCCTGTCGCTTGTTTCTTAGGAAGAGAGACTGACCTCTGCCCAGACTTGACATCTTAAACACAAAACCTCAAACAAAACCAGGACCTTTCCCTTTTTGCGCGCTGCCTTTTTCCATAAATTCCTCCCATGTCGTGGGGGAGAACCTTGGGAACGTGCAGACTCAACGAGTTTACCAGCCGTGTAAAAGTACAACAGCACCTTGTACTGTGGCAGCTTTGCAGGAGCTCTAGTGCTGGACCTGGGTTGTTTTTAGGACCACAGACGCGTCCTCCTTACGTCTCACCTGCGCAGAATGGACACAGAAGCCCCCTGGAGAGAGGCAGCTGGCTGAAGCAGAGAGGTGCTCGCCCCCAGGGAGGGGCTGGGGAACAGGCTGCCGAGTGCAGGACCCAGAGAGCAGAGGCAGCTCCCACCAGTGACTCTGAAGCCAAGAGGAGCTCTTTGTCCCTCGGCCCCGAGGCCTTGGGCACCTAGTTTGTCTGTCCACCCGATCACTCCCCTAAGCCATCTGCTCTGGGTCAAGCCCTGGCTGTTCTTAAACACACAGCAGTGCCCAGAGCAGCTGTGCCCACCACTTCCCAGCTCTCCCAGAGGAAGGTCCAGGGAAGCAGGACAGGTATTTCCCGCAGCGGAGAGGCCCCTTCCCCAGCCACACTGCTTCAGGGATGGGGGCACCGAGCTGGGATGTGCTGCTCCATGAGAGCAGCAGAGATTTGTCTGGGTCAGATGAAGGGCTCCTGGGACTCAACCTCCAGGAGAAACGTGAAGTTAGACCTTTAGCGGAACAGGAACTCACTTCTGCAGAGCAGCTGCAAACTGCTCTGAGCACTTTAAAACTCTTCACCGAATCGGGAAGCACTGAAATCACAGTTTCAGAAGCACTGTCTTGTTTTAGATGAATTCAGCCTCCCAAAACCCAAGCGTGGTATCCACCCGGAAGAGCACGCGGGACCTTGCCTGGCAAAAACATGACAGTTGACGACCATATCCCCCAACTCACAGGGAGGGAAGCAAACGCTGAGAAGCAGAGCTCACGGCGAGGGCTGAGCAGATTACGCCGTGGTTCTGAGTGCCTCTACAGAGGAGGATTCCTTGCCAGCCATTTTCCAGGGTTTGATCTGTTCCTCTGCTTCCCCTGGTAGACTAGAAACAATTAATGCTGAACAAAGCGGTGAAAGTTATCTTGAGTTTTGCTTTGATGCCCAGCTACTGAATCCAAAGACTAAACCAACGTGGCTCCAGCTCCCTCGGCTCACCTCGAAAGGGCAGGATGGAAGGGAATTATTAATTCCACCTCCTGTGGTTTCCAGCACTTCAGGAGGTTATTCCCAGCAAGAGAGCACTAGGTTTGGATCCGCTTCCAAAAAATCTTCAGCTGTCAAATTCACCAGAAAGACGTGTTAAGAAGAAAAACTTCCCAGGAAAGCAAGTGAACCCTTTTTAGTGAAGAGACAGAATATATTTATTTTTCAATAATAAAGCCCTGAACAAGTGACAAAGCCACAAGGGGCAGAAGAAAGCTCGTGTTCCTCCATTACAGAGAGCGCGGTGGCTCCTCTGAAGTCTCTGCAGACGCGCGGTTACTCAGGCGTGCGTCTCGCCAGGCAACCCTTTGCCATGAATTTTTTAAATCAGTCCTTGCAATCTCAGGCAGAAGCAACAACCAACCATGTGGATGTAGAGTGAATTTAAAAGCAAAATGCCAAATCCCCACGTATTAGTAGAAATTCACATCACAGATGACAGAGGAGCACTGGCGGTACTGCTGGTTTGTAGGAACGCAAAGGAAAAGAAAAGAGGGGTACTTTCGGTACAAGAGGACACTGATTGCCCCAGTACAGATTATTTCCCTTCCTTTAAAGCATTTCTCACCAGCAATGAAGCCATTTCCGGATTAACTCTTTGATGTACACTCGCTGTTCATCTCACCAGCCAACCAAACCTTATGTCCAGACATCTCCAACAACCTGGAAGGGTTAAAGCTGATACCCACAAATGCAGGGTGAGGAGATCTACAGCAATGTGACCTCCACACTGCTGTTGGAAACCCAGTCCCAGCAGGAATCTCTGCCCATAGACCATAAATCCACCACAACCCCAGCACCTCCGGCTGACCACTATTTCCTAGGCACCCACCTGACACAGCACAGAGCCAATCTAGAAAGCCACCGGCTTCAAGACTGTCCCTTGTGGTGTGAGCAAGAAAATGATAGAAGTGAAAGTTATCTCGAGATAACTTTCATAGAATTGTTCCGGTTGGAAGAGACATTTAAGATCATTGAGTCCAACCATTAACCCAGCGCTGCCAGGGCACCACTAANAACTTGAGGCCAGTTTGTCTCATCCTACTGCTTGTTCCTTGGGAGAAGAGCCTGACCTCACCTGGCTCCAACCTCCTCACAGGGAGCCAGAAGGTCTCCCCCAAGCCTCCTTTTCTCCAGGCTCAACACCCCCAGCTCCCTCAGCTGCTCCTCACCACACTCCTGCTCTAGACCCTTCCCCAGCTTCGTTGCCCTTCTCTGGACACACTCCAGCCCCTCAATGTCCTTCTTGGAGTGAGGGGCCCAAAACTGACCCCAGGATTCAAGGGGTGGCCTCCCCAGCGCCAAGGGGACAATCCCTGCCCTAGTTCTGCTGGCCACATCATGTTCTTGGAGATCCTCCTGCCCAGTGACACTGCACATGCAGTGGGGTGTGATGTACAGATCCAAGAGTGACACGTCTGACTTCATGGGGAGCAGGACTTGGGAGAGCGAGTCACGCCCTGCAGGTACACGCCAGCGATCAGACCACGGGTCAGCTGCTCTGCTTAACCCTCGCCCATGGAAAACTGACCCTGCACAAGTCACAGCAGTCAAGAAACAAGTCCTAGCGCAATGCAGAGCACCCCAGCCTCACCTCATCCTTCTCCTCCAGCCTGTTTGTGATTTACTTTGAGACTGAAGATCTTCTGCGGAATGGATTCTCATTTTTCCTTATTTGTACACAACTGGAGCAACAGGGTCCTCATCCATCATGGAGCTTCCTGAGCAGCAGAGCCTAACGAACAGGGAGCAGGAACCATGCCACCAAGCAGCCTTTGCCACGGAGAAGACAACACTGCAGCTCTCCACCAGCAACGCAGCCCGTGCAGCACGGGGCAGTCAGAAGGACACTCTTCTACCCATCCACAGCCCCCTTTCATTTTCCCTGCTCCCCAAACTCAAAGCTGGTTATTGAAGCCCCGCACAAGAAAGGCAAGACAGAGAAGCCCAGACTCGTGGGGCAGCTCTGCTCTGCAGCCTCCAGCCCCAGCACCCAGCTCGAGTTGCAGCTGTGGCCCCTGTGGGCACCATGACTTCTGGACGGGTTTTCACAAGCTATCAGACGTGTAGAACAGCCAGGGCTGGAGGAACAAACCGAGCCCACGGCAGCAGAACTTGCTGCCTGCACAAGACAAGCACAGCCAAAAATAACAGGGAGAAGTCAGCACAGCAGAGATGCTGCAGCAAGGGAGAACATCACCGAAACAGGTTAAAAACGAGCTCCTCGTGCAGTGCGGAAAAGCAAGTCATAAAATAAACTCCGAGATGAATTGGTGGTGATGGGGAACATTTCACTGTGCCATCTAGGTTATGTAAACACATCTTCTGGCTGTGCCTGTGTTTGGAATTGTGCGAACATCAGGACCCCTGCTGCAAGAGCAGCCCTGACACCGAAACACTTGAAGCACACACCGTTATTTAATTCATCAGCATCACCAGTCTGGGCTATGGAATGCTTTCGGGTGACAGTCTCAAAGAATTTGAGCCTGCCAAAGGGTGTTTGAAGAGCCTGTCGCTCGCACAAAGGGCCAGAAGGGCCACAGGACTTGGAAGCACATCCAGACACCACCAAGAACTAGGCAACATAAGATACCACGCACAACATCTCTACTACTGTGCCCTACGCAGCAAGTCATGGGTGAAGGAGAAGACACAAGAGGAAGGAGGATTTTGTAGCACAGTTTTTAGGATATTGTCCCAGCGCTGTTAAAACCCCTTTGAAAGTTCTGCACCCCCAACAAAGCAGGGCAAGGCAGCTGCTGGGTGTCAGAGGGGCTTTGGAGGTTCAAGGGTGACATGCGAGGACTTCGGTACCTTCAGTCTTTTGAGGTTTGAATTCAATCAAAGCTGGAAAGTCGGAGTAAGGATTTGACTTCTGATTAGAGAGATGCACCACTTGCCTGTTTAGCTGTGAAAAATCAGGAAGCTGACTCCATGCCATCCCTCTGCAGACCAACTTCAAGCCGCTAATAGCAAAGCGACTCTCCCCTTGGTGTGTGACTCCCGGAGCAGCACCTGGGAAGGAGAAATCACAGGTTCACAACACAGCTCCTGCAGTTCTCTGCGTTTCACTGCTGCTCAACATAAGCCTACGCCCTACAAAGCAATATATACAGAACCATAGAACTGTTGTGGTTGGAAAAGAGCTTTAAGATCACCAAGTCCAACCGTCAACCCAGCACTGCCAGGGCACCACTAAACCACATTTCACAGGCTTATGCCAGGACATGTGAGAACAATTTTATTGTTCTCTGTTGAAACATGCAAACAAAAAAAGCCAATCTCAAAACCTACCAAGTGGTAAACGTTCCCCAATCTGTGTATCTTTACTTTTCCAAAGGACGCCTGATGTCAGATCTTCCCAGTGCTCCCCAGCACTAATAACCAGTAAGACAATATTCTTTAGATGAGAAAAAGAATGAGATAACAATGGATGTCTGCTAAATTAGCTCTATCATTAATGTTGTCATTACGCCTGAGATGGTAATAACAGAACTTCCACCTGAGCCAACTCAAGGGTGCTGAGATCCATTATCTCCAAAACCCACAGGACATGAGAGCAGGCAGAAGCTTTCCTGAAGGGAGCACCTCCGCAGGCTCAGCACAGCCGATCAGTGAGGCGGCTTTTCTCCCTGGCTTTAGCCAGACAGATCCCGGCCGGACTCACCAGAAAGACAAGCCGGGAGCTGTGATGGTTAAACGTTACTGTTACCTGCCACCTGGAGCAGAGCTGGGTGAAGACACTGCCCTTCCTCTGCTCCCTGACAGCCCCAGGGCTCTGGGCTGCAGCCGCGGCTCCCAGGCGCTCGCTGGGACAGGTACAGACCTGCTCTCAGTGACCACCGCACTGCTCTCCCTTCACTCCAAGCCCGGCACAGCACCTACCCCGCGTGCTCAGACCCACACAAAGGCCTCATTTCCAAGCTGCAAGCCAGGAGCCTTGCAGTGTTCACAGGAGACAAGAACTCCTCTATGGAAACGACTGTCCTGGGGGTTTGGGTCGCTCCCTCCCAGGGTCCAGCTGAGGACAGAGCCAGAGGAGCAGTAGGGACTCACGCCAGCATCAGTAGCCCATGGCTGTCTAGGAGTGGATAAATCCCATGGGAAATCCTCCAAGCTGGCCTTGTTCATCCTCTTGAAGCATGGGCCCTGTACAGTTGCAACTGTGACACCCACAGAGCTCACACCACAGGCCTGCTCAAACACCTCACCTTGGACAAATGATACTAAATCCATTATTCCTACACGGCCCTGTTCAAGAGTAAAGTATAAAATCACAGAATCACCGACTGGTTTGGGTGGGAAGGGACATTTAAAGCTCATCTAGTCCAACCCCCCTGCAGGGAGCAGGGACATCTGCAACCAGAGCAGGTTGCTCAGAGCCCCGGCCAACCTCACCTGCAATGGTGCCAGGGATGGGGCAGCCACCACCTCTCTGGGTGACCTGTTCCAGACTGGTTCCTTTTTTATTCTGAGATAATACCTGACTCAGTAAGGAACCAAGCTTCCCATGAGACCCATCATCAGTCAGATTTGTCCCCATAGTGACCACATGAATGTGAGCAGAGTCATCCCAGGTACCAGCACTCTGCAAATCTTGGAAGCACTCCTGCAACAGCAAACCCACCATGAGATCTAACGCTGTCCTACAAGGGAAGCACTGCAATGATTAAGCAGATTTATTTTGAAAGTTTAATTGCACAAGACTGAATTCATTTATCTGCTCCTAAAATGGAGCTGCTCGCTGCTCTTGAAGGAGCTCATGGGCAGATGCAGCACAGCAGCAGTTCCCCAAGAATGGCTGATTCACGTGAGGTGAAATTAAAAACAAAGAAAAAAATCTCGTCAACCTAGACTGCAATGACTTCAACCAACTTTAGACCCAAAACCTAAAAAAGGACCTTGTGGTCTTTAATCCTTTTAAATTAAGAGGACATTGAGGACTACCATGGGAGACAGCTGCATGCTCAGTAGGATGCTGAGCCCACATTTAAGAGAAGACAGCCTTGTTCTGTTGTATGGTTTTGAATGGCACACATGCCAAATACAAAGACTGAGAAGTTTAGGTTGGCCACGAGGAACAATTTCTTCACTGAAAGGGCTGTGAAGGGCTGTGCCAGGCTGGGCAGGGCAGTGGTGGAGTCCCCATCCCTGGAGGGGTTTCCAAGCCGTGGAGATGTGGTGCTGAGGGCCATGGCTGAGTGGTGCCCTGGCAGTGCTGGGGGAACCGTTGGACTCAATGATCTTAAAGGTCTCTTCCAAGAAGAACAATTCTATGTCTGATTGCTCTTCTCAACCTGAGAAAACTGGGCAAGTTTCTCCCTGTTTGGTGACGAGCCTCCCAGACGTGGGACAGCAGGATGAAGGAGAAGGCAGTGGTGTGTGGGCAGGACTCTCACCAGACCCAGCACAGGAGGCACAGCACATGGAGTGTCACTGACCCAGCAGCACCTCCAGCTGCCTCTTCCCACACTCACAGCCTCCATCCCACCGAGGTGTCCCCATCTGGGTGTCTGCTGCGGACACTTTAAGTATCTCCAGGTGAAAAGCTGGCAAAGGTGCGGAATTCCAAGACCTGGTCTGCATGTGTGAGGGATTTCAGTCACTAATGTACTGCAAGAGAGAAATCCGACAGCCGTCAGCATCTCATTTATCCACCTTGCTTCCACCAGGAGTAGAGATGAAGCCACCATGGTCTGATGCATTGTGTTGGTTTCTATCAGCCCACCAACACGTGCTGCAAAGTCCCAGGCAGCGTGAGAAGGTGACACTAACGACTTGGCAGCGTGATCCCACAATCTGTCCTGCCGTACAGCCTTCCCCATGGCCCAGCCGAGGCCGTGCCCGGTCAGCGGCCCCAAGAAACCATCCCGTGTCCATCACCCGCGGTTCAAGGCTGGAGGTTTGACAGGAATATTGTGTGGATGCAGCGTGAGGGATTTCCCCAGCTCCACAGGCACAGAGCTGCTGGGAATCCTGCTCTGGGAGGAACACAGAAATTCAGAGAAGAGCCTCGGCTTAGACCTTGCAATAGGGATAATTAAGTTGAATATTCCTGTAGGGGCTTTTTTGGTTAAACCAAAGAAAATTTTAAAATCTATTAGCAGGATTTGCCCATGCACCTGCTTGCTTACACAGAGGGGAGGAAGGAAAGGGTTCACAGCATCTAACTTTGTCTAACTTCAACCATGATGGTGGTGAGAGCCTGGCGCAGGTTGCCCAGAGAGGTGGTGGCTGCCCCATCCCTGGCACCATTGCAGGTGAGGTTGGCCGGGGCTCTGAGCAACCTGCTCTAGTTGCAGATGTCCCTGCTCCCTGCAGGGGGTTGGACTAGTTGGGCTTGAAAGGTCCCTTCCCACCCAAAATGTTCCATGTCTCTATGGTTCTATGCTGCCGCTGGTGGCAGTGGAAGGGTTTGTTCCCTTGGCTCACCAGCCAGCTCCCGTTTCGCAGCAATTCCTACCCAAGTCTGGCCACAGACTTTACTGCAGCGAGTCTGGGTTCTTCTGCCCTCCCGTTTACCCACCCATGTCCTAGACAGCAACTCGAGGGCCCTTCTCGCTGCAGCACATCTCACCGTGACAGCAAAGTGACCGAGACCAGGAAGGCACATTGCAAAAGGCCTCTGTAAAATCCCCCTCCAGTCCAGCCAGGGCTTGGCTGAAGTAGCTGCTGCAAAACCATCACCCGATAGTTTTTTCCTTTCTGTTTTCTGAGCAGAAGCCACAATATAAATGTTTAATAAGAATAATGACTTTCCCATACAATTCTTGCCATAAAAGACACTTATTTGCTAAGACAGAAACTGTTACATCATTTTCTACAGGCAAATATTAGCAAACCAACAATTACTTGAAGCCATCTCCTATCATCTTCCCTCTTCCCTTTAAAGGAGCCATTTTCTCTCGATGACAATTAAATCCCCAGCATTAGAGGTCAGCACAAATACTCCCTTCGTGCAGACGCCTTCGCAAGCAAGGCCCCTCGGTAAGCTAGCGTCAGTCACCCTGTGGACACAGCAGAACCGGCGCTTCTCAAAACCTGCCCAGCAAACAACAAACGGGGCTGAACTACGGATCAGACAGAACGATCGAGGCCGTCCTGGCGCACGAAGCTGGTACCCGGACAGTGGGAACTGGAGCTGTCCTTCTAATCCCGGTTTTGCTGCTCAGCTCTGCCAGTAACCAGGTTCCTCTCAGGACCTCTCCTCCAGTAACTCCACTGTCACCCCAAAAATAATGAATAAAAGATGCTACAGACAAGGTCAAGCGACAGGTCGGTTTGGAAAGTGTTTAAGGCAGAGGAGCGCGAGGGATCCGGGAGCAGCAGGAGCCGCAGATCCCTGACTGTGTCCGCACTGAGCTTTAAGATCAGCGCCCAGGACGGGAGCAGCTGCCCACAAAATTAACATCTCTATGCCAAAGTCAAGCGACCTGCTCGCTGCTGTCTGGTAGCCCAGGACCTCCCACTGCACAGATCAGGTGGGAGGGTTCAAACTCCGGGGCCTTTATTCGCTGAAGCTCAAGGGAAGACCTTTAGAGCTTTCTCTCACCCAGCTGTAATTATAAACTTGAATTTTAGCTCACACAATTATGCGAAACTATTGAAGCATGCCGACAGGACTTGAGAAACGGGAGAACCTACATTTCCTTTCCAGACTCTCAGGAGTTTATGGGTATTCAGAAGTCCAGGATATCACAGGAAGGTGTTTGTCACGGATTTCTTTTAAGCGTGGGATCAAAAAAACAGAACCAAAAATCCTTAGGCTACAAAACCACTGCATAAGACAGACAGATGAAGCAGTAGCAAAGCCCATCAGCTCTTCCCATCCTCAAATAAGAAGCAGGAAGTGATTGACAGCAAACTACAGTCAGAGAGAAAAATGCCTCCATACACAAGGGTCTGGTTTTTCCTTTGCTGGCTACAGTTTGTTGTCAGTCATTTACTGGAGGCAGGGAGGGCAGCTCTGGTCTCCTTCCTCCCCAGCAAGCTCTCTGCTCTCTTGCCTGCACTTTCCACCCAAGGTATTTAAATGTTCTCATCTTGTACTTAACAGAAATACGTAATAAACCTCCTCATTACCTTCTACCCTTAAAATGTCAAGCCAATCAAAAGGTTGAAAGGGGAAAATTAAAGCCTATTTGCAGAAGAGCACACTTACTAACGTATGACTGACCTTCAAGAGAAGACAACGCAACTTTTTATCAGTGCATATCCTGGCTTCCAGCCCACAGGATGAAGTCAGAAGGGTGGGATCTGTTGTGAAAACAATTCTCAGAAAATTTCATCAGGTTTAATCTGCTGGAGCGTGGCCAGATACGGGCGATGAAGCTGGGGAAGGGTCAAGAGCACAAGTGTGGTGAGAAGCAGCTGAGGGACCTGGGGGTGTTGAGCCTGGAGAAGAGAAGGCTCAGGGGAGACCTTCTGGCTCTGCACAACTCCCTGACAGGAGGTTGGAGCCAGGTGGGGTCAGGCTCTTCTCCCAAGGAACAAGTGACAGGACAAGAGGAAACGGCCTCAAGTTGTGCCAGGAGAGGTTTAGGTTGGATGTGAGGAACAATTGTCAACCCAGCGGTTGACAAGCTCACATCCACAGCTCTGCAAGGGGACTGCAGAGACACCAGAGCAAGACGTGAAAGCTCATGTCACAAGTCTTAAGGTGTCCAATACATTGAGGAACCTAGTAAGGGTTGTAAGGTGGAGCTGGGCACACAGCCACAGAACAGCAGCAGCCTCAAATGGACCCCTGCTCGTCTCACTTACACCCTTTTTACACCCTTCTCCCACCCACAGTCCCCAGCTGAGGAGTCTCCTCATCTCTGTTCTGCTCTGCAAGGCTTCAGGCCTGGGAACAGCAGGAAGGGTTGGAGGTAAATGGAATCAGGGAATCATACAATGGTTTGGGTGGGAAGGGACCTTTCAAGCCCAACTAGTCCAACCCCCTGCAGGGAGCAGGGACATCTGCAACTCGAGCAGGTTGCTCAGAGCCCCGGCCAACCTCACCTGCAATGGTGCCAGGGATGGGGCAGCCACCACCTCTCTGGGCAACCACAGCCAGGCTCTCACCACCCTCAGCAGCAACAATTTCCTCCTTCTCTCTAGTCCAAATCACCAGAGACAGCCGTGCCTGTTCTTTCCGTGAAGGACAGGCTCTTTCACAGAAGGCACAGTGGCCTATGAAGAGAGCTGCACGAAGAGGAACAAAAGGCAAAGGAGGACCTGTTTGCCAGGAGAGGATGAAAAGCCCAGCACTCCTCCATCCAGCTCTTTCAGAAGGCAGAACAAAGGCAGAGCCTCCATGCTGGAGCAGCAGGCTCCTCTCTGAGCAGATCCTCCCTGGTTCTGTGATCCAGGAGCACACAGGGACAGGCCAGAAACAGGAGAGAGCAGCTCCCCACGTCCATGCTGAAGCTGTGGTGGGCAAGAAGGAGCTGCAGACGGATGCCAAACACTCAGTGCCGAGGGGAGGCACGTTTGAGGAAGAAGCTGTCTGGGGACGGCAGGAGGGAAGGACAACCCTGCATTGCCCCAGCAGCCTGGCTGAGGCGATGTGCAAAGTACAAATGCCGATTCCAGAATTAAACCGCACTCTGTGGAGACCCAGACTGCGAGGAAGGGGTCACGGGGCAGAAGGTGTCCATGTGCCAGGCCAGAGGTCTGCGGTTCCTATGGCAATCCCTCACCCCTCAGCCCGCTTCTCACCCTGCCCAGCACTGCTCTCCAACACCCTCCATTAAGGAATACTCTGCATTAATTTTAAACACTTGCTTTTTTTTCTTTTTTTTTTTTGCACAACACCGTTACTGCTGGAAAAATTCAAAACGAGCAAAACCACACGGAAATGCCTCGGGAAGAGTGGTGGGAGAGCCCCCGGAGCGGGCGAGCACGGGGCTGCCGTGGTCCCAGCGCTCCCACACACACGGCCAAGGGTCGCTGGGTGCCAAAGCTCCTTCCCAGGCCCGGTCCCACCAGCCAGGACACGCTCCCCATGCAGCGACCACGGCTGCTATCGGAGGACCACGAGTGCCACCTGCAGCACAGCCCTCAGCCAGGCACAGCATCCTGCCCAGCACCAGCCCTGCCCCAGCCCCTGGTGCCCAGCGCTGGGCGGGAGCTGCGGTGAACCCAGCAGCGAGCGCCCGGGGCTTGCCAGGGTCAAACGCTGACAGAGCGGAGGGACTGCGGGAGGACTACAGCGTTTCCAGCAGCTCCTCCTCATCCCCAGATAGAAACCAGGTAGCGCCCTGGTCAGAGCGGCGCAGGAGAGCAAGTGGGAGATGAAATGGGTGCCTCTCCTGACCAGGAGTGGGCTGAGGGGAACACACACCCTTCCCTTCCCTTCCCATCCTGCTTTCCCCTGCAGCGACACAAACAAAAACTCAGCTCTAGGGCACCCAGGAGTCCCCAGGGACCCGCTCAGAGTTAATTTAATCATTAGTACAACCCCAGAAACCTGGAGCAATGGATGCTTTGCAAATCCACCTGGAGATTGGAGCAGCAAGGAGATCCGAAGCACTCCCTAAACATCAACATTTATGCCCCAGTGAAGTTGGTCCGTGTGCTTTCAATAAGCCACTTGTTAACACCCAGCCACTGGAAGCCTCCTCAGCTCTATCTGCTGAAGGCTTAAACTCAGACTGTCTGGCCAGGCAAGAGCTGGGTGGGTTCCTCGGAGCATCGCTGGCTGATGGAGGGCCACGCAAAGCTCCCTGAGCGCGTTTGTCATGCTCATCCCTCCTGTCCAAACTAAGCCGGTGGGTTGAATACAATCTGTGCAAGAAGTTTTACACGAGTGACAGGGGTTTTTAATCCCCATTGATTTGTTATGAAACAGGAAGCATCAGAAGAGCTTCCGTGGAGAAGTGGATTATTTCCCCAAATCTCTCCTGCCCTTCACTTAAACCTTTTTCTTGAGGAAAAAGAAAAAGGAAAAAAATGGCCTTTTTTTTTCTTCAAAGAAGGAAAGATTTCAACCCATACAGCTTCGAAATAGTTTCCTTCTCAGATCCTTTTCTCGAGGTGAAGTTGTTGACTCATCATTTACTGCCTGGCTGGGCAGGAAGAGAAGAAAAGGGATTAGTCCCTGCAAGTCCTGCCCGTGCACGGCTCGGGCGGGTTACCCAGACCTTGGCCTCTCCATCCTTTGAGCCTCAGTTTCCCCATCTGTCAGCACACTCTGAGGGCTGGAACCCCTCTGCTGTGAGGCCAGGCTGAGAGATCTGGGGTTGTCCAGCCTGGAGAAGAGAAGGCTCCAGGGAGACCTCCCCATGGCCTTGCAGTACTTAAAGGCAGCCTAGAAGACAGGGATAGACTATTTAGCAGGGCCTGTCGAGACAGGACAAAGTGTGATGGTTTGAAACTAGAAGATGGAGATGTAGACAAGACAGAAGGAAGAATTTCTTGGCACTGAGGGTGGTGAGAGCCTGGCTGTGGTTGCCCAGAGAGGTGGTGGCTGCCCCATCCCTGGCACCATTGCAGGTGAGGTTGGCCGGGGCTCTGAGCAACCTGCTCTAGTTGCAGATGTCCCTGCTCCCTGCAGGGGGTTGGACTCGATGAGCTTGAAAGGTCCCTTCCCACCCAAACCCGTCTGTGGCTCTATGATACTTGATGAGCCTGTCTCACAGACCATGCTGGATGAACCATGCCACGCAGGAAGGAGCTTCCTTCGGTAAGCAAGTGATGCATTTTTCCTCATAGCAAAGGAAATCACAAGCTGTAAGCTTGAGCGTTACACGGAGTGACAGTCTCCAGGACAGTGACACTTTCCAGCTGTTCTCTATATCTGAGAAACATGGGTTAGTGGTGCCCTGGCAGCGCTGGGTTAACAGCTGGACTCGATCTGGAAGGTCTCTTCCAAGCGACACAGTTCCGTGATTCTCTGACTGGGTTTCCTGAGGGTGGGTATTGTGGAGATGTTCTTGCTCCGTGTCAGGGCCTGCCCCTCGTGGGGTTTACGTGAGCCCTGACTGGGTGCGAGGGGGGCTGCACACAGGGCTGGGCTACTGCTTGTGGAGAAGGCAGAGAAGCCACGACTTATAACTCTTAAAAGAAAAGCCTCCAACAATTACAAATATGTGGTAAAAGACAAGGTTGGGCTTCTTAAAGGAATCACCCTTTGATATTTAAGCCAATTTTATTTAAACATGTCAATTCCCATTAAGAAAAAAAAAAATCAGAGAAAGCAAAGCTTATTTTAATGGCAAATCCTAACATCTCTTCAAATCTCTCAAGTAATATTTATCTGTTTGGGAGAATATTAGTAATGATCATGCTAATAAACTCAACTGTGACAATTACTTAACTTCTGCTATTCTTGGAATTAAAGTTTTATGTTCTATTTTCTTTTAAATCAAGTAATTGATCCTCACATGAATTAGAATTACACCCGCTCGCCAACCCCACAGGCTAATTGAATAGTTAACCAAGTGTTCAATAAACTTCACACCTTAGCACGGTACCAGTTAAAACGGCTTAATTAGATTTTGCTCCTTGCATAAATAGCTGCAAGTGGAGGCCGCTCACTTTCACTTTTCATTTCACTTTCTTCTCAAAGCCCATTAATGAAATAACTAAGTGCTTACCCAATTCCTTCACATTTTTCACAACACAGCACTGATGGCAGCGGCTGAAAGGCTGTGAAATATTTTTAAGAGTTTATCAATCAGCTCTACCCCAGCCAGCGCCTCCCGGCGCGCAGACGCCCTGCGCTCGGGCTCAGCTCCGCAGCGCTCTCGGACAACTGGACAACTGCCAGTCCCTGAGCAAGAGCTCTGTGGGATCACAGCTTTCCACACCCGCGCCCTCGGGAACCGCAGGGGCTTATTCCCTCAGGCCCTTTCAGGACTCCCCCCCGCTCTCCAGACCCACACCTTGTCCATCTCCTATTTGATTCAGCTTTTCAAACTTGATCACACAATATTCTTCTTGCTTTTTCCTGCGCAGGGAAGTGGTGTTTGTGGGTATTCGGGACATCCCCGCCAGTCCCAGTCTTTGCACCACAAGACAGCCAGAGCAACTGCCCGTGGCAGTCAAGAGCGAGGAGGTCTCTGCAAACCCAGGCAGATGCGTTCCCACCACACACTCCCTGATTCTGTGACGAGAAATGTACCTCTAAAGCTAACACCTTAGCAGCCACACCGACCATCCAATCATTCCTTGGCACTCTTGCCATTATATTTGCTCCCCACTGAGCTCCCGGACTCTCCAGAGCCCTGGTGACAGAGCGCCAGGCAGCAGAGCAGACTGAAGAAGCAGCAACATTCTCCAGCCCGGCACAGGCAGTGACTTTACCAGGGGAGCACAGCCCAGCAGAAGATCTGCACGCAATGCTGAAGAGGAAAGCAGCAGGCCAACAAAGAAAACTCCTCACCAGTCTGACCCGTACGAGATTTTCACAGCCCTTTGGAAGTTCCCCAAGAAGGAAAAGCAAGGCCCACCAACCCAACAGCTAGAAAGTCAGCATTACCTGCTCTAGGTGACCTTGATTTAGCAGGGGGGTTGGATGACACGATGTCCAGAGAGACTATCACCTTGACAACAGTTCTCGCTCCACCGTTGGGGTACAGAGGTACATCATTTCACATAGAGCTCAGCACTTCTCCTCAGTGCCCACATCTAACTGCAGTGCAGCAGCTCCACAGCACAGAACCTCCTTCCCATCCAGCAGCTTGCCCAGGATCCACCCTAATAAGACCAGCACATGGCCTTCACCTGCACCTCTGGCATCATCTTACTCCAAAGCTCTTTCTAAGGGGCTTTCTAAGGCCCCATACCAACACCAGAGCCACTAAAGAGCTACCTCCTTCTCCACACACTCAGGAAAATGTCCCCAGACGTGCTCAGCCACCCTCCCCTAAAAAACCTTCTCTCCTCCTCTCTTCTGAGGAGGCAGATGGGCAATCACCAGGTGATGGTTGCCCAGAGCCCCACCTGTGGCCACGCCGAGATGGAAGCCCAGGAACCGCTGTGGTCTGAGGCTCCTCTCTGCTAATTGCTTTGTCAGGTGTTCGCTGTTATTTTTAACATGATTACTAATTGCTGCCCCTCCTCTTTTCTTTCTGACCTTCATCCATGGTGGAGCTGGTGTGGCAGCCTCAAAGCTGTTATCTTTTCTGGGAGACCATTATAAATTCACTTCCACCATAACATCTTATAGACATTGCTCACATTAGGTATAAAAATTTTATGGATTGTACTAAAGTTGGTGCGCACAGCAGCAGTTTTTCAAACATAAACATCTTGGACACTTTCAAGATATTTCTTCCTAAAGACCAAGCAGCATTTGGTCACACTGAGAACTGCACTCCAGGAAAATATACATTTTAATTAAGTTGAAAAAAATAGTCAGGCACAGCTCTAAAACACTTTTTGAAACTAGACGTATATTGATTTTCTCAGCCTGTACAAAAATTCATTGTGCAAAGAATGTGCCTGTGGTGTAATTAATATTGTGTCTTTCAAGGACATCGAAATCATACCATAGAATCATTTTGGTTGGAAGAGACCTTTAAGATCATCGACCACATCTCCACAGCTTGGAAACCCCTCCAGGGATGGGGACTCCACCACTGTCCTGCCCAGCCTGGCACAGCCCTTCACAGCCCTTGTCAGGAAGAAAATGTTCCTCATGGCCAACCTCAACCTCCCCTGGTACAACTTGAGGCCGTTTCCTCTTGTCCTGGTGCTTGTTCCTTGGGAGAAGAGACCAATCTCCACTTGGCTCCAAGCTCCTGTCAGGGAGTTGTGCAGAGCCAGAAGGTCTCCCCTGAGCCTCCTTTTCTCCAGGCTCAACACCCCCAGGTCCCTCAGCTGCTCCTCACCCCACTCCTGCTCTAGACCCTTCCCCAGCTTCGTTGCCCTTCTCTGGCCACGCTCCAGCCCCTCAAG
Source organism: Eurystomus gularis (assembly GCA_013400335.1). Taxonomy (NCBI): domain Eukaryota; kingdom Metazoa; phylum Chordata; class Aves; order Coraciiformes; family Coraciidae; genus Eurystomus; species Eurystomus gularis. The sequence continues at coordinate 83,084 of VZZY01003397.1, read as the reverse complement.
GTCCTTCTGGGAGTGAGGGGCCCAAACCTGACTCCAGGATTCGAGCCGTGGCCTCTCCAGTGCCCAGTCCAGGCGGACGATCCCTGCTCTGCTTCAGAAGGAGGAATTATAAATATGTTTTAAAAAATAAATACATAAATATTTTTTTAAAACGTATTTCTAAAACGGTGAGTCTGAAGTGAATAACCTAGAGCAGCCTCAGCTGGATGTCCTCATGCACCAGTATTTTAGTGCTCTTGGCTCACGTGAAGTTTAATTCTCTGAAGCTGCACTGGAACCTCTCATCCTCTTCTTGTATCGTGCCTCCCCTGCTCCTTATTCTCTTTCAAGCAGGAGTTTGCCGAGATGCTCAGTCTTGGTCATTACAAAATCTTGCACGTGAGAATCCTCAGAGCTTTGCAGCAATGTGAGCAAAGCTGAAGATGATTTTTAGGATGACTTATTGCCCTGAATAAGGATCTTGTCTGGACATATCCTCTCCTGTCATCAAACCCAGCCCTCGCCCGCTCTTCATGAGGGTCATAGAGCACTGGAAGGGGCTGCCCAGAGAGGTGGTGGAGGCCCCATCCCTGGAGACATTCAAGGTCAGGCTTGATGAGGCTCTGAGCAGCCTGACCTAGGTAGATGTCCCTGCTTGTGTAGGGAGGTTGGACTGGATGACCTCTGGAGGTCCCTTCCAGCCTGAAACATTCTATGATTCACCAGTGCCCAGACCAAGGCTGTCACCAGCCCCCATTCAGTGCTTATGGGGAACTGTCAGCTCAAGAAACTTTTCTTTTTCTTTCAGAGAAGACTGAAAAATGTTCTGTATTAATGATGGAACTCATTTTGAAAAAAAATGGAGATCTTTTGTCAGCTCTACAATGGTTAAAAACACACCACGATTCCTCCCAGCAAAACCATTGCTTCGCATTTACACTGTCATTTACCGGCAGAGAAACCACATCAGGAAGCAGAAAGGTGGGAAAAGGGTCTAGAATTGTTCCTGTGTTTTCCATGGATTTGTTGACGTCAGTTCTTAATAAAACGCAGTGAGTGCTACCCGTAGCTGTGGGCTGCGGGAGGAGCAGAGCAGAGCTGCAGAGAGTCGAAGGGCAGGTTCCAGCGCACCCGTCCCAGCATCCGGAGCCCACGGAGCAGAGCAGGGGATGGAGAACACCGGGCTCCTCTCACCACCTCCAGGCATTCGGGCATGGACGGGCAGCCCAGGCGTCTGCTGCGGGCTGCAGCACCGAGCCTTGCTGTGATCAGTGAGTGAAGTGAGAAGTCTGATAAAGAGCACGGTAACGGCCCCTGCGTGTAGGATACTGCAGTCCACCCAGGACTCTGAGCCTGTAGAAGCATCTGTAGGACAGGGATTGACCCCTGCACTGGGCACTGGGGAGGCTGCACCTCAAATCCTGGGGTCAGGTTTGGGCCCCTCACTCCCAGAAGGACCTTGAGAGACTGGAGAGTGTCCAGAGAAGGGCAATGGAGCTGGGGAAGGGTCTAGAGCACAAATGTGGTGAGGAGCAGCTAAGGGACCTGGGGGTGTTGAGCCTGGAGCAAAGGAGGCTCAGGGGAGACCTTCTGGCTCTGCACAACTCCCTGCAAGGAGGTTGGAGCCAGGTGGGGTTGGGCTCTTCTCCCAAGGAACAAGTGACAGGACAAGAGGAAACAGCCTCAAATTGCACCAGAGGAGGTTGAGGTTGGCCATGAGGAGCAATGTCTTCCCTGCAAGGGCTGTGAAGGGCTGTGCCAGGCTGGGCAGGGCAGTGGTGGAGTCCCCATCCCCGGAGGGGTTTCCAAGCTGCGGAGATGTGGTGCTGAGGGGCATGGTTGAGTGGTGACATGGCAGTGCTGGGTCAATAATAGTTGGACCCGATGATCTTAAAGGCCTCTTCCAGCCTAAACAGTTCCATGATTCTGTGATTCCCACCAGGAAGGCACAGAAAGGATCTCCATCAGCCACTCCACCAGCCCAGCTCCTCTGAATTCAGCAGACTTGCAGCAGAACTGCGTTTCCCCCATGTCCTATGGAAACCCACTCTGATACCTACCTACGCATTCACATCCGTGTCATCACCAGAGGTGCTGTGTCCTGCCCCAGCCCAGAGAGCAGGAAGGCAGGAGGACTTTGCTGAGACTCTGCCGCTGCACTGACAGAGAGTCGTTATCTGGGTCAAGAACTTTTTCCAATGCTGGAGGCTCAGGTTAATCACCACTTCAGTGAGCCAGTGGAGGCAAAGGTCTTACAGACTGTGTGATTAATCACCAAAAGACGCCTCACCTTGAAACGTGCTTGCAGCTTTCCCCAGCGTTCCTGCATGTGGGAGCTGCTGCAGCAGGAGCCTCAGCGTGTGCTCAGAAAGCAGCCACTGATGGGGAGATCGCTGCCTTGGACCAACGAGGCTGTGGTCCCTGCCCTGCTGAGACACCGCTGTGGAATCTCCTCCTTGTACCAGCCCTCAGGGCACGGAGCTGAGCGTCACACCGAGCACAGAGCCATACAAATCTGTCCCAGGAACACGAATTCATCACTTGTCCACACAGACTGCAATTCCTCCACATCCTCTTTGGCAGCTCCACTGACCAAAGCTGTCCTGCCTGAATCCTCAGCTTTCCCAACCTTCCACACAAATACTAGAAACGAAGTTGGAGCCCAGTCTTCCCAGGGTCGCTTGAGAACCATCAGAGAGTGGCAGGGACTGCTAGAGCATCCTTCAGGTCTTGGGTGGCCTGAGTTGCCCTTGGCTGGCCCCTAGTTCATCATGGCTTGCAAAGGAACACAAGGTGAGCAGGGGCTTTAGTTAGTCCCTAAGTGCTTTGAGACAAATGAGACAAGGCTGTGGATTGACACCCGTGGGCAGGAACATGCCTGCAGAGGTGGTACCAAGCTATTGCTTCAGACTCGGGCAGGGCTCAGAGGGACGGGAACAGTCTTCACAAATCCACATCCAGTCCCTCTTCTCTTGTTTTGCTGCCAGCAACACAAGGCAGGAGGGTAGTAACAAAAGTTGCTTAATTAGTGGCTCAGGAAAGCAGAGAGTCCAGTGAAACCAACAACCACATCAGCAGGGTACGTTGGGAGGCACGACAGACATCCCAGTGCGGCCAACCCCCTCTCCCAATGGCGGAAAAAATCTATAAACCTTTGTAATAGTTCAGAATTCCATTTTTTACTTGAATTTTGTTTCTGAGCTTTTTATCCGTACAACCCATGAGCAGAGCAAGGCTTTGAGCTGCCACCTTTATGACTTCAAACTTTTCTTTGGGAAAGGATCTTCAATTACCACATGACTAGGATGTAAAGATTTCCGAACACCAGCGGCTAGTGTTCTAGTCACGCAGGAGGTCTCACGTGAGGAACACCAGAGCCTCTGGTTACACTTTGATGGATGCATAGAAAATAATGCTGGGGATGGGCTGCAAGAGGTCACCTCGCCCACCCTCCTGGCTGGGGCAGAAGCAGCCAGAGGAGAATCTCCCCTCACAGGGGTTTTTCTAACCTGTTCCCAGCAGCCCATGAGGGTGCCGGCCCTGCTGCCGCAGCCAGCTCCAAGGGCTCTTCTCCCTGCTCCCATGCTTCTAGACCCAACTGCAGAGGACAGATTAGTCCAGAGAACACACGTCACATTTTAAAATACAGGCTTCCCAAAAAGCAACATGAAGTAGGCAATAAATCCTGACAGCAGTTTGTTCAAAGTCTGATTTACACTTCATCTCACTGGGTGGATTATTTTTGGAGAAAGCTTCCAACAGTCAGGACCTGCAACCACTTAAAACTTTTTATTGGCGAAGCCAATCGACCTGCCAACATTAAGCGCAAGGTATTTAACGGCATTAACCACCCCATTATCCATTTCCTCGCTTATCATGTGCTCTCGTATATAGAGTTTTATTGTGCTTTTGCTTCCAGCTCCATTAAATGCTGGAGGAATCACTGTCTTTGAGAAGATCGAAAATACCAGGCTGCTAAGGACAGGGGAAGAGGAACCCTGACTATATTTAGCTCACAAATTTGTCATTTAAGCTCCTAAGGCCATTACATTGAAGCCATGGTATGCCCATCATTTTAATTCTGGGTTCATTTAAGCTGTATGCACATCAAAGAAGAAATCCCCAGGCTTTCCTTCATGTTACCGCACAAACGCGCTGCAGAAGCATCGGAGCGAGCACCCCTGAACTGGGCTGTAATTTAAGGCAGTGATAATTAAACTCCATCTCAGGGCATTAACTTGCTCCATGGGACGCAAAATAAATTCTGAAAAAAGCATTTCTTTTTAACAAAGCAATTGTCAGAGCTTGACGCAGGCTTTGCCTGTAGAAGAGCGATGCCTCTGCGCTGACCCCTCAGGAGCACCCTCCTGCTGCCCAGCTCTTCGTGCCAGACCAAGGCTTGGCCCATGGAGAAGGCTTGCGAGAATCGATGGGTTTCTGCAAACCTGGTCACAGGCCAAAGGAAACTTGAGGCATTTCTGCTGCAGCCTGGCCTCGGGGCGGCTACGTGTGCCTGGCTGGCCGGCCTTGCTGCCAACACACACAGCCTTCTTCTGCCTCGTGTCCTCCAGTGTGAAGGAAGAACCATCTGCTCATGCTTCTGCTACCTCTGAAAAACAGACTCTTGAAATGATCTTTCACATAAGCAATGCCTTGATCACTATTCAGGGGAAACAATTTCACAGAATCAGTCATGGAATTGTCTGGGTTGGAAAAGAGCTTTAAGATCATTGAGTCCAACCATCCAAACCCATCCAGGGATGGGGACTCCACCACTGCCCTGCCCAGCCTGGCACAGCCCTTCACAGCCCTTGCCAGCAAGAAATTGTTCCTCGTGTCCAACCTAAACCTCCCCTGCTCCAACTTGAGGCCATTTCCTCTTGCCCTGTCACTTGTTCCTTGGGAAAAGAGACCAACATCCAACATCATCTACAGAGCTGGACAGAACACAGCACACAGACAGCAAGAACAGCTTCTCTTGCCCAACCTGCAGTGGAGAGAAGTGCTCAGTGAGGAGATCTTTCCCTACACACACGTGTTTAACAACAGTCCTGCTGAAATCACCAGCAGTTCTTGTGGACATAAAATTAAATGTTTGTGTTTGTGCCTGTGGAGCCCAAGCTCACAAACATTTTGTGCCATCTGAAAGCTGTATTAATATGAAGATCACTGTGGAAAGCATTAGGGGGTATTATGCTTTTATTATATCAAACATATGGAGAACATCTTATTATATGAGACACAACATAATCATTACAATTGAATAGCACCAAACGAGAAATCCCGTCTGTGTCTGAGAACGGTGCACCACTGTAATTACAAATGGAAACCAAGAACATTAAGAATAAAAGGCTGGCAAAAAATTATTGTTGTGCTCCATGTTGTTAGCTTTGCAATCCCAGCAACATTTCCCAGGCAAGGTAAATTCTTGCTGAAAAAGCAGTTAATGCACCAGCAAGGGAGCAGAAAATGTCTTCCAGAAGGAGAAGTTTATTTTTCAAACTCCAGATATGCAACATAACAAGTGGCCCATCAAAACGTTGCTCTTGAAATGAGATTTTATGCTGGCAGAGGCAGCGAGCAAAAGCAGGAGAGGGGGAAATACTGGGAAATGCAATTACAGGAGCAGGCAGCCAGGCTCAAACACCAGTGAGCACACAGGCAGTGTGGACCCACCAGGGCATCCTGTATGGAGACACGAACGACAAGGTCCCCACAGGAAAGAAATGTGTCATCTAGGAGAGCAGAGCCAACTGCCAAGACCGTGAAGCAGGAGTCTGAAGCTGGAGGTTTGCTTCGTTCTAGACAACCTGGCTTTCACAGGAGAACAGGACGCAAGGTTTGCAAGAGCAGGGGCATTCAGTGCTGGGCTTGTGCCAGCTTCAGGGGTTTCTGGTTCCTCATCACCATACCGGCTTCCCCTTCCCTCAGCACGGTGAGCCTCATCCATGGCAGGGCCTGTTGTGACAGGACAAGGGGTGTCCCAGAACACCGCCCTGCTCGGACAGGGTGCCTAACACCTGGGACACGCAGCCCGAGGCAGTGCCACCTCGAGGGGACACAGCCTGGGGACCAGCACCTCTGCACTAACAAGCGGGGTTTTTTTCAAAAATCAGCTGAGATATAAATTTCATTTCCGTTCTGATCCTCTAGATAGCTGCTTGCAGAAAACCATAAAGAATTAACCGCGTTAGGCTGCATAAACCTAGACTGCATGAACTGTCATCCAGCCCCAGTTTCGCTTCATCCGAGGCAAAGAAATGATCACTTTAAAGACAAAAAAGACTGGCAGGCACTTAATCTTTATTCTGTGCTGCCACCATCTCCCCTGCTTTAAAACTCTGCTGCCCCACGTAACCCAGTAACCATGTTTGAAGAGAATCGCCCATCCCAACGCCTGGTGATCTGGCAGTGGTGATAGGACGTTAGCCCAGCGTGACCCTGTCAGAGGAGGAGGATGCCAGCAAGTCCCGCATGAAATGAACAGCAACAACGTCAGGCCCTAGAAGACCCACAGAACTTTGCCAAGATCGACCCACTTCCAGAACAACTTCAAGACCATTTTTAAAGGGCACATGAAAGTTTTTCTTTTAAATCTTACAGCTTATCAAGACATGGAGGGGACACAGGAGGTCTGAGTAAAGTCAGATCTCATCCCCATCTCCACTGGTTCTCTGGGAACATGCACAGAGCAGCACTGATGGGATGAAGCAGAGCTTCTTCCAAGCTTTCTGAGCAGTGAAGGTCAGTTCATCAGCGGGTTAGCAGACAGCTCTCCCCCAGCCTGTGAGCCTGCACGGCCACAGCCGCTTCTGGGACATGCGACAGCACATGGACATCAGCAAAGTTCCACCACAGACCTCATCAGGATGGCACCGCTCATTATTGGTTGTGGGCAGCAAGAAATCCATCTCCAGACTTCTAAAAGTCCTGCAGTACATCATTTGCCATGAATGTGGATGGAAAATGAAAGGAATGCTAGTGCACTGACACTGCTAGATTCTGCTGGGCACCTCGTTCCCTGAAGCAGAAGCTGAGGAATGACACAACAAGAAATGTTCCCAGGACGTGAGAGTTAATTTGCAACTTCATATCTGCCATATCTTCCTTGAGGTCAGACATAGAAATAGCCACACTTCACTTTGCTGTGTCTCCCTTGTGGAGCAACACGCTGATGTGGCTTCCTACCAAAGCCAAGCAATAAAAAATTGAGTTTTAACACTGCAAATGTGCAGATGCAAATCTGAACAAAGACTGCAGCTAAAATAAAAAGCTGGGGACTCATGTGTTGGTTTCAACTCCTGTGACCCTGACACAAACATTGGGTGGTTTGAGCAACAGCCTCGCAGTTCAGTTATTCCCACCACCTCTCCAGGTATGTCCTGCTGGAGGAATTATCATTGAACAACAAGAATGAAAACAGGTATTAAACCACAGAAGAGGGTTATCACCCTCACAGCTGGAAAACCAGTGCACTTCAGAAGGGCTCTTCTGGCTTTAGACTGCTTCAAATGAGAACCTTAATTCATCTGCTCATTTTGCAAAGGAACTTCACTCTGTGGAAAAACCATTTGACTCCAAATGCTTTAGGAGAACATGAACCAGGAGCCACTTGGCTCTGGAGCCCTCTTGCTGCAGGCAGCAGCGTTAGAAAGCTGGCTGAGAGCACCCCACGGCCTCCTGCCCTACCTGCTGTAAGCAGATCCACTGATCTACATTGAAACTACTCTCCAGTTCATGAAGTGAGGCTGTTCTGAGGGTAACATCTACAGATCCTGGTTCCTGAAGGATCCTCTGCTCATGCAGACATGAATGTGAGATTGTAAATTAAAGGATAATCAATATACTGCCTCGGAGAAAGTGAAATGGTGCCTTCGTAAGAGAACAACCACATGACTTAGAACAGTGTCATCTTAGCCAATGCACCAAAGAGATTTAACCCAGGATGGCACCACATTCCCTGCCTGGCCTGATAGATGGGTCTCCTTCTACTTCTAATCTGCACAGGAACTGAAGTCTTCAGACTATCCATACTGCCAGAAATAAATTACATGTTTGTTTTAATGACACTGAAATTTCCCTCTGACCAATTCTAAAGGTGTAAATAAATTTGGAAGTCTTGCAGGAAGATGAACGGTCACCTTGTAACAAGGATCGTAATTCACAAAGCAAACATCGCTTGGGTTTAAATGAAGCCAAGAGACGGGAGGAAGGAGCCTGAGAAGCAGTGTTAATTGTCTTCTAGGGAAGCCAGGCTCAGCCGGGCGTCAGGGTGCGCGGTGTGGACACACCTCACAAGTCCCGGAGGAGGGTTTCCAGGCGGCTGTCCTTCGCGCCAAAGCCTCGGCATTTCGGCTCGAGGGGCAGAGCACCACGGGACAGGCTGTGCAACCTCAGGTCAGAGCCAGCTTGACAACGACTAACTTCTCCCCAGCATGACGTGAAGCGCTGACTCGTAAGGCATCTCTTGGGAAATACACCCCCAAAAAAGTGGCCACTCTATCCCACTGCTTCTACTGCGAGACAGACAGAAAAGCAGAGACAGCAACGCCCCGGCCTCCAGCCCTCCTTCGCGTATGGAAATGGAGTTAAAGACAAATCACTCAAAAGGATCATTATTTTCTTGCCTAAGAAGATGCCAAGTAGTGCATCAACTGGAACAATCCTACATGTTGCCCCTGTGCCCCTGAACCAGGAACAAGGGTCCCAACGCAAGACCTTCCTGATGAGCAAGGAGAGTCCCTCAGAAGGCAACCCCACAGCAGGGACGGCTGTGCTGGGTGCCCCAGTGCCATCTGTTCGCTGGAGAGTCCACACCGGGCTCAGAAATCAAGGCTCACCTTCGAGAGCAAGTAAAAGCGTTCATCCTTCACTGGCAGTGCAGTCAATGCACCTGAAGGCCTGAGTGTTACCGAGCCATCAGGTCTGAGACTCATGGTACGAGATAACTCGGCTGCCTTTTATTTCTGGTTTTGAACCATCGAGTGGCAGAAGGGGAAACGAAACGGCAGAGAAGAAAAACTCTTGCAAGGACGTAATAGTCCATTAAATAAAATTCTACACCAACTTGTCTTTGGCTCTCTCTTGCTCAGATGCAATTCTGCTCCTTCCCTTCAGGCTGTTATTAACACTTCCATAATGAGGAACTCAAATAAAACTCGAGTGAATAAATATGCTCGGGGCATTTTGGTTTTTTCTGCAATTAGAGACAAACTGCCACAGTAAAGCTAAAAGCATTTGGGAAATTCTATTCAAGGAAACACTTCCCATAACTACAGTAATCCTCGGGCTGCTCTTGGCGACCGCAGCAAGAGCGGCGCAGAAGCTGGGTCCCTGTCGTTAGCCACCAGCAAAGGGCAGTTTGTCACCTGCTATGACACCGCGCAGCACGACAACAGGAAAGAGCGACCAGGACCTGCAGAATCCGGTATCGGCAGCAATACCCACAAACTGCCACGCCGTTCGGAACACAAGGCCAAACCCCAAAGTCTTTACTCCTCAGGAGAGAAGCATTTGCCAAGGTGGGAAGAGGTCCTGCACGAGGAGAGCCCCGAAGCCAGGCCACCTGCGCTGCCCAGCTGAAATCCCCACCAGACAAACCACAACTAAAGCCCAATCCACCAGCGAGGCCTCAAAGTTCTGCCCGGTTTTATTGCCTGCACAATTTAGATAGCCAGCAGGCGGCAAGAAAACAGCCCTGGTCAGGAAGATGATGAGACTGCTCACCAAGTGTCCTGACCTCTGGGCTGTGGGAGCTCTGAGGGGTCCCCTCTGGGACACAGGCACAGAACCACGGTGGGAAGCTCCCAGGACTCACCAGTCCACACATGGCCTGCCTTTGTCACTCCTCAGTGATGAGGTTTATATCAGATATTGGAACACACTCGTGTTACTTCTCTCTAGAAAGAAAGGCTGAGAGCCCTGGGGCTGTGGAGCTGGAGAAGAGAAGCCTCAGAGGGGATCTGATCAATGCTCATCAATAGCTAAAGGGTGGGGGAGAGAGGATGGGGCCAGACTCTTGTCGGTGGTGCCCAGTGACAGGACAGGGGGCAACGGGCACCAACTGGAACCCAGGAGGTTCCACCTCAACAGGAGGAGAAACTTGTTTGGTGTGAGGGTGTGGGAGCCTGGCCCAGGCTGCCCAGAGAGGTTGTGGAGTCTCCTTCTCTGCAGAGATTCCAAACCTGCCTGGACACGATCCCGGGCCCCCTGCTCTGGGTGAGCTGCTGGAGCAGGGGCTTGGACGAGATGATCTCCAGAGGTTCAACTCCACCATGCTGGGACTCTGGGATTCTGTTACCACGCATTTGGCACCACACGCCCACAGAGTACCATGCCCGGCACTGCAGGTAACTATTGCATAAACTTAGTAATTATTTATTCCAGCAAAGCTCAAAGGGAATTTATTCTTGGAAGAAAAGATGGTGGAAAAAGGGACAGCAACAGGCAACCAGGTTTTACAAAACCTTAATTTTCTTCCAGACGCTCACAGGCGTCTGGAAAACAGAAGACAGTGAACGTCATTTATTTTGACTTTAATAATGCTTCTGAGGCTCTTCAGCGTGACATTTCCAAGCAAGCTGGGGAACCACAGCCTGGATGAAAGAGAGAAGAGGGGGAAGCCAGAGCATTGTAGGGAGCGAGCAGTCAGCCATGACCCGGGGGCACGCTGCGTGCGCCTCGGCATCTCCCTGGGGCTGGTACCGTTTGACTTTTCCCTTCACAGCCTGGATAAGGAAAACCAGCATGTGTGTGGTGGGCACAGCCGAGGCTGCCCCGGGGCACTCAGTAAGCAGCCTGGTCAACCAGACTGGGGATTGAGAGAGTCATGACAACTGGAAAAGAGATGTGAAAAAAAGATTTAAATTGAAGAAGTGCCCAGTAGTCCACGAAGCAGGAGAAGCTGCAGCAGTACAGGCTGGAGAGAAAACGGGCTCACCAGAAGCTCTCTGCAAGGGGCTGGGTTTGCAGCAGACTGCACAAGAACTGCACTGTTCGTTAGCAATTCCCAGGCATTCGGGAGAAGGTAAATGTTAATCTGGGATGCGGGAGCAGTGGTGTGCTGGAGAGGGCTGCGGAGCAGCCCTGCTCTCTGCAGCATCTTCCCTCTGCACGCAGAATCTTCACAGATTCGTTTAGGTTGGAAAAGAGCTTTAAATCTGAGTCCAACCGTCAGCCCAGCACTGCCAGGGCACCACTAACCCATGGCCCTCAGCACCACATCTTGGTGCAGTTTGGAAACCATGGGTTAGTGGTGCCCTGGCAGTGCTGGGTTAATGGTTGGACCTGATCTTACAATTCTCTTCCAGCCAAAGCGATTCCATGTTTCCATCCAGGGAGCAGAGGCACAACTCGCTCTAACAGGCAGGACCTGCATTCCCAGCCCCAGAAGGAGCCGTGTCTGGCTGCGCGCGCAGGACTCCGGCCTCCCGGCTGCACGCCTGCAGCCAGTCCCTAGCAGGTGTCCCTGGCTGCAGCAGAGATGCTGTTATGGTCTTATGTGATGTGACATATTAGCTGACACATTTTATCTGCTGTGTCACACCCTCACTTGCGGAGGCTAACAAATGAAATCACAGCTGTCAAACATCCAAATTAAAAATAAATCACTCCACTGACCCTCCAACCCAAGCTGACAAGTCATTCCCCTACCCCACAGCATCACGTTCACTCTCCCGTTTCCCATCCTCTCCTCTCATCCGCGCCTTAATTTAGTTCTCCAATCTGGGCTGGCCGAGCCAGCTCTACCCACCCACCGTCAGCCCCTGCGTGCAGCCTCCTGCAGCGGCCCATGGCCTCGCTGGCGGGCTCCGGGGAGGTGGGACAGGCTGGGACAGGCTGGAGGAGCCCTGCTCGAGGAGGTGGGGTCTGGGCACGGCTCCTGCTCGCTGGGGTTGCACTGTTCAGGAGGCAGTTCAGGGAGGATGAACAAGGGGCTCAGCAGAGCCCCAGCACCCATGTACCTGGTAGATGGAGCCCCGCCTGCGTGCCCTCTTCAGAACTCCCTACAGACAGGCCCTGGTGCTCACGGATAACTTTAAACACCTCCGTATCTCTCAGCAGGGCACGACGGCTGGGTGTAAGCAATCCAGGTGATCTCTAGAGTTTACTTAAGGTAATTTCTTGATGCAAGTGGTTGATGAAATGACCAAGGTAGATGCTTTGTTGGACCTGCTACTCAAGCAAGAAGGAGAACTGTTGGATGGTGCAGCCTTGGATACAGTAAACATGAGAAAACATGGAGTTCAAGATCCTGAGAGGAATGAGCAAGATAAACAGTGGAAATACAACTGTGGGCTTCAGAAGAAAACCATTTTAGCCTCTTCACGGACCTACCTGGTAGTATCTGATGAGAATATGCCCCAGGACAGGGGGCAAAGAGGCCCAGGAGAGCTGGCTAATGGTCAAAGACAGCCTTCTCAAAGCACAGGAACAGTTCATTCCAACACACAAAAAGCCAAGTGTAGCAAAAGACCAGCCTGTATAAATGGGAAGCTCCTGCCTGAGCTCAAACACAACACGGAAATACACAGAAGGTGGAAGCAGGGACAGGCTGCTTGGAAAGAAAACCAGGGACACTGCCCATAGACACTGGAACGGAGTCAGGAAGGCCTGGGCTCAGCTGGGGTGGAAGCAAGCAGGGCAAGAGACCAACTGTTAACCCAGCACTGCCAGGGCACCACTAACCCCTGGCCCTCAGCACCACATCCCCACGGCTTGGAAACCCCTCCAGGGATGGGGACTCCACCACTGCCCTGCCCAGCCTGGCCCAGCCCTTCACAACCAGGGAGAAATTGTTCCTCACGTCCAACCTCAACCTCCCCTGGCACAACTTGAGGCTGTTTCCTCTTGTCCTATCTATGCCTATAAATGAAGGCAACTGAGAAGAACCCAGTTTTTAATAAAACCATTTCAGAGTCTATCCACAGAAGACGGTATCATGGTTAGAGATGAAAACCCTGAACTGTGTTTTCCATTTCAGACACATGTTCTGAGTAAGAAAAGAAACTCCTGTATATTCTAACAGTGAAACTCTCAAGAACTCATGTTTCCAAGCAAACCGCTGCCAGGCTGTTCAGCAGCATCAAAAAGACCTTCAAATAGACTGTTTAGCAAATAGCCTTGCCTATGAGAGCTGAAAGATTTGGCAACGTTCAGTAATTTATGTCCTGCTTCTTTTAGGGGTAGGTAATAAATCACAGAAGGTATTTTACCTGAAGATACGGAGAGAGAAGGTGCTCTCTGCTCTGCACCTTCATTATTTGTCTTCAGCTTCAAAGCATACAGCCGGATGAAAGCTCCAAAAGGGACAGATAATGACACGCCGTAATCAGCAGAGTAATCATGAGATGGCTCTGTTACATTGCTCTCTCCAGAATATTAATGGAGCGAGGACATTGCAGACGGATGTGCAACAAGGGTTTAAAGTCCTTCCAAATGCTTTCGTAGTCCATTATTTCTGCTGCCGTGCCACTCTGTTCTCGAGGCTGAGAACGGCAGCAGGAAGGCGGGCGCGGGCCATCGGCAGCCCGCTGACGTGCAGTGCGGGCTGCGTCTCCTCTTGCACATCGCCCCTCTTCAGAGCCACACGTACAGAATTAAAATGTCATCTGTTAAAAAGCAGCAGGGTGTTGACCTCCAGAACTGATCCCAGACTTAGGCTCTAGGGACACAGCAAGGTGACGTGAGACCTGGGAAAGACAACCAGTGCTTGGCAAAGTGTCTTCGCAGGCCCAGATCCAAACCGTGGCCCACTTGGTACTGGTCAGTTGTTGGAAACACAACAGAAAAACTGCTCGCTCTGCTGCTGGCCCTCGTCTGGAGGAAAGGACCAGATGCCAGGAGCGTCAGCTAGTGACCTGTACTGAAAGCTTAACTTTCACTAGTGACGATACTAATTTGCAGTAGCCTGGCAGGAGATAAGGCAGCTCTGGGTTAAGAGCAGCCTACAGAAGCCCACGCTAGCTGACGGTGAGGGCAGGGGCAGCGCAGGAAGAGCCGGAGCCACGCTGAAACCTCCCTGGCTCTGCCGGGCCTGCTGCCGTCCCTCTGCGTGCAGGTACCTCCAGCACAGGCTCCAAGGTGTGAGGAGAGGAACCAAGGCAATCTCAAATCTCTGCCCGGAGTGGAGTTTTTCAAGGAAAGACTATTTTTAGAAACAGAAAAACCGTCAGTTTACGCTGCAAGTGTGTGTGCAAAGGCACAGTGCTCCAGCTGAGCATGCCCAACACGACACCTCCCAGCATGGATGTTCCTCTCACGCCTTGGCCCAGCCATCCACGTAGGTGCTAAAGCCACCCCATCCTACATCAGTGCCACCACCACACGCTGTAACACCTCGCACAGGAAGGGATGCCAGGAAACGCTAACGGGGGGGATGCGCAAAGCCCCACAGGCGATTAATCCCAGCCAAACCCCTCTCCTGAGAGCCCGCACGACACCACAGCCTGGCACCGTGTCCAGCCTTGGCCCAATGTTGCTGTTTTTCAGGTTTTGCCAGGAAGCCAAGGTCAGTCCTGGACACAGCTTGCAAGAAATGTTTTCAATTTCCTCCCTGAAATAATCACCGAAAAAAGAAGTAATTTGTAGAAAGTTCTTTCTGTAATTTAACTGGAGCTAATCAGCCAGGGCAGAGAGGTTTGGAGCTTCACCAGGCGCTGGTTATTTCGTTGGGTGCCATCCCCTAGTTAGTCTGTACTAACAACTCATAACTCTCACCAACTTCTTTCTTTCCCTAAGTCAAGACCGGGCTGGTGAGCAGGGGAGACAGAGCTGAGAGGATATCTCTGAGCTCTTCATCTCCACTCTAGCAACATGTCTGGCGTGATCTCATTTATCCTCACAGAGCGATTAAAAAGATATGAAGAACGAGTCAAATTGCTGGCGAGGCTTCATGTAACTGAAAACCGCTTCACGCCCGCCCAGGAACTGCATTTCTGCGCCCTCGTCTCTCTGCCTCCCTGACGGGAAGGCACCTGCAGAGGGAAGAAGGTACAGAAGACAGGTCGATACTGCAGCTGTTCTTCTGGACAGCTGAGTCAGGTGCTGTGCTGGGCCCTGCACCCCCCGTGCCCACCAAACCCCACACTCCCTGAATGGTGGGGTTGGAAGGTGCCTCTGGAGCTCATCTGGTCCAACCTCCTGCTCCAGCACCTCCTGCTCTTGATGGTGCAGAGGTGGGAGTAGCTGATGCCCAAACAGATTTCACCAGCTGAGAGCTCACCTGGCCAGGAATCCTCTAAGTACTTCCAGGCAATTTCAAACCCTGCCGTAGATTTTAAGTGTGTGAGGTGAAACAAGTGGAGCAGAGAACCCATCACAACTGACCACGCTGCACTTAGGGCAATGCTTACGGCTTGTGCTGATTTCAGAGCCTGGTCCTTTGCAGGACGAACGCTTTAACGGTCCTTCCCCAGGTGGAAGAGGCTAGGAGGTCCATTCTGCAGGACAACTTCACAGCATGCCCTGCCTGGGGAAAGCGTTTGCATCAGGAGCCACACAAGGAGCCCACACATCTCGTCCCGCCTGCCTTGTGATGCCAGTGCGAGTGGAAGGAACAACCATTTTCTGTCCCCTTCACAGCTGCCTTATAGCTGCTGTCGGCACCATCCCGGCCAAGTGGTGCTTGGCTCTGAGCAGGACAAGAGCTACAGACTGATCTCGCCACCTCGTGCTACCGAGGGGAAGTACAGGAGACGCAGCTTTGGCATGTCCTTGTCTTGGGCTTCATCTGCTTCTCTGGGAAGTTGTGCATGGAACTGGACTATTGCAATTGCCATCAGCAGAACCAGATGGAGAAAGCAGCCCTGGAGCCCTGCTCAGCGCTGCGCGGAACACCGACAGGACGGCTGTACTGGTGCTGACCTTCCAGGGGACAGAAAACTGCTGCCGCCTCTGTCTGCCTCAGCACCACAAAGCAGGTGGCTGGATGCGTGGTTGGGGCAGGTCCGCACCCAGCAATCCCCGAGCTGGCTGGCTGATCTTTCCTGGGCAAAGCTGCTCCTGGGATGGGAGCTTTGTGTCTGCAGGAACAGACCATCATCTAGATTCAGACATGCCAAACACCCTCCTGCGCCTACAGACGGCTCTGCTGGCATTGCACCGTGCCAACTGCACAATACTTCGTCCAGCTTCAAGAAGAAACAACTCCAAAGCCCCTGGAAGCCAGCAGAAACCCTCCCACTAAAACGAACTGACTCTGCATCAAGGCTCTAGATGACTCTGAAGCCCTCTGAGAGCACAGGCCAAGCCACATCTACGCTCCAGCCTCCCTGTGCCAGCGCTCCAGCATGACACAGGCTCAGCGCAGGACTACTGCTCAGCCCTGCACTGTTTGCCAGTTTACCACCAGAAGAAACTCTAGCATACAGAGACAGGATTACAGAATCACAGAATTGTTTTGGTTGGAAGAGGTCTTCAAGTTCATCAAATCCAATCATTCCCCCAGTGCTGCCAGGGCACCACTAACCCCTGGCCCTCAGCACCACATCTCCATGGCTTGGAAACCCCTCCGGGGATGGGGACTCCACCACTGCCCTGCCCAGCCTGGCACAGCCCTTCACAACCCTTGCCAGCAAGAAATTGTTCCTCAGCTCCAACCTCAACCTCCCCTGGTGCAACCTGAGGCCGTTTCCTCTTGTCCTGTCACTTGTTCCTTGGGAGAAGAGCCCGACCCCACCTGGCTCCAACCTCCTGTCAGGGAGTTGTGGAGAGCCAGAAGGTCTTCCCTGAGCCTCCTTTTCTCCAGGCTCAACCACCCCAGGTCCCTCAGCCACTTCTCACCAGACCTGTGCACCACAGTATTCAAATAGCTGCTCTCCCACTGCCTGGGTACAGGACGAAGGAGTGAAGTTCTGCTGCCTCATGGCAAAGAACCTCTCTGTTCTAGCGGCCCTTCCACCCCATGTCCTCACATCTCCTCCCACCACAGCACATTCATGCACTCCCTATAGAAATAGTTCCTTTGTACAGCAGAGAACAAATCCCAGAGTGTGATCTGCAGGGGAAGGTTCCCATGGGGACCTCTCAGTATCACCCCGTGTGAGTTTGGGTGACCATGACATCCTGAGGATTTCACAGTTTCTCTGCCTTCCAGCGTTTTTAACTTCTTCATCCCAGTGACCGTGTGCTCCGCGCCCTGACCACAGAGATGGGAAACGGTCCCGGGGCTACAATTACACACGGTTCAGAGCACTCGCAGGAGGCCCGTGAGGTGTGAACGCTGCAGACAATTGTGGTCTCGGGGTTGCTCCACATCTGCCCGCTCTCCTCCCCCCGGGGACTCTGCAGCCGAAGCACTCACCAGCAGGCTGGCCAAAAGGAGTGCAGGGAGCAGAGCCAGGAGCACACTCTGACTGTCCACTATTAATGCTACCGTGTTTCATAGAGTCATGGAACGGTTTGGGTTGGAAGGGACCTCAGGGATCATCTGGCTCCAACCCCCTGCCGTGGCAGGGACACCTCCCACTAGAGCAGGTTGCTCAAGGGCCTGTCCAACCCGGCCTTGAACACCTCCAGGGATGGAGCATGGGGGGAGGCAGCAGACAACCAGGAGGGCAGAATCAGCATCTGGAGCCATTCAATCTGAAATTAATTACGCGCATTATATAACGAGAAGAGCTTAGCTAGAGGAGTGTCATGGCTGAACGCGGGAGGCAGGCAGCGTGACCACAGCCTTGAGCGCGCTCTGGCTCTGCACTAACGCTCCCCATCACCGCGCCGCGGCTCAGCTGCTCTATCTGGCGACCAAAATAGTTCAAGTTTTGGACAAAGATAGATTGAGGTCCGCAGCATCAGCTCTTTCCCCTGGTTAAGCTGCAGCCGGAGCACCCGGCAGCAACCTGTGACACCGAGACCGAACGCGCCAGTCCGAGCAGAGCTCTGAGCTCCACGCGAGCGACGCGTCACCTCGGGCTGACACAGCCGCACAATGGCTGACCTCGGAAGAGGGTGAACTAGCTCGCAGAGGTGGGCACATGGAGAGCTGGAAGTACCATCCTCCACAGATACACACGGTAAAAAGCCTCAGGGACAATTTTGTGTCAGTTTCTGAGGCTTGATTAACTGCCTTAGTTCCACCTGATTAACGGCTTTCGAATCCCAGGAGACCCAAGTCTCTGCACACATCGTATGGCTGGACTGCATTTCAAAAACACTTCCTCCAAAGACCCCTCCAAGAGGGGTCTGGCCAGGTTGCATCAATGGGCCAAGGCCAATGGGATGACGTTCAACACAGCCAAGGGCCAGGTCCTGCGCTTGCCTCAAATCCTGGTTCAGGTTTGGGCCCCTCACTCCAAGAAGGACCTTGAGGGGCTGGAGCGTGGCCAGAGAAGGGCAACAAAGCTGGGGAAGGGTCTAGAGCAGGAGTGTGGTGAGGAGCAGCTGAGGGACCTGGGGGTGTTGAGCCTGGAGAGAAGGAGGCTCAGGGGAGACCTTCTGGCTCTCAACAACTCCCTGACAGGAGGTTGGAGCCAGGTGGGGTTGGGCTCTTCTCCCAAGGAAGAAGTGACAGGACAAGAGGAAATGGCTCAGGTTGAACCAGGAGAGGTTTAGGTTGGACATTACATTAGGACAAATGTCTTCCCTGCAAGGGCTGTGAAGGGCTGTCCCAGGGCAGTGGTGGAGTCCCCATCCCTGGAGGGGTCTCCAAGCCGTGGAGATGTGGTGCTGAGGGACATGGTTTAGCGGTACCCTGGCAGTGCTGGGGGAACGGTTGGACTTGATGATGGTCTTCCAACCAAAATGATTCTATAATTCCATGGTTCTAAGCTGCTTAATAGCCACAGCCACTGCTGCCCCTGACATTCCCTAAAACCCTTTGACTTCCTTGTCCTCCCAGAGGCACATCAGGAGGGGGATCTTCCTCCTGTCTCACCCCTGTACAAGAGATTTACATTACAGAGCAGAACAAATGGTGGAAGGAAACGATAAAATGATCAAAACTCTACTGAAGGGTTAGCAAACCCCTGCTGATGAGAGCTGCTGTCCATATGTGCAGTAATATCACACCCAACTTCATTCTCTTCAGTGATCACTAGCAGATGCTCCCAAGAGGTCAGCAGTGAGGAGAAGCCCAGGAGCATATTTCAGCCTCGCAGCCTAAAACGGTGGCCAAAATGCAAATAGAAAGAGAAGAACATGAAAAGAAAGAAAGGAGCATTGGCCTCATCACCTTGTATGACTTGCTCCACCCACATGTGTTCTCCAAATGAAAAATGCTGGTTTCAGAGCTCATGGGAACAGTGGGGATGTTGAACATTTGGACTTCTTATAAAGAAAACCAAATTAACATGTTGACGGAGTACGAAGTGGTTAAGTACGCATGCACCTATAGAAGATGTCAGTAAAACCCTGGTAGCAGAATCATTCATCACTTGTCAAAGGTTAACACGGGAGAGCCTCCAGTCAGAACGGCAGGATTTTATGCAGCACAAGGTCCATAATGGATAAAAAATTCATCTCGTTGCTGCCCTTGTTAATAGGATGCGAGAAGTGTGCATCTCCAGGATCTATAAATAAACTACCAAGGCTGACTTGCTTCTACTGTACTTAATGGTAGGAAATTGCATAAAACAGTTGCTCCGGCAGGCAGTGACCTTGAGAGGCTGATGTGAAGAGAATACATACGGGGTGATTGTGCTCTCCTGAGGTGGGCTTCCGAGGGAGGTTATCGCAGCAAATGTGCCGCAGAGCCGCAATTTTCCGGTCGGTATTACGGCAAGTCAGAATGTAGCTCACAAAAACTGAGCTGAATTACACACGGGTCGGATTATTTGTTTTTATTTAAATTTACACAGAAAATGAGTGCCGCAAGGATCAATAGAGTTTGCATTCTCAGAGCAAAACACAAAACCTGGCTCTGAGGAAACAACTGCCGAACTTCACTGGGCACCTACTCTCACACTTAGTTATTTGCACCATTTTCCACTAAATGCCTCAGGGCTTTTGCTCTCACCTGAAGCAAGGCGAGGGGCAGAGAGCTCCTGCTGCCAGCCAGGCTCCCCTCCACAGGTTGGGGCACTCCCTGGACTCTCCCCTCTGCCCACACACAAATCCCACCGCACCTGGGAGAAGAGCTTTGGGTTGGAGTGTCCTGGGTGCTCCCTGGGACAGACCCACACAGCCCGTGCCCAGCCCTGCTACCTGGAGGGAGAACATCTGATAAAAAGATGATTCCATCACATCAAGGAAGTCACTTGGTATTTCCCATGGTAGTCACTGGACTTGTTTTTACTGGTCTTGTTTTCATTGCTCATTCCTTGGACAAGCTCTTGGCACCTCAGTTCACATTTTCTGTGCTAGGTAAGTCCCAAGATGATCTTTTTGGAACATTTCCACGGCAATAAGTAGGCTCCTTATAACGAAAAAGTGTTGCTCTGTCTGTCTTGAATTCATTGTGTAGCAGGGTGTGTGGGGCAGAGGAAAATCTGCTCAGCGTTGGAAAGTAGCAGTTAACAAATGTATAAAATCACAGAATCATCCTGGTTGGAAGACACCCTGAGGCTCATCAAGTCCAACCGTTCCCCCAGCACTGCCAGGACACCACTAACCCATGGCCCTCAGCACCACATCTCCACAGCTTGGAAACCCCTCCAGGGATGGGGACTCCACCACTGCCCTGCCCAGCCTGGCACAGCCCTTCACAACCCTTGCCAGCAAGAAATTGTTCCTCGTGTCCAACCTCAACCTCTCCTTGCACAACTTGAGGCTGTTTCCTCTCATCCTACCACTTGTCCCCTGGGAGAAGACTGACCCCTCCATACATTTTGGTGGGTTCCAGCAGGGGTGGACAGTGAATGAATGCTGTTATGCTGCACCCATTGCAAGATCCAGGGTCTCAGTTTTGCTAAAACGCAAACCAGAAAACCACAGGAACACCAGCCACAGCGGAAAGAGCTGGGACCGTGAAATGTCACTGCCTCCTGGAATCCAGGGAGAAAGTTAAAAATTGCACCTCCTCTCTGCTGGCTCCCCAAACTTCGCCGGGAGTCTGCAGGTCAAGTGAGGTTCCTGTTGACTCATGGATCTGCAGGGAACCATGACTGCAAGTCAGATTCTGCTGGTTCACAAGCAGATCCTCAGCAGCCTTTGGAGACACCAGAGGAAGCTGACACAACACCTATTCTCCATGGTTTGCTCTAGAAACGCCATTTCCATCTGCCTTCTGCCCAGCCACTTCTTAGAAAACACTAACCACCAACTCTTTCTGCTGCTCCTGCAACAGGAATGTCACACATCAGCAGGGAAACGGCACTCTGCAGACATCCAAAAAGATAAAGCTGCTCTTCCCCCGAAGCCGACTGCTGACTGCAGCAGTGCCTGCAGGTGCCTGCAGTTAGTCACAGGCTCCTGGGAGGGGATCTGGTGAGCTCGGGGTATCAGCTAATTTGGGAACGCCAGCTCCAATTCAACCCCCGTCTCCTAAACTCAGCAAGACAAACGCTAACCCTGTGCTGAACCTTATCCCTTTAATTTGCAGTGAAACCGGAATGCTCAATGTACTTTGCAACGGCCGGGAAGAGAAGCATTTTAATGCCTGTGGATGTAAAGTTAAGTTCCCCAGCCATGTGGATGCCCAGGGACTGACGGCCAACATGAAGACGGTCAGTGTGGCATGTGGGACAGGCAGGAATTTGGGCTGCCACTGGATCAGGGGATGACTTCGGGGTGGTCACTCTTGTAAGGCAGCTAGGCTCCTCTTCTCAAAGGTACTAGATAAAAGGGTTAGTGATGTCGCACTCGTAGCATGCTGTGAGCTGCAGATGGCACGTACCGCGCACGCTCAGGTACCAGTATTACAGGGCTCTTCCAGCAATAATCTGGACATGCCACCGTGCCATTGCCAAAATCATTCCTCCTTTCCCAGGCAACGTGGATCTCACTGAGGCAGAAATGACTGTCCTCTCACAGGTTAGACCTACTACAGGCTTTTCACCATCATCCTGCTTCTTTCTGATCCTTGTGCAAATTAAATTCATTTTCAATGTGAATTTCACTGCTTCTTATCACAGAATCACCAACTGGTTTGGGTGGGAAGGGACCTTTAAAGCCCATCTCATCCAACCCCCCTGCAGGGAGCAGGGACATCTGCAACTAGAGCAGGTTGCTCAGAGCCCCGGCCAACCTCACCTGCAATGGTGCCAGGGATGGGGCAGCCACCACCTCTATGGGCGACCTGCGCCAGGCTCTCACCACCCTCAGCATAAACCTTTGAACAACACCACTATTTTTTCTCGGTGGTAACAAAGTGAGTTCTTTACCTTGCTCCCCTCAGGGGGAGCAGTCAGCAAGGGCAGCACCTCAGCTCCCACAAAAATGTTTTCCCCACCGATGGCACACAACTCTTCAGCAGTGCAGCACTTCCAAGCTGTCATTTTGTCACACTGCTCTGCTAATTACTTCATAATTCCTTATTTGCAGGAGGTAGAAATTGAATATCAAGTGAAATTCACTTTGTCTCCCATATAGTGGGCAAATAAAACTCTGCTTGGCTTACTGTGATTTCACGACACACAGCATGAGCTGCTGAAAAAGCCCTCAGTAATGTTACTTATCACTGCCAGGGAGTGCTGGACTCCTCTGCTGAGCGCTGTTACGGCCCAGACTGTAGAGAGGCTCCAAAACACACGGCTAGGAACACGGAGTCTTTGTGCCTGGAAGACCACAGAAGTCACTTCCAGGCTGAAGAGTCCCACACTGCTCTCTCTCGGCTCTTCTCTCTCCACACCTTGACTATGCCCATGTCTCTGCCTTCACAATAACTGTTTTCACAGCTGTTTCCCAGTCTGAAGTGATACACATGCTTGTGATACTCTGATTATTTCCTGCAGGTATCCCAAATGATTTAGGGAGAGAGGATGCACTGAGATGAGGAGCACAGAGGGAGGAAGCAATCTCCTTATCATGCCAGATGCCACTGAGAATAAAAACCCTGGAAGAAGCAGCATCAGCAGCAGCTTAGGCGATGCTGTTTGTGCACACCTGCCAGCGCTGGGGAACACAGGACAGTGAAGGGTGGCTTGTCCTGCTGAGGGAAGAGCAAGAAGAGTTGACACAAGCTCCTGTGGAACTTTAAATCAGTCCCTTCCCATTTCAAGAACCGCTCCGTGTCCTCTGGAGCGGCGCTCAGCCTGGTTCAAACACACAGTTCAAACACGCCGTAACTCTGGCAGCCTAAGTGGAGAAAACAAAATGGAAGGAACTTATCCCATCATCATCATTTCACTCCAAAGCATGTTTACTGTCACCACAGAGATGATTCAGCTCTGAGTTCTGCAGCACCGAAGGCTGTGGACACACAAACTAAGACAGTCTCAGTGAACCAGAGTAAGGGAAGTGATTCTTGCATTCGTTTCACCGAGAGGACTGGTGCAGAGAACAAGGAGTCACCCAAAAGACACCTGCTTTTGGGCGTTCAGTGACTGCCCCTGCCTCTCTGGGCTGCTGATACATGTAGGGCACTGAATCATAAAATTGTTTTGGTTGGAGAAGAGCCTTAAGTTCATTGAGTCCAACCATTAACCCAGCACTGCCAGGTCACCACTAACCCCTGGCCCTCAGCACCACATCTCCACGGCTTGGAAACCCCTCCAGGGATGGGGACTCCACCACTGCCCTGCCCAGCCTGGCACAGCCCTTCACAGCAAGAAATTGTTCCTCACGTCCAACCTCAACCTCCTCTGGTACTTGAGGCCATTTCCTCTTGCCCTATTACTTGTTACACAAACTGTACCAAACGTGCACCAAGCATGTACCAAACTGTCTGCTCACTCTCACATGAAGTCTTGCCCTTGCAGGGAACTGTCTTGGACGTCCCAGAACTGCTCTGATGATGGTCCCATCCTTCCCCTGCTTCCAGGCTGCTCTGCTCCTAAGGACACAGGGCCACTGCTGAAAGGATGTGAAGGGGCTGTCTGGTATTTCCTATCTAATCTCTTGCCAAAAGCAAGTGAGAAAACATTCCCTATAGGCCTAGAGAGTCTGATGGGGCAGAGAAACGTCCCTCACAAAGCCAGGCAGTCCTGGTGTGAGGACACTCAGGACAGGAGAGCTGCTGCAGCTGGATGAGGTCTATGGTTCTGTGAGCGGGGACCTGCCCTGGCAGTCAGGGAAGGCCAGGCAGCGGCAGGTTCCCTCTCCAGGTCTCCCCTGCAGCACTCTCCGGTGGATGTATGCCCAAGGATGTGAGGACGTCGGTCCCAAACAGCCACTGGCACAAAACGGAGTTTGTCACCTCATCTTCCAGCCACCAGATCTCATATGAGTGGTGTTGTCATCAGAGAAAAGCCCCCAGCAGCTCCCTTTCTATGATGGCTCTAAAATGTCATTTAGCAAAGCAAATTTTAGCTCCTAAGTAACGCGAGGCCGTGTCCTTCGGAGGATCGGCACCGCTCACCGCAGCGTGACATCCCCCGGCAGCGGCCAGCCCGCATCCTGTGTTTTGGGGCTGGCAACAGGCGCATTTCTGCTTCCTCAGCTCCATTTCTATGGCTCTTTGTGTTCAAAAGGAATACCGTGAGTGCAAGCTGAGGCAAATTGAGATTTCAGGGGTTTACAAGGCAATAACTTCAGAGGAAAGCATGTACCGTGGAGCTGCAGTGCTCAGAAATCCTTCACAGCACGGAGGAAGGCAGCTCTCTCCCCAGCTTAGCTCCTAAGCCCCGAGGAAAGAGATCGTACAAGAGATGCTCTCCTCGCAGCAGGAAAACAAAGATTTGATCTGTCAGCATCTGTAACAGTCAAATGATGGTTTATGCCTTAATTTCACCAGAAGGGATCACTCGGAGTAATGGAAAGGGCACCCAGGCAAGTTTTAAGCATTTGTGAAAATGAAAAGCTGCTGTTTATTGCAAAAGACACCTCTACAAAATAAAACCACTTCCAAAAAATCAGATCATTCACCAGCTCCTAAAATAGAAACCTCAGCTCTGCAGCCGCTAAGAGACTAAAGCCTCAGAATCTCTTTTTATACCTTTTGCTAATTCTTTATAAAGGAACCAGGGGTTAATTCAACACCTTTCTACAGTCACTGTGGCCAGTGACACCACAGAATCACCAACTGGTTTGGGTGGGAAGGGACCTTTAAAGCTCATCTCATCCAACCCCCTGCAGGGAGCAGGGACATCTGCAACTAGAGCAGGTTGCTCAGAGCCCCGGCCAACCTCACTGCAATGGTGCCAGGGATGGGGCAGCCACCACCTCTCTGGGCAACCTGCGCCAGGCTCTCACCACCCTCAGCACCAACAATTTCTTCCTTCTCTCTAGTCTAAATCTCCCTCTTTTAGTTTAAACCCGTCACCCCCTGTCCTGTCCCAAGAGGCCCTGATAAAACCAATGTGGAGTCATCAAGCAAAGAGGCTGCTGAAGGTGCTCTGCTGCATGAAGCTGCTGAGCTGGGGGCAGGCAGAGGAAAGCGGAGGCTTATGTAGCACAGCAGCAGTGAGAATAGAGCCTCACGTAGCAGAAGTCTGACTGCGGAGGTCCCAGTTCAGCCCTAAGCAGGACACCGTGCGCAGTGCTTCTCTCTAACCAAACAGGGATATTTTCCACCATCCGGAGCAAACACCAGTGGCTGGCTACAACAGCAGGCTCTAACAGTCATGGTTAAATAGAATTTAGAACTCTGTGTGTTCCTCTGTGATCTACTCTAGGATCCTTCTCCAGCAGGAGAGTTGGACCAGATGATCTACAGAGGTCCCTTCTAACCCTACTGCTCTATGAAACATGAGTTACAAAGGCCTGACCAATCTCACCCCTGTGCTCTAAGGAAGTATTTCCCTGCTCAGCAGCAGCCCCACCTCAGAAATCCTTCACACGCTGTGCTGAGCCTCTCTGCCCTCCGGTGAGCTGCTCTCTTCAGCCCTGTGAGAACCTGGCACCACCCTTGTGGGTAAGACCACCAGCTCCAGCTGACCTGCCAGAGCCTTGCAGTCTGCTGTGGGTGCTACCGGGGGCACCAAGCTGTGTCTGGAACCAGCCACCCCATGGTCACAACAACCACTACCACGGCTCTGAAAGAATACAACCCAACACTGGAATGAAGACATCCAAAGGGACACCGGAGCAAGATGTACCGAGTAGCCATAGCAACCTACCATGGCCATCTATTTTCCTTCTTACTGTATTAGTGCTTCTCTGTTATGCTACTGATTTTCTATCATGTTGGATAAGCCGCAGGCCCGGCTGATCTCCAGCCAGCTGAGATGCTAACGTTCTTTGAAAATAATTTTATTAACAGGTTTTCTTCTTGTCATCTTTAAAGCGCTGCAGCAAACTTGGATTTTATCTAGAAAGGAGAGAGAAATAAAGGAAAAAGCTGCCACTAGTGGACAGAGAGCTGCTATAACCACTTTTGTATTATAGAATTCCTTTGGTTGGAAGAGGCTTTGAAGATCATCAAGTCCAACATTAACCATGTACATTCCTCCTATTCACTAGTCTTCTGTGAAAATAACTGACAGCTTCTTTGTGCCGGGATTGCTGTGACCACGAGAGCCTTGGAGACAGCAGAAATGATGGTGGAAAGACAGCAGCTGGTCATGGCACAGGACCTCCTTCGGGCAAGTCAAGGAAGGACCACAGGACTCGGCCTCTATGCCTCAGAGCAGCTCCGGAGGCAGCCAGCTCCTTCTAAGCTTCTCCCGCCGACTGCCCGGCTCTCTCCTCCTGTTTCACTTCTGGAGCACGAAGGGCTGATCGTACGAAGGTCAGCCTTGATCTGTGCATGGCAGAGAGACAAGGCGCTCTGAGACCTTCATCAAGCAAAACATGAAGGCAAGACATAAGCAGAGAAGGCCATTTTGTCACATCCTGCCTAGAACAGCACTGGGGAACACATGCTTGAGGAGAAAGTTCATTACGGGGCTGTGTATTGGGTTCGGGAGCTCGTAACTACCTTCTAACTCTTTATGACTTCAGGGGAGCCGAAGCCTGCAACTGCCTTACATGGTAACACGGGGCCCACGACGGAACAGGTGAAGATCTGCCCCCAGAGAACCACGACACTGGTGTCACCGAAAGGCCACACAACTGCTCTCTACAGAACATGCATTTTAAAAAGGCTTGTTTGCACCGTTGTCCTGACGGCTCCTCCTCCCGCCCCTGGGACATTAGTATGCCATCGTGCGGCCCGAGGCCATTTGCACAAACATGAAATATTCAATTAAGAAGACTCTGGAATATTTAATCACGCCACTGAAATGCTAAGGATCGCATTAACATTTATTATTCTCTCTAAAGGAAGGCTCTCCAGCACTCGGCCTGCTCCTGTTCTCTAATAGCTCTTTGGGGCTCCATGTGGGTTTTGGGCTCTTTCCTAAACCAATGCTAAAAGGCAGCATTAATGCAGATTAAGCTGAGTTTCATAACCACTAGAGTCACTCTCCGAGAGAGTCAAATTACAAGCTCTTGATTTAGAAATCTGAGAAACGTTTTTTTTCCATTTCCAATTAGCAGAGCTAAGATGGCAGAGGATTACACCGGCGAGTCTTTCCGTTACTGGCTTAGGCCACGACGAAGAGCTGTGAGATGCCTGTTCCAAGCAGCCAAATAATTAGATGTTACTTATTACGGAAGATACTCAACAAAGAGGAGACTTCCTCATCCCTGAGGTTTAAGCCACCAAAGAGAAGACATCAACACAGCAAGTATTTTCATTTGTATAATACAAAGAGCCATCTGCCAAAAATCAAGTGACGCAGCCCCACTGAGTGCGGGTTACTCCCCTGCTTGGATAACATGAAGAGAAGTTCCTCCGCCTCCTCCTCCAGTCCCTGACCCACTCTCCCATAGCATGAGGCTTCTCCCACAAAAGCCCCTGCTTCTGCCTCAGAGGTTTTCTGGGGGACACAAGGACATGGGCCAGTCAAGGACTCACCTTCAAAGAACACAATCAAAAGGATTGTGTTACCCAAGATATGGGCTATGTGTGGAGATCTAACATCACCCCCAAGCCCATCCAGAGTTTTATTTTCTTGGTTCTGGAGAGTCTCAACTTCTGCTGGAGCTCTGTAAGGTTCTCAGAGGAACGTCCCACCACCTCTTAGGATTGGGCCCAAGTGCTGTAGCAAAGCCTATGGTCAAGCCACCTTATCTGGACTCTGCATTGACACCGTATTTGACACGTGTGTGAAAATGGCAAAGAACACAACCCACACACAAGAAAATTCCAGAGGTCATTCTGTGAAAGCTTCAGAGCCCAGCTCCCCTCCGTCATTTGGGAAAGAAGTTGGACTAGATGATTTTTGTATATCTCTTCTGACCAAAATAGTCTATTCTATTCAGTTGGAAGTGAAAGGTATTACAGATGACTATAAATTACCTTTCTTGGAACAAACCCCAGATCTTCCTAGCAACAGCAGGGCCCAGATAGCACACTCAATGTGTATCTTCACCAAAGAATCACCAAATTAAAAACTGGCAATAATATTTCAACCTTGGCCTTGATAAAAAATAAGTGTGTCAAAGAAAGGCCTGAGACAAGTGAAGCATCATGGGCTTCATTCTAAATAAAAGGTCTTGATTTCACCAGTTTCTTAGGAAAGGAGCAAACTGAGGAGTTGGCACCCATCGGTGAGATGAAAGTCTGAAGATGTTGGAGCTCCTAATCCAGCAAGTGGAAAAAACAAGGAGGGTTACTGATATGAACCAGCCTCTTCAGAAAGGAGAGTGGGAACAGGGCATCTGCAATTGCTGCTTTGAAAATGGGTGGAAAACATGGAGCACCTGACGTCTTAGAGGGCATATAGGGAAACGTTACAACTGTCTGAAATGAAGAGGTTTAGACACTGCAAACGGCAGAAACCCATCAGCAAACATCCGATGAAGCACAGAACCAACCTGAGATGGGGAAAGGCTCAGGACCAGCCCTGGCCACGTTCCCACGTTGATGCCAAGCTCCATCTTCTAACCCGCAGGCTTTTGCAGGAGTTATTAGCTCTGGGAGCTGTGCCACTCCGCATCTGTCACCCGGCCAGCCAGAGTCCTGCTGGAGGAGAGACCGCTGCTCCGCGCTCACAGCACGGCCCAAGCACGTCCTCAAAGAGCGTGGCTTATTTCAGCCAGGAGAAAAACCCAAAAGGCTGTAAGAGGGCACTTTTCCTCCGTGTAGCCAGGGATACAAACACCCGCGAGGGAGAAGAGTTGGTAAAACTAGAAGGCAGAACTGCTTGCACCACAGTAAATGGTAGAAAATAGCCCCAGATCCAGGCTGGGGATCTGAAGATTGGTAACCCTGATGGCAGCGAAATGCTGCTCCCTCAGCAGCAGGAGAGGCAGAAAGCCTCTCCTCGCTCTGAGCTGCAGCTGGCTCAGCCCGCGGGGATGGGTGCGTGCGATGGGCTGCTTACAAACGCGGGCCAGGACACGCAAGCCAGCGTCTGACGGCAGTCCTAGCGCCGGAGAGGCCTGGCTGGAGGCCAGCTCAGGAGGCGGTTGCCTGCTTACAGGTGGTCCCGCGTTGGCAGAACTGCTCATCCAGCGCAAGCCAGGCACCTGCCACCACCTCCGTGCAGAACTCGAGCAGCGATTCAAGCTCACTGTCAGGAGTCTGAGCTGCTTTCTGGATCACCAAACAGCTCTCCGCACTTCTGCTGTGAACACAGTTATTGATTGAAAAGGTTTCTCCACTGCCTCCCACTTTTGTGCCAAGCATCCCCCAACATTTATGGGCAATTCTGTTCTGGAAGGGGCATGGAAGAACTAAAACTCAGTAGAAAAGCAGTTACATGGGGAAAAGAGAGTGAGGAGAGACACCTTGTAACCCTGGCCCTGCTGCTAGGCTGCCAGCTGACCCTGGGCATGTGCTTCTGCTGCTCCCGCTCGGCCAGAGCTCCTCATACCCCAGGGGTCAATACTTCGGCCAATACTGCTGATCATCTTCACTAATGACCTGGATGATGGCACAGAGCAGTCTCAGCAAGCTTGCCAGAAGGGTTGTCAAGGCCTGGCCCAAGCCACCCAGGGCAGTGGTGGAATCCCCATCCCTGGAGAGATTTCCAAGTTGTGGAGATGTGGTGCTGAGGGACAGGGGTTAGTGGTGACCTGGCAGCGCTGGGGGATGGTTGGACTAGATCTTAAAGGTCTTTTCCAACCTAAAGGATTCTCGGATACAAAATTGCAAAGGGTAACTGACAGACCAGGTGGGCGTGCTGCCATTGAGGCAGGGTGGAGAAATGGGCTGAGAAGAACCTCACGGAGGTCAACAAAGAGAAAAGCAAAGTCCTGTAACTGGGGATGAATAACGCCATGCACCAATATACGGTGATGGCCAACTGGCTGGAAAGCATTTGGCAGAGAAGGACCTGGGCGTCCCGGTGTACAACTTGAACAGGACCCAGCAGCATGGCAAAGATGTCCACCAGCCTCCTGGGCTGCATCAGGCAGAGGTGGACAAGTTGAAATACATGAAATGCCATGCAAACATAAAAACCACTTTTAAGAGCAAGTACTGGAACAGGTTGAGCAGACATTCTGGAACGTCCACCTGGACACAACCCAGAGCAGCCTGCTGGAGCTGATCCTGCTTTGAGCAGGAACATCTGCAGACATCCCCCCACCTCAGTCCCTCTAATTTATCCAGGGCACAGCTCTAATGCACACTACAAAGTGGACTGCCCAGCAAGGCATCTCCAACACACACTGTAGCTGCTCAGAAGAGTTCACCTTCCTGCGTGGAGATGCTGCACAGCTTTTTGCAGGAAATCAGAAAAAAGATGGAAATTTGGAAGCCTTGAGTGTGCTTTGGACCTAAGCTGCACTGTATGAGCTGGGACCTGAAAGATATTCCTTCCCGGGCAGCTGCCCGAGCAAGGCAGTGCGTTTGGCAGACATTCAAGGGACTTGTAAAAGGTTGTACTAAAAAATGGCAACACCAGTCTGAAATTGTTTTGAAGTGCTCACCAATGAATAACCCGCAGGTAGATATCTACTTCACTAATGGCTTCATAATTTGTGTTGTGTTAAGAACAAGCATTAGCATGGCTGAAGATTCCTGCGCTCTGCAAGATCAAAACGTCTCCTAAGGGACAAACCCAGGAAGCAGCACAGAACACACCCCTCAGACAAAGCGCGCATCACTTGGCCCCTCTAGCACACAGCACGGGCGGATTTTAACAGCCACTGTTAACATCCATCAATACCAACACCATTGCCAGCTGATATTGTTTAGATCACTTACATATACTTTACAAGCACCAGACTGTCCAAGCACTCTGCCTTTACTTTTAAGTTGTTTAGCACATGCTTTTGGCAGAGGTCCCTGGAGGTCAGCCTGGAGCAGAACCCGAGGAAGGAGAACTTCTCCATCCCTCCTGTGCAGCAAAGACCCATGGTGAGCTCCTGCGAGCGCCAGGACTGGCAGAGGACAGCACAGGAGGTGAATGGGCTGAATTCCCCCACTGCAGCCATGCCGGGGGTCACTGAGGAGAGGCTGCTCCTACTCCTCAGCTAAGAGGGACTCAGCTGCTGGTTATAGGGAAGGGGACACACACTCCAACTCATCCAGCGCCGAGGTGGAGCCTCATGGAGTGCAGGAGTCATAGAACCATTTTGGTTGGAAAAGACCTTTACAATCGAGTCCAACCATCAACCAAACCCTGCCAGGTCACCACTAAACCACGTTCCTCAGCACCACATCTGCACAGAGTCATGAAGGTTTGTTCTGCATCTTCTTTCCACGCCAATGCAAAGAAGCTTTTCCTGTGCCCAGAGCTCTCACTCCACAGCCCATGGTCACTCACTGGGACAGGCTGTGCCACTGTGGCATCATCTCACCTGTCAGGGCACTGATGCCAAGCTCCAACCAGTGTGCTGCTTCCTAGTAACAGGCATGATCCATCTGCCTCTCCTAACTCCAAATGAGACGTGCTTCCTCATGGAAGGTTCTTTCAAGTGATCGCTTACAAAGTACACACAATGGGAAGGAAAGTGAAAATAAACTCTTCCCAGTAAGGGGAGGGCCAAGAAAGATGGTTTGAAACATTACCAGGGAAGTCAGCGCAAAGCTTCCATCCTTACTGGGAATGGATAGGGCAGCTGCTACTGGTGGAGAGAGCACTCAACAAACCTTTATTTTGTGTGCTTGTAACTATACCGAGCAGGGTATTCACTCTGCAGTAATAACAAAACATTTTCTATTCAACAGTGGCTGTTCAACAACCCAGATTATTAACCGACCACAAAGCTAATCACTGAATTCTGCACAAACTGATCAACCTGCTCGAGCTGAAGGTGATCCTGTCCATGGCAGGGGAGGTGGGACTAGATGATTGTTAAGGTCCCCTCCAACCCAAACCATTCTGTGAGTCTATGAATTAAGAAACTATAAAGGCTTTTTTGTGAGCAGGTTTTAAAGCAGTTCCTTGGCTAATTCCATAAACATTTACCAAACCTTGGTACCCTCAGGGAAGGGCAGAAGAACGCAGGCCTGGAAGAGCAGACAGCTGGAATCATGGACTGAAAGGAGTGAGCTGGATGCTCCCAGAAGTTCCGGAATGGTTAACGTGACAGATCAGAGGCAGGATGAGGCGGGCTGACCGTGATGGAGTTTGGATGGTAGCAATAGTTACCTGGATGTTGCAAAATCCATTGGATTTTATCAAAACTCAACTTGAATAAGCCAAATACCTTACAGAAACATCTTACTCCAGAACCACAATTATTAACCAAACCGGACATTCTCCTGTCACACCTGAGGAGACAAAGACACTCCCAGTCAGGACACAAAATTCCTGCTGCTCCTGCGCAAGGGAAGCACTGACCTGCTCAGAGAGAGCCCAGCACAGCTCGAATCATCCGCTCCAAACACACCAACTTGGAGACAAACCGGGCTGGAAGCAGGAGCAGCGACACGGCTTAGTGCTTCTACCTGAGACAAACTGGGACTGCTCTCTGGAGATGCACCCGGGAGAAAACAACAGGGGAGAACTCAGCAAGCTGAAGGGCAGGGCCAGCACAGGAACACAGAGCTGGAAATCAGCACTGCATACATCCGTACTGGGAACAAGGTGGCAGCATCTAATCACCAGAGGAGGAATTTTGAGGAACGCACAGCATAGCAACAGGAAAAATCAGCAACTAGTGAAAAAACGAGTTCATCTTGTGACAACAGGGAGATGGGACTGAAAGGAACTATTCAGGAGCCCTTCATGGTGCATGTTCCTAAGGGAAGGATACGGTGGATGCCAAGGGAAGGTGCTAAAGGGTATAATCTAGCAACCTCGGATGCAGAGGCAGGAGAACTGAGACTAGGGGAAGGACTGGCACTGCCTGTGTGTTCACCACTGGAGACCCAGGAGTCAAGATCCCAGTGACCTCTGTAAAAGCAACAGGATGATCTGAAAACTGGAAAACTTGCCGTGCATGGGGAGATGAGAGACGCTGTTCCTGTCTCATTTAATGGTAGAAGGATGTGACCCCTGCACCATCTGCAGGGCTGGGGGTTTCTGTTCCTCATTCCAGCTGAGACAGGAACTGTCTGGAACCCAAAGTGAAGCAATTTCAGGTAGGAGGTAAAGTACACAGTTTTAACACTGAGCTGACAGTCACTGGAACACCTTAGTAAGGACTGTGGTTCGTCTCCCAATCAGATCAGACAGGGTTCCACGGAAGGTGCTGAGCTCTCCTACACGGGTCCAACTAACCGGAAGAGGAATTTGTGTCCTGTGTGACAGCAAAATTCAGAGTGCAGAGGCAAAATACTTGCCTTTTGCCTGGTGATCTGCGAGAACGGGTGTCACCAGCGGCAGAGTGGAGCGCAGAGAGCAGGCTCAGATTCCACCGTTTGAGACAAGCTCAGCACAGCTGTGCACCACACCACACATTTCCCTGGGCCCTTCCTCGTTCTTGTGTTTAAGAACCACAGATGGGGGCACGTTTAAACGCTAAACATTGTAAGCGTTATGAATAACTAGGGTTTTAGCAGAAGGACATGTTAGGCAGAGCTGTGTGCTGGCCAGATCCCTGCTCCAGAGGCAGGCGAAGCACAGAAGGCAGCTCCTGCCATCTCGTGGACACGGGGCCTTCACTGTGCTGCTCCCATCCCACAGCAGCCCAGCATGAACAAGGTGCAGTCCTTTGCTTCTTCCGCACCTCCTTTCATGGGAATGCTTGTCGGGTCTTTCCACCAGGATAGAGAAGAAAATATTGTTTCACCTGAGGAAGCCCCCAACCAGTGCACATACCATGTATTTCATCAGGGAGAAACGCACAATCTGTTCATGGATTTGGAGAGAATTCACAGCCCAGTGAGGCTTGGAAGGACATAGAACAATAGAATCTTTGGGTGGGAAAAGACCTTGAAGGTCATTGAGTGCACCCGTTAACCCAGCACTGCCAGAGCACCACTAACCCATGGCCCTCAGCACCACATCTCCACGGCTTGGAAACCCCTCCAGGGATGGGGACTCCACCACTGCCCTGCCCAGCCTGGCACAGCCACAACCCTTGCAGGGAAGACATTGTTCCTCAGCTCCAACCTAAACCTCCCCTGGTGCAACTTGAGGCCATTTTCTCTTGTCCTGTCCTTGTTCTCCCAAGGGGGAGAAGAGCCCGACCCCACCTGGCTCCAACCTCCTGTCAGGGAGTTGTGCAGAGCCAGAAGGTCTCCCCTGAGCCTCCTTTTCTCCAGGCTCAACACCCCCAGGTCCCTCAGCTGCTCCTCACCACACTCCTGCTCTAGACCCTTCCCCAGCTTCGTTGCCCTTCTCTGGACACGCTCCAGCCCCTCAAGGTCCTTCCTGGAGTGAGGCCCAAAACTGTCCCCAGGATCCGAGGGGCAGCCTCGCCAGTGCCCAGTCCAGAGGGACGATCCCTGCCCTGGTCCTCCTGGCCACACTAGTGCTGACACAAGCCAGGATGCTGGTGGCCTTCTAGGCCACCTGGGCACATGCTGGCTCATCTCCAGCCGGCTGTCAACCAACCCCCCCAGGAACTTTCCAACTGCTCTTTCCCCAGCCTGGAGCATTGCAGGGGGTTGTTGTGACCCAAGGGCAGGACCACAGCCCTTGACCTAGTTGAACCTCATCCTCTTGGCCTCAGCCCATCAGTCCAGCCTGGCCAGACCCCTCTGTAGAGCCTCCAACTCTCCAGGAGACCAATGCTCCTTCCCAACTTGGTGCTACCTGCAAAGTGACTGAGGGTGCCCTTGATGCCCTCATCCAGATTGTTGATAAAGATATTAAAGAAAAGGTGGCCCAGCTCTGAGCCCTGGGGAACGAGCCATTTATCTAACGCCAGGAGTTTCTCTATGCCAGTACTTGGATTTCATGGCTGATCCCTAGAGCTCAGCTATTTTTGCCTCTACACCTAAGATAGTGGGACAGCTTATGAGAAAATCCAATTTTGAAAGGTTTTATGAAGTAGATAATCTCTAAGCAATAAAATATCTTAAAGACTCTTATACCTTACTTATGCAAAATATTACAAAGGTCAAACAAACTGTCATTTCTTACCACTCAAATGTAGCTTTGTAAAATAAATTATGAAGCAGCTCCTTTCAGAGTTTAAAACAAGTATCGTGATGTTGTTTGATTAACAGCACTAATTTGGTTTTAAACTTCTAAAAATCTGCTTAGCCAAATTAGCACTTTAGCAGCTTAATACTGTGTCTGAAGACAATGAGCTCGTTAATGGGATCTCAACACACCAAACAGAACCGGATCAGAGTCCATACTGGATACTTTTCTATCAAGGCAATAAATAGGCCTTGGAAATTGTAATGAGCATTCTTAACAAAAGCAATTTTAGGCTTTAAGGGGTTTTGCTTCTCCCGTAGGAAGTTAGAAACTGCCACGCTACCAAGTATCCCCCTTGAGAGTCTGCTCCTAAGTCACTAAACCTGGAGCTCTCAGAGTTAGCCGGGGTTGAATCACAGCGCATCTTCACAGGTCTGTAAACATTCTCACCTTCCTTCTCCTTTCCATCTTCTCAACACCACTTGAGCTAGAATCCACTCATCCTCCAGGAACTCTCTCTCTGCTGTCTGCCGCAGTCTTCTGTCAGCATCCCACCAGCTCTAGCACAGCTCCTGAGGAGCATCAGGCTCACTGATAAGCCCAAATTCAGCTGTCATCTCTGGGGTGCTGCCTTGCCGACCAGACACTAGGTAGGGTGGGCATCCACTACCAGGACAAATGGATCAGAGGCGGGTCTTTTCCCCCATCTAGTCACTATGTTTTCCATCCAGACTTGAGCTTCTCCATGAACTGTGACTGGCACAAGCCAATGAACACAGAAGTCTCTGGCCAGGAGCACGGGGTGAGCAGCAACATGGAAGGAAAAGCAACATGGCTGTAGAGACCCTGCACACCAGCAGAGCTTGTTTCCCTGGGAAACCAGCCAGAACCCATTCAGTCTAGACCATGGGGAAGCTGAAAACACTGCTCACCACCCTGAGCAACACTGCCTCATTGCTTTCCTCAACTCCATCCCATCCACCTGCTATGTCCTGCCTTACGCATGGTTACCTGCCTCTGGAGCACTCCCACACAGCGCCTGGCACGAGCAGTCCATGACTGCGTGTTATAAACAGAATTATAACAACAGAACAAGTATGCTCTGGCATTTCTGACGAGACATTCTCTCCTAACCCTGGCTTGCCGAGCAAGTGTCCTGAAACAAGAGTACTTACATGTTTTACAGCTCATCAGCTTATCAGTCATGTAATGTCAGCCATGCTGAGCCCTCCTCTGGAGGACACATTTGTTCCTCTATCAGCATTCCTGGGATGATTCAGAGAGAACTAGTGAAGTGACATGTACCTAGCAAGTAAAACCACGAAGTACAACAGCCTGGTGAAAGCAAACCCACGGCTAAGGCAGAAAGCCGCTATCTCAGCACGACCCTGCCATCAGGTCAGTCTGTACTGGAGCCTGGCTCTCAGATCCATGAACTGGTGGTCCTGTCGGTGCAAGC
The DNA here is from genome assembly GCA_013400335.1 of Eurystomus gularis. Classification (NCBI taxonomy): domain Eukaryota; kingdom Metazoa; phylum Chordata; class Aves; order Coraciiformes; family Coraciidae; genus Eurystomus; species Eurystomus gularis. The sequence goes on along the minus strand of VZZY01003397.1, from coordinate 46,196 downwards.
CAAGGCCAGTAACGCGGCTATAAAAGCTCCAAGGCAGGAGCACAGGCTTCTGCTCGCAGTGGGAAAGAGAACCAACGTCTGTAAGAGGAAGTGTTGATGGGAAAGGTGAGAAAGGGTGAAAGACTGAAGAAATCCAAACAAATTATCCTATCAATGAAGGAACATGCCATGGCACCAAACAGAAACAGAACCCTGATACCACAGTGAGAACTGCTGCGTTCAAGTTAGGTCCCAGTGGTGGGCAAATCAGTGAAGTGATAGGTCATTCCCTGCACCACCAGTTCCCTCTGACCTCTAAAAATAAAGCAGGAAATAGGAGGGGAAAAGGCAGAGAAAGAACAAAGCTGAAAGGTACTGAGGAGAGGGGCAAGTCTGTACCATGAGGGAATACACAGGCAGAGCTCTCTGACCTTTGCTGTGCACCACAGAGGGATCACCCACAGAGCCCCTCCTGCACCTTGCCTTCTGCATGCCCCACTGCCGCCCCCCATCACCTTCCTCCTGCTCCTTCAGCTCTTCTCTACCCTGAGACCTGCTGCACGGCGCACATTAGCGGAACACAGCAAGAGAGCACCATCAGCCCCAGTGAGCCCGCGACTCCCCGTTCTGGAGAAGCAGCTGAGCTCGGGAGCAGGCTTGTCCCGAGGCAGGGAAATGGGACGCTCCCAAGCACCGGCTGTCACAGCCAATACCTGCAGGCCCAGAGCATCCAGCTCCGCTGCCCTGCTTCCCAACACCATCATCAGAAAGCTGCAAGTCTTTTAATCTTCTCTTTTCATCGTTTTTAAGTGCCTGTTTCATCGCAGCCCTGAAAGGTAAATTACCACTGGAAATTTAACCAGAACCAAGCCCACCCTCCTGCTAAGGGCACGGCTTCTACAAATACCCTTGCTCAGAGGAAGGAAGAATAATTTGGCATGTCCGAAGGCTGACTGCATTTCTGCTCCCATCTCTTTGCAGACCACTCTGTCAAGTCCCATCTTTCTTCTGTATCTCAGTTGCAGCCCAGCTCTTCTCCACTTTTTTCAGGCAGTATCAAGCCATCACTTGGAGGCGTGGCCTTGAGCTAAAGGACTTGCTCTTTCCACCTCCAGATGTATCTGCTCTCCCACAGAACTCTCCCACATACACAGCTGCTGTTCCAACCACACGCAACACCTCAACTCACACCGCCCCGTGAAAACCAAGTTCAGTCTTTTTAGCTTAACTGTACTTAGGCTGGATTATCCTTTCATTTCTACATAATCAACCTGTTCTCTCCTCTATGGAGAAAAGAAGCAGGAAACAAGCTTAAAAATTACTCAAGAAATACAATTTAGGAAGCTCCACTGGAGTCTTTTAACTTGTATAACAGGGGACTTGCTTTGCCCTGTTAGTTGTAGATGCTCATACTTGTTATAAACTTATCTAAACATCCCCCAAAACCTCACAAACCTCCTTTACCATGAAGAAGGAACTACCACCCAACTTTCTATGGATCCTGCTTTTTTCTGAAAGGAAGAAAAAGTATCACAGCTTCTGCAAGTAACTGGAGCTAAACAGTCTTTGCTTTCGATTACTTAGGCAAAAGTTGATCTGATAAGTATTTAAGAAACTATGGTAGCAGTAAGATACCACTAGAGATAAGGGATAAATTGTGGGGTTTTTGCTGTTTAAGGGGAGCTGACCCACTCCAGTGCAATACACACCGTTAGAACCGGTGTTACTAGAGTGTGTGAAGAGATCCCTCTACTCCTTTCACCTTACCAGTGCTGGGCGAGCCAGGCTGAGGCCACACGTCTCCATTTTGCCCCACACCCAGGGCTAAACCACAGCAGTTGTTCCATCACCCGACAACCCCTCACCAGCAGGAGCCTCATCCTCAGCAAACCTCCCCCTTTACACTGAGCCTGGTGTTTCTGGGATGGGACACACCTGTAGCCAGCTCAGCCGCCCTGGCTCATCCCAGCTGCTCGCAGCCTGCAGAGCACGGCTGGCCTGGGGTTCCATCCCAGTGACACCAGGACCCTGCGCCAGCTGCACAGACAGTCAGTTGCCTACAAACCACCATCAGACACATAATTCATGTAAAATGTGAGCACAGCCCGTTCTTGCCATTCCTGGTTTGATTTGTTTCCATGCTTTTCTATCATCTTCCCATGGCCTTCTCCGATTGCCCTCCCCACCAACAGGATAATTGGCTCCGAGCTTCCCTCAGAGCCCCCAGCTCCACAAAGTGCTGCAGAAGGAACCACGCAGGGAGCCAAGGCCAGCACAGACAAGAGTTAGTCCCACTTGCAGAGGTCCCTTCCGTGACTGAACACCTTTGAAACACGTGCTCTTGGCCTCTGAGTGTCCACAGACCACTGGGTAACTGGTAGCATTTTCCCACCTTACAGATTTTAAGCCCTTCAGCAGATCTCTGACTGGAGGAGCAGCTCAGAAAGCCTCACCAAGAGGCCACATAACCCACTCTGACAAAACATGCTTCTCACTGAACTTTTTTCCTTATGACCTCCCTCCCCAGAGACCCACCTACCTTTGATTCCTCACACTGAGCTGCATACTTGGGTTTTTCTCCTCCATGTATGAATACATAGAAATTTGGGGTAGCAGCAAGCACAGGATCACTGTCTGCTTATAATCTGGGCCACTAATTAGTGGATTTCCTGTATGCATTCCTATATGCATTTCCTGTAAGAAGCCCAAAGACTTTAGTTACCAAAAAATGTTGCAAAAGACTCAACAGAACTCCAAGATATCCAGCATAAATACTTTATTGCAGTTATTCTTCTTTAATAGGCATTTGGTCAATTGGAGTCAACACCATGGTTGTTTCTTACCCCAAACTGAATTTTCTAAGCCTACCTACTGGGGCTCGTCTACACACCAGGCACAGCCGACTCCACAGGCAGAGCCTCCTTAGCTGGGAGAGCCAGGCTGCTGGGAGCAGCTGCTGGTCTCTATTCGGGAAATGACTTCCCTCCTCTCCCACCTGAAATGTGGCAGTCTACCACTTAATCTTTTAGCCAAGACGAAGACAATAGCTTGGCTGTGTCTTCAGAGCCCTAAATGGAATCCCCCATTTAAGCTAATAATTATAGGTTGGACTTACTTCTGCCTTTTAAAGAGGTCACTGTATAATTACATAGAATTATAGAATCATTCAGGTTGGAAAAGACCTTTTAAGCTCATCAAGTCCAGCCATTCCCCCAGCACTGCCAGGGCACCACTAACCCATGGCCCTCAGCACCACATCTCCACGGCTTGGAAACCCCTCCAGGGATGGGGACTCCACCACTGCCCTGCCCAGCCTGCCACAGCCCTTCACAACCCTTGCCAGCAAGAAATTGTTCCTCGTGGCCAACCTCAACCTCCCCTGGTGCAACTTGAGGCTGTTTTCTCTTGTCCTTTTGCTTGTTCCTTGGGAGAAAAGCCTGACCCCACCTGGCTCCAACCTCCTGTCAGGGAGTTGTGCAGAGTGAGAATCATAGAATCATTTAGGTTGGAAA